>VXBN01005220.1:0-118548 GCA_013397395.1 Sinosuthora webbiana | reverse complement strand
TCCACCAAAACAGGTTGTCCAGGATAACATGCCGGATTGTTGGAATCACTTGGTCCCCATAGTGAGGGAATTATGCTTGGAGCTGTCAGGCAAAAAGCAGAAGTATCAGTAAACCAAGGATCGGGGGAAAAGGGAGGGGTAATGACTGAGGCAGGTTTGTCTTGGATGCTATCCAAGCTTTCTGCTTCTTGTACTGCCAGTTTATCCACAGTTCTTTCAGTTATTGAGAAGATGTTACAATAATGTTCAATCTGAGCACACCACTTCCTTACTGAAGCTGTCTGGGCCACCCCGTCAGGTGGAGGGGTCCTATTAGTAACTGACTTAATTACTTGGAAAGGGCCTCTCAACACAAGTTTATCAGTGCCCAGGTAGGGCCCTAGTTCACTAATTTTTTTCACTGAACCAGTTGTCCAGCTAATTTAAGCCTAAGAAAGAAGAGCTATCTTTTGGTAGAATGCTGAAGTATATTTTCTTAAAAGCATGTTGCAGCTCTCTGTTCATGATTCAGTGGTATTAGGAAAACTACAATCAACTAATGAAATTAGTAAGTAAATGGCTTTTGAAATCAGCTAAGCCAGTTGACTTGTGGAGTCTGGAATGACTGAATTAGGGCTGGTAAGAAGCATATATAGCTCAGTATTTTTTCCTCCAATGAAAAAAGCAATAAGAACAACAGTCATCTGTGGTTGCCGACATGGTTATTCTTGTATTTGCTGAAAGCAATGTGAAGAGTCAGTAACTTCCTCAGATTGCTCTGCTAGCCTTCAGAAATTAGAGCACAGGGACTTTGTTGGCCAGAAGTGGTTTTCTGTGCTTAAGAGTCTCAGTGACTTTCTTTTGAGTTGAGTAACTAGTACTGAGACTGATCTTATGGGCACTGACTGCATGACATGCAAATTACTAATAGTAATATAAAATTTGCATTTGGCTTTCAGAGAATGTTGCCTCTGTGGCATAGATAACAAGATTTGACAAATGCTGGTAAAATAATGGCTCTAAGGTTTACTTCTGTGCTTGGTTTTGATGGTGGTATTTTTTGTTTTTTTTTTTCCAGTTGTTTTTGCACTGTCTTCAGTTTTGCTTCAGAGAGCACTACATATCTAAATGGGTTTATCAAATTGGCAAAGAAGAACAGACAGCCTCTGGTGGTATGTATGTTTGTATCCTGATTTATCCACTTTGCTTCTGGCAGCCTATGAAAGAGATCTACTGCAGTGTGCCTGTGAGCCTTCCAAACACATAAGGTGTTTTCTTAGTTTTGATTTTTAGCACTGTTTGGTAATGCATCATTTTAATGATTAACTTGAGCAAGTTGAAAGAAATTGTAAGAATCAAAAGCTGTGAAAAGAAGTTGTATGTCATTTTAGTGACTTTTTACCTTTTATTTTCAACACTTTGGGCCTTTGATAATTCCTAGAATTTCAGAAATTTCTTTTTAATGTTGTTGGTGTGAAATATGGCAAGTACAGAGTAGTATTATTTTTAATATCTTCTTCTACGTTGTCTGACAGCCTCTTCATACCTTGGGCTTAGTATTAGCTCCTGTGTCACTTGGTGTGCAGAGTGATGCGTTCAGCAGCTGGGGAAACACTTCAAATGATCAAGTGGACTTGACTTAAAAGGATAATTGCTTCCTATGAGTTTCATGGAGGTAGCAGAACAAGTGGGTGTGTAGGGAATTATTTTTTCGTGGATGTGAATCCTGGAGAAATCTTTGCATATAGGAAGAAGCAGTGCATTTTTAATGCTTGTGTTATATTTGGAACATTCTGGGGGTAGGGGGTAAGGAGAGGAGAATCTCTATTTTGAGCCTGTCTAGAACGAAAGTTTCTAGCCTTGCAAGATTTATGTACGTGCTGAATGTTGAAAGGCAGAAGTATGTTAGTTCTTCTGGGTTTAGGTATTAAAGCATTTTTGTCTCACTTTGATATAATGAACATTAAAACTTGGTGTAAAACTGAAACTGGGCATGCTGCAAGTTCACATATGGGATTTTTCTTTCCTGTTTCGCAGCATTATTGATTTCCCATGTGCTGGAGAACCTATTCAGAAAGGCAGGGATGGAGGACACAAGAATATTTTTATGGCCTTAATGTAAATGCCACATGTTAAAGAAATTACATCTACAGAATTACCTTCCACTTCAGGATTGTAAGGACTATTAAGAAGAGCAACTACTTACCTAGAAATACTTACCAGCCTGTTAGTGCTCAAAATGAGTTTATCAGGAGAAAAGATAAAAAAAATTTAATCTTGCCTTGTTTAGCAGAGAAGATTTTGATGTTATTTGAAGGAAAATTAGTGACTTGTTTCATGCAAGAAACTGGGGAGAATTGTTTGACTTTGTAGGAATGAGAAGTAAAGACCTCATCTTTCTAAAAAGAGTAAAATAAGAGGTTATTTTTATCCTTCGCTGTTTGCCTTTTCAGATTTTCTCTGTTGGTGTGATCAGGGTTGTGGGAGGGAACACGAGGACCCAGAGGGAGATGTGCAGTGTCCCTTGCTGCACCTATGAGCAGCTACAGATTCTGCTGACAGAGTCCATGCACAGGAATCAGTGGCAGTGCCTGCCATGGGCTCAGCCACGTGTGCTGTGGGGAGCGATGACACAACCATGCTGTTTTCTCAGTTAAAGGGAATCGGAGCTTGAGCTGACTTGCTAGTTCTGTAAGCAGTTTGTGGTAGCCTGCAGTTTCTGAGACTTTGTCTTGTCTAGGAGGGACTTTATATAAAACCTAATTCAACATAAATGACAAATAATACACTTTTTTTCCCCCTGCATTTCTTGAGTCGAGTGGAGGTAAGGGTAAGGACTGGGCATGGCTTTAGCAATGTTCAATTGTACTCCTTCACAGTTGGTACCTGGAAAACAAAAGAGCATCTATCTCCTAATATCATCTTGTTTCTTAAGTCCTTTGCTCTGAGAAAGAAACATGAAATCTCTTGTATTATTAACTTCTATGAGCATTTTGGTTTTTTTATAAATTTTATTTATTCCACAAATAATTTGTTTTGCAGGAATTTCTGTTTTCTGCTTTCAGCCAGTGCTGGCTGAGCTGAAATTTCCTGCATCTTGTGGAGAGCATGTATAAAAGGAATGACCTCATGGCCAATGTGATGGTCACCTCCGCCACTCCAGAGGTACAGTTCCTTGGGTTTTATTAGCTCCTGTATCAAAATCGAAATTTTTGGCTTGCTTCAGCTTTCACAGAAGCCCTTTCATCAGTTTCTGCAGAAGGAAGTTGGTAACATTTGTGAACAGTGCAAAACTAAATTTGATAATTTGGTTTCTGAAACTTCTTGAAGTTCATACATTTTCCTGTCATTACGTAGTGTCTTTACACATATTTATTTCCGGATTTTTGAGATGAAATTCATCGTTCTGCAGATAAGCCTACTATTTTTTCTTTGTAGGGTAGTAGCAGCTCAGATTCTCTGGAAGGGCGAAGTTCAGATTATGCCAATAAAAGCTACGATGCAGTTGTATTTGATGTGTTGAAAGTAACTCCTGAGGAGTTTGCTGTAAGTAGAAATGTTATTTTTACATTTAAGCTTGTATAATATTAAAGACTTGTAGAATACTTAAAAATACATAATTTTTTTTTCCTCAAAAAATATAAATCTTTTAAATAAACTTCCAATGTCCTTGAAAACAAATTTATGAACTTCAATAAAATAAGCCCATCTTGGGATTTAATCATTTAGTACTGACCTGAGACCTGTTTTACTGTATAGAGTCATTTGCATTTTTTAAAGTCTTTTAGGAGACCCTAGTATAGGTTAGTTCTGATCAGTGAGGAATATGTGTATGGTTTGTAGTTACTAAAGGGCGGATGGAAATATGTCGTCGTTAGCTCTTTATATTACATGATGTAAAATTCTGTCTTGATTGCAGAGCCAGATAACATTGATGGATGTGCCAGTGTTTAAAGCTATACAGCCTGAGGTAGGTTTTCCTAAACCATCTGCTTACATCTTTTCAGTGTAAAAATTCAGTGCCTGAGGAAATGTGACAATTCAAATAAGGCTTTTTTGTTCAAAAATGCTCACCTTCTTGCACTGCCCTAATATTTTTCTAGGCATATTCCCTGTTGTTTTATTTCAACTACCTTTGCCAAAAGCAGAGGTAGTGTCATACTCTGAGGAGATGAGTGAACTAAAAAATAAAACACGAAACTATAGATGTTCATTTTAAAAGTGAATTTTGCATTTACTTTAGTTGCTATGAAACCTGTGCCATATCATTTTATAGCAAAAAATATCCCCAAACAATTGATTTGCTATTTGTCTTTTCCTTTGTCATTGCTTCATTTTGCCTTTTGGAAATGAAATTGCCTGAAGTGCTGCTCTGGCAAATAGATGGAACTCACTGAGGAGTGATCAGAAGGAAAACTTGAATTTTCAGCTTCTGCTAGAATATAGGTCTTTGAATATGTAGCAGTTACCATGAACCATTAGTTGTTAATTGTGCTTTTTGATTTTCATTTTATTGGAATCATTAATATAGTTTGTTTGCCAAAAATAAACAACTGTTTCTATCCTGAAATTCTGCCAGCTGTAGGATTAGGTTTTAAAGCAGAAAGTACTCTGTATTTGTCATGAACCTGTATCTTGCTGTTACGTAAGTTATTAGACGAAGAAAGTTAATATTTTCTGGTTGAAATTTAAGATTTTAGTCTTTTAGTCTTCTAGTCATGACTTTATGCATGGATGGAAATACGTAAGATTTTAGAGTTTTGGTTGCTAAGTCGTATCTCAAACATACAAACATCCTTTAAGCATTGTATTTGCTGAGGTTTTTTCCTGCTTTTCAACAGCTATTACTAAAAAACACATCTGCATTTTACTTTGCAGAGTTTAGAAAGAGGATGTCTAGTTAACAATTCTTTGTCCTCCAGCAGAAATAATTACGCTTACATTTTAGATTTCTATGTAACTTTATTTAGGTTTTTTTTCCAAGTCCTGACAATGCATTCTCCACAAATTTCATGGTTTTTCACACTTGATGGGAAAGTTCCTCTGACTGTGAGCATTGAGGAAACTGCCAGCATCCTTCCATACCAAAAAAAAGAAAAAAAGAGATGGAGTGTAATTCTAGTACACAGTATATTATAGCAGTATAAAAAAATCAACAGGGGTATTTTGAATCACTCACTTTTATCAGTCTTCCTATTCAGTCTGAATTTTAAACCTAGTCAAATGATTTCGCTGTACACAGGATTTTCCATTGTTACTCATTAGCTGTCTTGCAGCCACTTAAAATCCTTGGGTTACTGACCTCTTCCACTTTCCCAACAAAGGTAAATTTTTCTGTCCCTAGTAAAGTGTCTGAATTTTTTTTTCCACATAAATATATGATTCCTAATATCATGGACTGTTCATGTGGAGAATCTTTTTTCATTTTTATCTGCAGAAGTTTTAAGTGCTGGAGATGGGGATTCAAAATATGTTTGGAACTGGAAGTGTTTTTCCTGCTGCTCACACAGGCATGTACAGATCTCTAGAGTGTGTTCCATTTATCAGCATTACAAAGTGCTTTTCACAGGCAGAATTCTCTTTGGCTGACTCTGCCTTTTCATGTGAAGGTGTCTAAAATTAGTAGTGTACATTTGGAAAGGTGAACAACATTTTGATTGAAACTGAGAGTTGTGGTTCTAAAAACAGAGGAGTGATTTAGAGCTAGTGTTAAGGAGAACTCATTCCTGTTTTTTAAGGCAATTTTTAAATGTTTCCTAGGAACTAGCCAGCTGTGGATGGAATAAGAAAGAAAAACACACCCTCGCTCCAAATATTGTTGCCTTTACTAGGAGGTTTAACCAGGTATATAATTTGATTACTGTCATGAACAGGTACTGTTTGACAGTTGTCTTTGAGTATAAAGCTAAACGGAACTACTCATGTGAATTAAAACCTATTTTTCCAAGTGAGGATTAAGATTTTTAAATGACAGCCCCTGTTTTCAATTGCTTTGTCCACATTTTCATGTTGTTCCTCTAGACCATTTGTTCCTAATTATTAGTTCCTAATTTGTTTTGCTATGGTGCAATATTAGCAATTTGGTTCCTTTTTTTTTTCTGGGTTTCACTTGCACATTCAGTTTTCTTGGTGTTGTCTCACTTCTCTACCTCTTATGGTGGTAATGCTTCAGGGCAATTGCAGTGATACAGATGAGAATTCATGGGATCAGAAATCTTTGCTTTCCTTACCCTGTTTTCTTCCTAGAGCATTGTGAGAGTTTGCAAATACTTCATCTAATAGACTAATAAAGTCCATTTTTTTTGTAATAAAGTTGTATGTGTTTACTTTATAGGTCAGTTTTTGGGTTGTACGAGAAATATTAACAGCACAGACGTTAAAAATAAGGGCAGAAATACTGAGCCACTTTGTGAAAATAGCTAAAGTAAGTGCAGATTTCTTATGCTATCGTTTAAAAACTTAATTCTTTCTTGTTTGTTTCTGCACTACGCCTATGAGCCCTTGTTGGATTGCAGAGGGTAACAGTTCTGTTTTAGCACATCTGTTATGTTGTATCACATGAGTAAGATAAAGGCATGGGAACTGTTCTTTTCTACTTGGTAAGATGAAATTACCCAGTTCAGTGTGACTCATCTTGTACCTCAGCCTACCAAGTTTAAAAGTGGTTTGGGTTGTTGGTGGCCAGTTTTGTGTTGATGACATCAAATGTGGTTGTAAATTGTTCTGGTTTTTGTTTCCCACCATTTTCAAACTTAACTTTAATGAAAAGAAATTTCCTGCTTCTGAAAGAGCTATTGTGAGACTTGTACTTTTGCTTGCAATGTGTAGTTGCTGGTATAAAGCACTCCTGTTAAAGCTCAGTTATTTTAATGAGTTTGAGCATTGCATTTTACACCTAACTTCAAAATAAACAAACAAAAAAATTTAAAAATGCTTATCTCTTTCACAGCCTGTGGTCATTCTGTTTTATATGAAACTGAGTGACACAGCACTTGGATCAAAGTCTCAAGTGCTAATTTTATATGTGTGAAATTGTGTATATGTGTAGGTAATTAAAATATTTTCCACGTAGTACAAAACGATTTTTATATGGTGCGTATTTCCAATCAATTTCCTTAGCAGTTTTGTACTTTCAGAAGAAAATTTATCTGGGTAAGTTACTGGCACAAAAAAATAGTCCAAGTAATAGGAGAGTGTTCGACTTGGAGGTCTTAGACTGTTCTTAGAAATAACAGTTGTGGTGTTTGTTTGGGGTTTTTTAGCCTGCACAAGGGGGAGCACTGCCCTCTTTCATTCTCTTTTTTTTACTTTTTCTGCTTTTCCCTCCATGAAGTCCAGATCTTCCTTAAATGCTTCTGAGCAGTGAGTAAATGGATCACTCAAGGACGAATCCAGTCTCTTTTTAAGCTTTACAAGGAAGCTACATGACAGCAATTCTCATTTTTCTATTTTACATTTTTATGCTTGTTGTAGCAAGCATTACTGTCTTGACAGCTTTATTACAAGTATTGTCTGCCTGAGATCAGTGTGTTTTGGGTAATTGTCAACACACAGAGTAAATTTAAAGTACATTGTAGTGAGGTAAATTTTTCCTATAAAACAGATTACAAAGGCAAAAGTTGTGTTAATTCTGAGAGGGATTGTCAGCATCTTTGTGTAATGTTTTTGCTTGATTAAATCTTAAATTTACAAAATTACACAAATTTTCAAGAACAATGCATCAAATACTTTTTTCCCTATTTTCTGTTCCTGAAAGAACAGCCTTAGAAAATGACAAACTGAAATCAGGTACTGTTTGTATTCTCAAAACTGAAATGCCTATTATATTGATGGGAATACTTGTAAAATTGGCATCTTTTAAAGTCGTCTTAAGAATCTTGCACATTACAATGTTGTATCCAGTATTTTGTCTGCAGTCATAGATGAAAGCTTTTTATTTTATTAACGAAAAAAATCATGGTTTATTAATGCAGCTTTGATATTAGTTAATTCTGCCTTCCTTTCCAATGTGCTATAAGCTCTTATTCCCTTTTTTCAGAAGCTTCTGGAACTGAACAATCTTCATTCTCTTATGTCTGTGGTGTCAGCACTGCAAAGTGCACCTATCTTCAGGCTGACCAAAACTTGGGCTGTAAGTGTTGCCTTGACTCTTGTCCCTTCTGTCTTACTTGAATTCTGAGGTTATTTGGAATTTGTCATATTTTGAATTCTGGAGGAAGATGCTTTTATGTTCTTGGTTTTGTGGTACTGTGGTAGCAGAAGTAGTGGTTTGTTACATGTTTTGTGAGAAGTAGAGTTTCGGCTGCATCTATGTTCCTGTAAATTTCCTGTTTTCTTGTGTGTTCGAGAAGCCACTGGTTATATGCTCAAAAACTTTTCTGTTGATAAATAATCTTAGAGCACCCTTGTGCAGAATGTGTATCAGTGTCCCCTTATCCAAAACATAGTGTATCATTTAATTCATTACCTAAAAGGAAGGAAAAAGGCATGTTAGAAATGCAGAGGTGTTAATTTTATGATTATTGTGTGATGCATTTCAATTTTTATTTGTTTTAGAAATTAAAAGTATTGATAATTCTGTTTTCAGAAACTCTGTCTCTGGAAGGCAGAATTTCTTAGCAAAACTTAGAGTAAATTTAAATATTTCTTTAAAGAGGAATATACAATTTTAAGTGATTTCTACTGTATGTAATATTTACCTAGAGAAAGGTTTGGGTAATTCTCATTAATTAAGTATTCCACACACCGTGGATCACACTGACTGTTCAGAGCTTATAAATAAAGATGGCTATTCTTAAGTCTTAGAGAAGTTTATCAAGTTTTTAAAATGCTTGCAACTATTTTATGATTTAATTGCTCGAATAAGGTTATAGTCTAATAAAAAGTTAATGCCTGATGTTTTGAGCCACTTAATGAAGCTGGAAATAAATAGGGAAAACAGCTCTTGTATGAAATGAACTATGTGGCTAATTTGACTTAGACCTAAAGAGGTGCTAGGCTCTTTGTAGGCATACTAGTTCAAAAATGCAATACAATTCTCAGTGCTGCTGAAAAGAAAACAGCAAAATTATTTTGGTATATTCATTTTTGTCCTTTTTATGTTATTTTTTTGTTAACAGCTAGACTTAAAAGCTGAGTAGTACAAGAACTGGAATTTTCCAGGGGAAAAGGTATATGAAGGAATGTGCTGTGGAGCAGCTGTCTGTTGTCAGAAAGGATGCATTCAAGAAGCCAGTGTACAGTGCCATAATTCTCCACCCCCTCCGACTCAATTGGCTTTTAAAACCATCTTAAAAATATTGCTGGGGTTTATTAAACCAGCTGAAACAGGAAATGCGTTCTTACAGCTACAGTTGTGTATTTTATGTTTACTTTTCAGCCCCCTGTGACTAGGATTTTTGCATTCCTAAATGTTTTTCTAGTTTTCTGTAATAAGTCTAATAAATAGAAAACATGGATTTAATATCACAATGATTTACTTTCCATATACTTTTTTCTGAAAAGTTTTGTTATACTTTTAATAAGGTACTGTTGAAATGGCACAATTTGCATTTATTTAGAGCATTTTTCATTGCTGTTTGTACGTTTAAATTCAGAGGATTTTTAGCAACTCTGCTAAGTTATAAGAATGTTGGTGACTGTATTAGAACATACTTTTTCTCTAAAAATTTAATATTGCTGAGATTATTCAAAACTGATGTAGTTATATGATAGTCACTGACAAATTAGTCCAAAATAATGGTGATATATTTTCATAGCTTAAGGCCTACCTCAAATTGACTTTTTTTTAACAGGTAGCATGTTTTCAAACATTGTGCTGCTTTGGATGATGATAATTTTTATCTTAACTAGACTATGCTTTCCTTTACTCTGGGCAATTCAACAAGTTATTGATTGCTAGTTTTGTGTGGATTTGTAATTGAAAATTTTATGATCTCCATTTTCTCTGTAGCTTTTGAATCGGAAAGACAAGACCACCTTTGAGAAGTTAGACTATTTACTGTCTAAGGAAGATAATTATAAAAGGACACGAGAGTACATCAGAAGCTTAAAAATGGTGCCTACAATCCCATATTTAGGTGAGTGTGAACAATTAGTTGATTTATCTGTAGCTCCTTGACAGACGAGTGCTAACATACCATGCTGTGCACCTGAAGAACACTCTATGTAGAAGAATGGTTCACTCCATTTCATATTTGGAACAATCAATCAGGCTGAGATTTTTAGGCTATACATATATTTACATACTTTTGGAAGGAGTTATTCTCTCAGGTGCTGAATAAATATACATGTAATTCAATGCAAAGATGTATTAAAAGGGAGAGCTACAGTTAAAATGCTTTCCGGTCTTGATATTGTCTCCTTTTCTTTTGTGACATGCACTAAGTAGCCATTTGATGAATTAGGTTTTTGGTCAGTATTTCACCTGGAAAGATTTCTGCACGAAGGTTGTTGTTAATGAAAGTAGTCCAATATAATGGACTTATTTTTTGAACTTATAATGAACTTATTTTCTGGCTTTATTAGTGATTTAGTAAGATGCTAAACAGCAGCTAAAAAGAATAAATGTTTTTAAATTGCTGACCCTGGATAGCAAGAGCTCAAGAATTCTGCTTAGCCTTCCTGGGCCAGAATTGCTGTGTCTGTATTAGTAACCCTTAATGCCTCAGTAGATTTATCTTCCATGAACACTTGCACTCTTGCTTTAAACACACGTAAGCTTGGGTGCACAACACCCATCTGGCAGGATTTCTTCAACTCTGTCCAGTACCGCATTCTTTTGCTCGAATTGAACATGGTAACTTTTACTTTCACTAGATAAACCCTACCTTGTTCCTTACACAGCTGGAGACTACTCATGACATTATGAACTTCAGTCATTATCTGTTGCCTTCACAGTAAATTTTCAATTACCACCCTTCCAAAAGGAAGAGTCCTTGGATTACTTAATCATGCCTTCTACAGATGCCACTTGGCATCCTTGACAACTTGCCTGGGCAGCATTTCAGTCTTGTATCCATTTTTAAAGGGAACAGGGTGTACATGAAGTGTACTGCCTGCAAAATTCAAGATAGAAATGCAGGTTGTATTTTATACAGTTATTTCAGGAAGCTTTTTGTCCTCTACTTAATCATTTCTAAGATTTTGTTACCTCAAAGTTTAGTAGCAGTCACAGAGTAGCAATCGTGAACTGGTTATTGTAATGCTAAGATTATGCCTTTATTGGCGCTGGTTTGCTCTTTTATATGGAAAGTCAGGATTCTTTTTTCCTGTTGTATGCAACACTGTCTGTAGAATTTCACCTTCTGTTTTACTGTTCAGGCGGGTTGTCTCATAGATCCTTCTGTAATTCCTATCAGTCTGCACTTCTCTTTGCTTCTCTCAGTTAGTAAATATCATTTGTGATATCAAAAATCAGCAGATTTTTGTTCCTGGTAATTCCTGGTTTTAGATCACTCACGAATAGGTCAAGCAGCACAAGTCCTAGATGATTTTAGGAGTAACTACTGAACATAAAACAACTGAATGAGAGTGACAAGCTGTGAAGATTTGCAGAGTTCATGGGGATTCTGTTTTGTGCTGTAGAGCCTCTTGTATGACTGCAAGAAAGTTACTTAGTTGTGAGAGAACAGTTCTTATTTCATCTGTGGAAGCCTGAGATTTTTTGAAATGAGCTGGAGAACGTACTGGGAAATTAAAACTGCTGCTTAAGTTTTCCAGGTACCCTGGTTTATAGAATTGGCTCTCAGCCTTGTGTAAGAAATGTTTTAATACTATCCAGTTATTACAAAATCACTCCAAGCCACTTTTATACAAGATTTAAAATATTTCTGAAATGAATGTGTGTGTTACAAGCCTAATAAAAGACTTGGGTAATGAAAGTGAAAGGAAAAAATCTGCACGTTTCCTTCCCAGCCCAACTGGGTTACAGGCTTGAATCTGAAGTTCTGCTGGTCTTTAGCCAGTCTCCTTGAGACTTTGAGTTCTCCTGCACATGTTGTATCTTGTGTTTCATACATGAGAGAACCTCTCCCTGCTGATGGCAAAGACTAGGCAGTGTTACTGTTCTTGTAAAGTAAGGCTTTCCCTGCATTCTAAGAGGTGCAGTTGGACATTTTGTGTAACCAGATTAATAATACAGGAGACAATTACTGATGTGTTTCCAACCTCAGGCTATAATATGAGAGACTAATACATTCCTTACTATGTTTAAAAGTACCGTTTAAACATCCAACAGTTGCTTTGTTTTCGGGCAGGTCATTCAATTTTAAAAATAGAGAGAGAGAAAAAGAAAGAAAGAATAAAACAAATAATGAGATTGGCAAGGCTGTGATGTGGACCGTTGGAAGTGTTTAGCCATAGTGTGATTTAAGAAAAAATAGCAGTCACATTGTTTTGAAAATTCATGGGTGTAATTGCTAACAGCATTTTCTTATCTTCACTGCTGGTGATCTTGTAAGTTGTCTACGTATGTTACAGAACAAAGAAAGTTGGGTATGATCTTATAATCTATAGATTTATTGTGCTGTTTGCTTTTTTCTGCTTGGAATACGGAAGTGGGGATAATTCTGACAACTCTGAATAATAGAACAGTTTCAGGAAATTCTTTTGTATACACAGTTCCAAAAATTCTAACTAGTTGTTTTCTGAGATAACATCAACCTTGTGACAGCGTTTTGTCTAAGTGCTATAGGTGGAGCCCCACTGTTTCATTCCTGATATATAGATAATGTATTAGTTTGACAGCATTTTCTTTACTCTTTACTTTTTACTTTTCTTTACTCTTCTGAAAAAAGCAGAAATACTTCAAAAATTCAGAAGAGCAACCTCAGCTTCCTATGGCACTTCTTGAAATGGAGATTTACAGGAGCATTGAAGTTGTTAGAAATCTTCTTCATAGTGCTGCAATTCTCTCTTGTATAAACTCACCTAATGTGCTTTTGCTAATGATAGGAAAGTTAGGGTATGGGATTTTTAGACTGCAGTGTTGCCAAAGATGTACATGTGGGGAGCAATGAAGTAATGTAATTGAAACCTTTGGAAATAATTAGGGAAATAGGAAAAACTAAGGCCCATCACAGTTTGTAGTAAAGTCATTTACTACAGTAGGTGGACTGAGTGCAAACCAAGTTCTGTTGTGTGAATTTTCTAAAAAAATGAACGTAGTGGAATCTGTGATTCTGCCAATGTACTTGCCAATAACTTCACAGTGTAAGTTCCAAATCCCTAATGCTTAATTATTTTTGATGTGCTAGGCTCTGTGTTTAAAATTATTTTCTGTAAATACGCCAATTTTATGTAAAAAATGAGTAAATTCTGTTCTCACATGTGGTATCTCCAGGTAATCATGAATAAACTTCTGTACATTATCTTTTTTTAATTACATGGATGACTATCTAGGTAAATGACTCACCTTTTAGGTATAAAGGTTAAGAAATATGATTATTTTAACAAAAGACTGCTAGCTTGAATATGGGTTTAAAGCCTATACTATGAAGATGTATTCCCAGCCATGTCTCCAGCTACGGAAGAGCAACTGTAATAGCTTTTCTAGGGAATGCCTCATTCTTGAGATCTGCAGAATGGATACCTGAAGTTCTCTGCATCCTTTCCTCAAGCCAAGCATGAAGTAGCCTTAATGCTACTAACTGTAAGAGCACTGCAGCCAGGCTTTAGGGCTAGTAGGTGCATTTAATATTTCTAATCTAAAATTTAAATATTTTCCAGAATTCATTAGACAAACCCATGGAACATAAAGCTTGAATACTGTTTGAAAAATTAGAGTGTTTCATATAACCTACAAAAAGTTGTTTGTCCTTGGGCTGTGTGGAAATTCTGTATTTCTCCCAGCTGAAAATTGTTTTGGTTTTTATGTTGCAATATTTAAACACTTCACACGCGTGAACCGTGGCTGCATATCAGAGTTTGTTTGAATCAGATGCGGACTATTGTGAAGTATTCTGAACTACAAGAAGATGAAATCTCAACATATCAAAATAACATTAGTTATTTTATTAAAGATTAAAATATTACAGGGGTAATCTAATACATTAAAAACCTTACTTTCAGTTATATACAACACATGCTACATCACACATCATACTGTGGTAAAGATGTGATGAGGTAATAAGGGAAAAGTATGCAAACACACACCAAAACGCAGGCATACAGGCTGACCAAAAAATATGTTGAACTCCTAGAGGCTTTTACTCTGCCTCCTTTATGCATTCTTTAACTTGTATTTTTTATAGTAGCCGCTGTCTTGTAATGGGTCTGTTAACAATCTCTTATAGAAACCTATATGAGAAGAATATTAGAATTATGCCAGTCTGTATTTCATAAGTGTGACTGACCTCTAAATATAAATGAGTAAATCTATTTAATAATTTGACAGTAATGTTATAATTGTGAAATATGTTAAAAATAACTTCTTTTTGCTACTGATAAGTTCTCTATATAATTTTTAACTAAAGGCTAATGCTATTAAATAGCTTATAAATTGGTATCCATCATTTGCCTGCAAAGTTGGATAGACCCTTTAATTTATATCCAGCCATTTCTGATTACAGAGGCTACACAGCAGGTAATCACTGAAGTCAGGTACAAAATACTGTAACAATTGTGTAGTATAACATGTTGGCTGTAGAGCACATAATACCTGTATAAATCTGAATTCATTTCCATATGCAAGTAGCTACTTCATTTTGGTAAGAAAAATAATTTGTGTTTTTAATCTAAAATACTTGAATTAATGGTGAATTTTTATAGGAGCAGCTTATTTAAATGCCCATAGTGAAGGGAAAAGGCCAGATTTATCAGGACCATAACAGCTCAAGTATCTGCTTTCAAAACAGATTATTCAATTATATAGTACTAACTTTATTCACGGTAGTTAACGAAGATTACATAATCATCACACTAATGTACATATACAAGCTACATAGTTCAAAGGATATGATTCCTGTGTCAAATGATTGCTTAAAATAGCAATAACAATGATGATAATAATAATAAAACTCTTGCTGTACAGTTTGTAATATTTCCTGTATTTGAGAATATTTATACATAACATACAAAAATACTTAACTGTGGTGGCAATATTTTTATCATCCAAACTTAATTTACAGGGAATAAAAACCAGGAAGTTTATCTACAGTTTTCATCTAAACTGCAAGTTTTAATAGTACCAAGAGGCATTCTGAATGTTATTTCAGTTAGTTTTCTTCAGCTCTTTTTCCTGGGATGATTCTTGAAAATATAATATACAAGCCCTCATATTTTATCAATAAATGTACAGTATCTTACATTCCTCATTTCTGAAAAGATAATTTCAGGTAATAACATCATAGCTTTTTGTGATTTTAAGAACAAAAAAGGCAAACCAAGAGAAGTGTTATTTCAGTGAAATGTGTTAGGGTTAGGTCTTATCATCATAACAACTTTCTTTAGTGAATATGATCCTCCCCGGAATTCAGCCCAGTAAACACCATCCTGATATCGACTGCGGTAGTGGCCTCCACGATACCAGACTCCATTGAGATTTGAGTGAGCACATGCATTGTACCACCATCCTCCCTTCTGGTAATGAGCACAGTTACCTGCAAAAGAAAAAAAAAAGCTCCAGTTCAGGGTGAGAAGTAAATGAACAATCTTAAAGCAAGCAAGCTAAATACAAAACTTCATGGTTTTTTTTGGTTGGTTGGTTGTTCTGGGCCTTTTTTTAGTAAGTGTACATTTAACATGTACATATCCGGTGGTACAAAGTGAACTTAGGCTTCTTCAGGAACCAGCTAAGTAGTTAGGTTCTACAGGTAGAATCGTTATTTTCTCTTGCCTGAAAATCAGTGTGTGTTACTGTCTCAAATAACCCTTCATAGCATATTTTACAGACCCTTGTCTAGTGTAAAAACTTTCAGTTTTGGTGTTACTATGTATAAGGGCTGACACATCAGTTTGTACTTCATAAGGTACTAACTGACAAATCCCTTTTCAAGTGCAATTTTTTTTGTTTGTTTTGTTATGGGTTTTGTGTGGGTTTTTTTGTTTGTTTGTTTGTTTTTTAAATGTATGACCATAAGTATTTTTCCTTTTTTAAAGAAAAAAGAGATAAAAAAGGCGGGGACAGGGATGTAAAGGGAAAAATGGCAAGGCAGCTGAGAGGGACCTCCTACCTGTATATACATCATGGTCCCGGTCTAGCGTGGTGAACTGTTTGCCATTGTGCCAAGTGAAAGAATCTCCTGCGTTGCCGTTGTAGCGTCCCAGTCTCAGCTTGTAGTACTCACTCTCAGGCTCCAGTCTGAAGCTGGCATACTCAGCAAATACTTTTCGACCTGACCAGTCTTCCATTGTTATGAGCAGTTTGTAGTTGCCTTGATTTGTTAACCAATAAATGTTTTCTAATCCAAGCCAATATTCTCCATCTATATTACCAAATCCTTGCTGTAAAGGAAGCAAGAGAAGCGTGTTAATATCCTGCATCTGTGTTAGTGGTAAATCTGAGTGTATTCTTAAGTAGAAAACTGCGGTAACTTATTTTATAGAGACTTCCTCTTCTGGAAGGGTAAACACACAAGTTCTTTTTCAAGTAGGTCTTGGCCAGACTCTAAAATCACCCTTTAAATTAACTTCATCAGTATGTTTTAGAGGGTGGAAAACATTAATCAGCTCTATGGTCCCAACCTTGTATGTCTCCCAGTTCCTGAAAAAGTTGACAGAGCCATCCAGCCGTCTCTGAATGACGGTCCAGCCACCGGGGTCATGCCGTTGGTCACACCAGACCTGCATCAGCTGGTTTGTGTTTTCTGGTTTTACAAGGTAGATGGAGCTTGTGTCATGGCCATCTTCCAGTGCTTGTAGACAGTCTCTCCAGGGCCCTGTGTCAAAACAGAAAGGTTCTGCATCAAACTGCTGTTGAGCATTTCTTTCATGCAGGGCAGTGTTTGAGTTGGTAGCTTTTTATACTAGATTGGTTTCACTGAATAGCATATTTGTTTTTTCTTTTATTAAAGGATGAGTATCCACCAAGTGTTTTCAAAAAGATTCATTTATTGTAACTTTATTTCTGGAACATTTCACAATGTATTACTGATAAAGGTAGATTAAAAAAAAAAATTAAGTCAGATCTACTGGTACTTTTACCATCAATTATATCTTCGAAGAAACTAAGTATGAATGACACCATAGATAAGTAAGAATTTCCTTTAGAAAACAAAACAGTAGGTTTGACCTTGATTCTGTCTTTGAGAAATTCAGCTTTTTAGATCCTTTTGTTTGTCACTGGCACAGATGTTAACAGTGGAAGCAGCAACATAAATTCAGATTGTGAGCAGATTAATAGAAGACATTTACTATTTTTCTTGTATTTTGTCCCAGTTATCATTGCACAGGTTGGCTGTGGTGATCAGGTGGTTAGTACAGCCAGGAGCTTTGGCTAACGTTGAGAACTCAACGCATAGTATGGAAAGGGCTGGATAAAGTATGGGTGGACTTTTTCCACTGGCTGGGCAGTTGTGGTGGTGGGTTTTGTTTGTTCTGTAGGATGTTGTTTGTGGGTGTCTTTTTGTGGGTTTTTTCTAGTTCCCTCCAGACACCTGACTAAAGCGTCATTTATGGCACTAATTTTAAGGACAGTTTTTTTTTCAGATGTGCTTTGTGAATAGAGAGCATTCTGGAGGATGAGGAAAAGGTATTAAATGTTGCTTGACTGAAAAGAAATGTCAGGAGAGGGGAAGGAGGATACCCTGGAAATAAAAGCTTAATTAGCTTAACTTCAGTGGTTGTAACACACTTGAACAAATAAAAAGCTGCAGGTGGGAAAAGGAGAGAATATTATAATCAATTTGTGCAGAAGAAACATTAAACTTTTTTTTCTGATAAGTTACGTGATCCAAGGAGAAGAAGCGGATGTGAAATCTTATCTTAGAATTGTGGACTGCCAAAGGGACTTCCGGAGATCAGTGTGAAAAATTGCTGGATAACCAGCACTTCCTCAGGTGGAGATCTGGGAGTTCTACAGTGTTGCAGACTGGTTCAGAATTAGTGTTTTACTTTTCAAAAGTGGGAAAATGTATGAGGATCGATCAGCAAAAGTACTGTGCACCTGAAGTAACTTTTCTGTTCTGCTGTTTGATAGTGAATCCTCGGCTCCAGTTTAAGGACTTGAAAGCACACGGAGGATGTGGACCAATTAACAAGTTTACAGAGAGTGTAAGGGAGGAAAGGGGAGAGGTACCTCACTTCCAGAAAGATAGGGGAATACTATTCCAAGCTTGAACCCACTTTGAGATTGAAGTCAAAATGCAATTATTAGAGAGGCCATGGTGTATTGTTCCAAAGGAGTGGTAGTAGACCTGATTTTCTTCTGAGAATTCTTCCTTACATAGTACATCAGAATCGTCATATTTCTGGCAGAGGTTTTGCATGCCACAATACAGGCTTTGATGCACTATCTTTGGCAATACTGTGAAAATACTAGCAAAATGTTGTAGAGACTTAAAGACTTAAGAGACTCAATGCTTACTTGCTCAAGCTTCTTTCATTGCATTTCCATGGAGAAACAATATGGGGGTAGTTTGGTTTGGTTTGTTTTTTAACAGCAGTTAAAATAATAATGCGGCAGTTGCATTATTTGATAATCCTAAAAAGTTTATTGATGTCCTTTGGAATATTTTGCAAATAGCCATGAAATATATGGAGTTCAGTTTCCCTGCAATACTCTGTTTCAGTTAGCTCTGAGTTCAGAGATCTGTGACTACCTTTTTTCTGAAGAATGTATATGTTGTCCACACAATGAAGAGCAAACCTTTCTTGTATGGAACACAAAGCTGAACTGTTCTGGGTTTGGTGTTTTTTTAAATGTGGCACCTCAGGTGAAACTAATTATTATTTACTTGTTAGATTGTTATCACTTAGATCAGTTGATGTGATTTCACATCATCAAATAATGCTTGTGGCAGAACTCCTAAGACTCTTAATAAGGGCTGTATAATATCCCCTTACTATTCCACCACTTGCTTCCTTTTGCACCTGTCTAGAGCACAAGTGCCCCATATAAGGTACAGAGGAGATACTTATTTCTTTTTTAATTACACAAGCACATTATCAGATGTTAGATCAACAAATTTGTAATAACTTCACACGTTTACACAGTGTCAGACTTCTTCAGATGTCATGAATTGTAGCAATTCAGTGTTGAGCAAAGATAAATAAAATTCAGATCACTTGATTAGTAAGATTTTTCTGAAAGTCCTTTATCTCACACATGTCATACAAATGGTGGGTTTGTCTTGGCAAAGTAACATGAGAAAAATCTGTGGGGATAGTGTGTTTGTCTTAGACATTCACAATTTTTTTGCTTGCTTTCTGTGTTTCTACTACAGCATGTATGTAAAATTCACTAGCTAAATAAATTCTAATGGTATTTTTGATATTACAAATAAAATGTTGCCCACTGCATATTAGCATAAACTAATGTGAATGTATCAATAATATTACTTACCAGATGGTTTATCAGTTGAAGTTGGAATACTAGTAACTGTAGGCATGGTTGGTAAGGTAGGTGGCAGAACCTTTAAGTTCTGATCACTTTGAATCTCATTAGTAGATATCTGGTTATTAATGCGATTGTAAGTAGGAGGCTGGTACACTTTAATTGGTGGTTGTGGAGTTTGTGGCAGTGGCTTTATGGATGGCATTCTTTGACAATGTTCTTCCAGCTGGGCAATTATTATTGTCTGATTATTGGCAATTGACATCAAATGTTGGTACTTGTGCTCTAAGTCTTTGTATTTGTTTGCAAGCTGCAACATGTCCGCAGTTTGGTTCAAAATCTTATTTTCAAGTTGAGAAAGTTCTAAGGCGTTGTCACGTTTTCGGATAATTTCATGTAATAGCTGCATGTAGAGTTGTGTGACACGAGAATTCATATTTCTGCTCTCTTTTCTTAAGAGTTTAACTTCATTAACAATTCCACCATCCACCTCTACCAGTTGCTGGAGAGTTTCTATTTGTCTCTTTTGTTTAAGAAGTTCATTGTTAAGTAACTGTAATTCTTGTTTATTTACCCTGTTTTCAAGTAGAACTTCAGGCTCCTTAGAATTAACACAAATGGCACCTGTCACTCTCTGCTGAGGTACAATAAAGGTGTAAGTGCATTTGTCCTGTGTGTCACTGGAACGCTTGTATCTGTTCATATAAATGAATTCTTGAGCCTTTTCCTTGTCATTGCCTTCAAATTCCTGTGTTTCACTTGTAATAACTCCCACAACAGTTACTAGCATTAAACAGATGAATCTTGTTGTCATCATGATCCTCTAGTTCTGGTCAAATATTCTTCTGCAATGAACTTCTTAAAATCTGTTTTAAAATAAATTTAACAGTAAAGGAAATCAGTGTGGATTTACAAATGATAATCTCTTCTAAAACTTATAAAATAGTAGATAGTAACTATGTGTGCAAAAGAGGTCTTTTTGTTGTCCAGCATCAACTTCTGTTGACTCAAGTGGACATCATGGGGAGTAGTTCTATCTTTCTATGGTCAGAACTATAGTTAATAGTTGCTAGTTCATCTAAAGCCTGCCAAGAATGTAAGCAATAAATACAAGGATTTGAAGAGTTCTTTCTTCCACGCAAGTACCACAAAAATTTCCAAGATTGGCATTTTCATTTAAATATGAATTACACTTTCCATTTCCTACAGTTACAAATACAACCTCTAAATAGAAACAGAATGTAAGTTAGTACGTGTATTAATGTTGCTAAAAGTTCTAAAAATATCAAACAGTTAATTTGCGGTATTTTATAACTGCAGATATATTGCAAGAGATACAGCTTAGGTGACACGTAACAATTTTTTTCAGCAGTATTGAACCTCCATTGCTTAAAAAGAAAAAAGGAAAAACTTACTTTACATTGGTCCTTAAGTTAAAAAAGCTACTACTCAGATATTATAGGCAGTAAAATCTGTTATTTTTCTAGACTAGTAGAATTTAAAACTGAAATATTTCCTGTGACTCTCACTGGAGACACTGTCTCTACACTCAGTCTAGTCATCTCACTTCAGAGTCCCTTCTTGAAAGGGAAAAATAGCTGCATGTTGGTGGACAGTGACAATGCACGGTGATCTAAATCAGCTGGTAGTGTCTACGGGCATACTGCAACAGCTGCCCCTTGGTGAAATTACCCTAATTTAGTTCTCCGTGCAGATTCATATTCAAGGTGGACAGCTGAAGTCTTCACAACCTCTCAAAAAATAAGTCAATACCAGAACTTTGTAGGCAACAGTAGACTTGGAAGCATGGGCTTAGCATTGTCACTGCTGCCAGAAATACCCATGTCACGTACCACTCTCTTACCAGCTACTTGAACAGCACTTCGATGTCATGTATTTCTAAAACATTTTTGTTGTTGATTTTTAATACTTATGTGTATATGCAACCTAGTTTTCTTAAACAGAATGAATGAAAAATGCAGTATGGAGTTTATTCAGTGTATAAAGAGAGATACTTTTTAACCAAGGTGGTGGTTGCCATTGTGTTTTTCTTTGCTTGTAAAACATTTATCATGGAAAAATCATTCAGTAAATGCATTAAAGTAAAAGTATTCAAAAAAGTATACAAAGAAGTATTCAAAATAAAGTATCTATTACCTTACTGTTTGGTCATCTTTAGTACAATAATTTTTTTAAATTACATGAAATGGTGATAGTAACAGCTGTGAGAAACTGGAGTGAGTCCAGCTGAGTACACCCAGCATGGATAGCTGGAGGCTGGCAGACATGATGAATGAAGAGTAGCAGGAAGAGTGAGGTTTGTGTAGCCTCCAGGTGAGAAGGTAAAGAAAGACAGACATATTCAACTACATAATGGGTGTTTGTAAGGAATATAAATTCTTTTTGGAAGTGCACAGTGAAAGTATATGGTGGATACAAATTACCTCAAGAAAAACCTGGGTTTTTAAAAAAATGAACTTCATTGTGTGGGTGACTGAGGACTGAAGCAGTCACCTAAATGGCAGAATCTCCATTCCTGGAAATACATGAAGTTTTGATTTAGGTAAGGCTATGAGCAGTCTGATCTAATGTTGAAACTAGACTTCCTCTGTAAGATGAAGATAAGGTCCCATCCAATCTAAACTGGTTTATGATTCTAGGCAGCTGCTGACTTTTAAGAAACTTAAAAAAAAATAAAAAAATTCAAGCTAATGATAGATATGCATCCTTTATTCTTCATTCTGAGAAGCGATATAGTTGTCATTCATATTTTTCTCTTTTTGTGAAATAAACCATAGATGTTTTTGTAAAAGATTTAAACAAAGTGAGCAGGACTTAATCCTTCTTAAAATTTTTGGATATATGCTTTTGCCTCAGTTTCTTATTTGGAATAAACTCATCTTCATTTTGCAAGTTGAAAGGAGTCGTGCTGTACAGAACTTCTCAAAAATCTTGAAAACATGTCAGATAAAAATCTGGAGTTTGACACAGTTTCTATAATTAAAGCAATGCTATTTGGAGCCCTGGAAAATACAGAACATAAATTCACCCCAGACAGCTTTAACTTGCATAATCAGCATTTGCACAGCAGGTCACACTTGGAAAACCTGGCAGTTTTCCAGGCCTTGTGTTCCTGCACAGATGACTGGTTTTGCAAATGTCTCTTGCATATAGGTGTAAAATAGTTTTATTTTGGAATTTTAATATCCTTTTTTCCCCCCTCTAAAGCTGTACTTATTGTGACCACTGAAAAGAAATTTATTTTTTTCCTCAGAGTTCACTTCTGTCTGTTACAGCATCTCATCTTTGAGTATGGCTTTGGGGTGCCCATACTTTTCTAAGCTGAAGAAAGAGCAACATCTAACAGATTTTTCCCCGATTTTTTTTAAAGGACTGTGTAAGAAAATAATGGGATGGAGTTCATCAGCCTCGTTATAACATATCAGCTTAATGATCCTCTAGTCCCACTGCCTGACCATGTGGGTTACCCCTCTCTAGGAAACCTATTCTAGGGTCTGACCAGTGCCACTACTGAATGACATCAGCATAATTAGACCATACTGAAATGTTTCTCTGTCATGATCTTGCCTGCATGTTACCTTTTCTAAGATGTTCTTATAAGAAAAAGAAGTGGAAGGGAAATGACTAGTTAGAGAATGGCCCAGTACAAACAGAAACAAGAACCATACTGTCATCAGCTATCCTCCTTCCTGCAGTCTGTAATATGATAATTTTTTAAATCTCTTACTGTCTGTATTTACTTGGTTACAAAAAAAACAAAAAAACAACCCCCCCCCCAAAAAAAACAGTGTTTTTTTGCATATTGTGAAGGACTGCATGAATAAATGGCATTCCTTCCTTTCTGCAGTTGGATTAAAATGAAGTTCACACGGTCATTTGAACAACTCTCAATGATTAATCTTTCAGGGACTAAAAAGCTTGCTGGAATGGAGAAAGTAGGGAGGGAAGCCAAAGAAATAATTTTAAGGAAGGATTTAATGCTTTTTTTAATACCTTCCTTTTGAGTAGCAGAACATCAGATTCTTAGGACATTAGGATTCTTTCCCAGGTGAGAGGAAGATCGTATCTGATGTCTAGGACAATAACTTTCAGTTTTCTCCTGTGCTCAGTAATTGCTGATACTACTTGTACTTCACTCAGTTCTTCCTGTTTCTCTGGCTCTCTTCCCTTTGCCCTCTGCCAGTAGCTCTTCTGCAGTGGACTAGGAGGAAACTATATTACTAGGGCCATATTTGTTCCCAGTGCAAAATTCCACTTGGGCAGCTGTAGAGTTTTGAACCTAAAAGCATGCTTGCAGGTTTGGGACAAATTTTCTTAATTACTGGAAATACAGCATTGTCTGTCCCTTATCCACATGCATACTGACAAAACTTTAACACACAAGCATACCAACAAAAAACAGGTGAACAAAGCACACCTAAAAAGAAATTATTTTGATTAAACATCAAATGGAGCATCTAATCAGTTTGAAGTAATTTTATTATTTCATTTCTAGATTCTGACTTTTCAAGACACATACTCATAAAAGCAGTTTTTGTGGCAAGTGAGTTGGGGCAAACTTGTCCTAGTGCAGATGCACCAAACCTCACTTTTGTGTATGTCTACCCTACTTGGCAGTATATTTTACTTCTTATACAGGCAAAATACTTTTTTTTTCCTGTTTGTCTTTTGCCAGTATAACTGCATTAATATGAAAATGTTTGGCAGCATTGTTGTGTGGCAAATAAGTGTAGCAGCTTTATACTCCCTAGTCACACAAGTGCTTTTAGTTAAAATTTTGGCTTCTATACCGGATGTTTGCCTATCTGTGTATATAATTGGAAGTAGGTGGTTTGCTCATTAAATGTTTATCCGAGTAAGGATGTTTCTGGGATCTGGTGACAAAAGAGGAAATAAACTTTCTGAAAGGGATGTTGGAAGTTTCCGCATTTGATTGCTTTTTCTGTCCTTTAGAGAGAAAATGCAAATAAAATATTACTTTGGGTTTGCTTTGAAAGATTTTTCTGTTCTGTATTCTGTCTTATTTATATGCAGCTTTTCATTAGTCAAAATGTGTTGCCTTTTGATTTTTATGAATATCTTGAAATTTATGTACTTCAACAAAATTTTAGTATTTTACAATATAAAATTATACAAACGTTTCACAACCTATTGTTTAAACACTGTCATGATCCTGAAATTATAAAGGTAAAAATATTTCTACATGGAAAATGTTACTGTTTGGCAGATGTTCATTTCTATTTTCAATCAGCTTGCCTTAAGAGGGAGCATTAAAGGTAGCAATGTCAGCACTATGGTCTTTTTGGGTTTCAGCTACTTACAGTATGCATGATTTTGGATAATCCAAACTGTATACCTTTTTTCATTATTTGTTGGTTTTGATGTCATGCCTTGGAGGATCTCGTTTTTACTAAAGAGACTGGTTAACTGTCTCTTTCAGGTTTTATGAAATATCTTGCCTGTGGGATTCTGTGTACAAGTGAAGGTCTGTCTCCATCAGATGAAAAATATGGCTTATAATAACAATCATAGAATCATTAAGCTTATCTGAAAATGCTGCCAGTAGCTTTTCAATGCTGTGGCTGTTTTTTGTTGAATGAAATTTGTTCATAAAAGAGACATTTGCCTTATTACTCTGAAAAGAAATGTGTATATGAAAGCCTGAGTATATAGTGTCAACACTCTCACATCTAGATCTCAAGTGGTTTTGCAGTATTGGGTCTTTCAACCATTGAGAGATTGGCATTTTGTGTCTAGGAGTTTATACCATATCCTTTTTATACCTGTGCTTTTCAGTGTCCTGCAAAAAGTAGAGCTAAAAGAGTGGGAAGACTACTGGATGGTGGCTGAGCACTGAACTTTATTATGTATTCCTTAACATTACAAGTAAGTTTAAGGAGGAAAGCTTTTGATGCTTAAGGCATCAGGTGTACTACAGCATTTTGGAAAAGTACAAAAGCAAAATAATCTGTGTGAATCTTGTGTGGAAAACCTTAACTAAGACAAATGGGAAAAATAATTCCCTGGATTTCACACCAGAATAGAAGTTCTGTATCTTAACTTGCATTATTATGAATTGCGTCTACAGATACGAAACATAACAGATCCCATAACAGTAGGTAAAAGCAATAGAATTGCTTCTTGCTGCTGCTCTTGTATTTCTATGTATAGTAAACTGCAACTAAGTCAGAGAAACACAGGTATGACATTGTGATTAATTGATCTATGGAAAGGCAGCTTTTGAACACGTGATATGTGACACTCTGGCAACCCTTGGAGACTCCTTTACAGAGAATGCAATTTTCTGTGCTAAAACTCAGATATTATAACAAGAGCATTTCTGAGGACCAATAGCTATTTGGATTGCAGTACAGTTGAGTTTACTGCAAAGATAAGAAAAAACACTACCTGTTTGGTTTGTGGAACTGATAGTGAGAACCTGGTATATGATTCAGAGAGCAGCAAACTTTAACAAGCTAGAAAAGATCTTCAGTGGCTTGTATGCTGCAGCTGAGGAACTAAGGAGGCATTATTAGTTTACTGGGCTATCATAATTATTGTAAACAAGGTGATGAAGTAGGTTTCCTACGTACTTACTACTAAGCAGAATGCTCAGAAGCTGTCAAAATAAAATAGGATTCTCCATTTAAGTCATGATATCTTTGGGATAACAAGTGTTATTTTTGCAATAATCGTTGTCACTCAGCCTCCCTAAAAAGGCTCCTAGAGTACTACATACCTTAGAAGTTAATTTCAGGATTGTAGGGTTAATTTCTTTTAATATTTCACTCCATTTTCTGTATAGGGTTTTATTTTTGTGGTGTGGGTTGGGTTTTTTGGAGGGGTTTGGGCTTTTTGGTAATAGGTGACCTCCATTTAATTTAAGAGTGAATAGGCAAGGTCCAACACTCAGCATTTATTTCCTTCTCTACAAATTGCTCTGACTGAGGAAGGGCTTACAGTCTAGAGGCTGGATTGTTACGAGTTCGTGTAGTTCCAGCGTGCCAGAACTGAGTGCACTGTAATTACTCTCACACATCAAAGCCTTTTAGAATACCCAGATAGGTGAAAAACACACATATAAAAAGGATAACACTCATATTTTCTGAAGTGGTTTCTTTGACTATGAAGAAAAAATGATACGGTACATACAGATGAGCTCATTCAGCTATGCTAAACTACCATTACAAAATTCAGCTCTGTGGCTTAATCAGCTCTTTTGTGCTGATCATATTTAATAAAATGGGGCTAGGAGTCCTTTTGATGGGCTGTCTTTTCCTCCACACCTCTGATATGCTGTCTTCTGTCCAGAGTCCTCAGGCACTGAGGCATATAAAGGAAGGCATGTTCACAAAAGGCGTCGTGTTAGCTATGACAGTATTTATTCTCTAAAAGATAAACCGCTGTATTTTATTGTGAATTTGTACATAATTTGATAACAGTGCATTCTAAAGAAGAAACATGAACAACTAGCAACACATCTTCACTGTTTAATACTTTTGTCTTTGATATTAAAAGGTGTTTTTAAATTAGTTCAGTTTTACATTTTCATTGCATTATAAAAGCAAATGAAGCAAGGGTGTTGAAAATGTAAAATCCTGCTATGAAAAAATCAGAAGGCTTGGTTTTGCATTTTTTTAAACAAATCGTAGGGTTCTGCTTCTGCAGAATCCTTTGATAGCCAGTGTTTGTGGACTTACAGTTAGCTGGCATGTTCCAGGCACCAAGCCAGTAATATGATCTGGATTTCACAACACCATTGTGATAAGACAAGCATGAATTTTTTGAATCTGCTTGCTTTCCTACTCCCTGCCCCTTGTCTTAGAGCTCATGCTGTGTTTTTACTCCTTCACACATTTTCTTCCATGGAATTATGTTAATTTATCCTGTCAATTTTTACCTCTCAAAGGCAATCTTCAAACTTAATATGAAGTTTGCTCTTTTGTAAGAGGAGGGATTCCCACTGCTGCAGGGTTTCTTTTAGAATAAACTCACGTCTTGACTTTTAGATGAAAAGTATTGCTGTGAAAAACCTAGATAGTGATTTTGTTTGTTTTGTAAAAGGAAACAGCAATCCACAGTGAAAATATAGTACAGTAAAATGTACACCACATACGTATTGAAAAAAACTTTAAAACTGGGCTTTAAGTTTTAAAGTAAATCTGTAGGAAAGGGCTGACACATAGTAGCATGCAGTGTTAGTTATGAAAACACAATACTAAACTGAATTGAAAAATTTAACTCCAAACTTACGGTGGGAATCACTTATGTGGTTTTGCCACTAGTTACTTGCTTCCATTGTAAAACGTGCCACACTGGCATTAACCTATTAATTCCGTTAAGATACTTGTGTTAGAATACATTCTCTTGTCAGATTTTCTGCCCACTTAAAACTGAAATTTTAGTTCAAGCACCAGTTCAGTTTTTTTAAAAGGTAACACTTTTTCTAATGAGGGGAATGGATGACTAAAGCAACACTTAAGAACGAGAGTGTCTTCATGAGGTCTTGAGAACTTTTGTTTTGAAATACTATCAGTTGTTGCAAGAAACTGCAGAAGATTATGTATCTTTTGTTGCCATGTAACTTTCTTCAGGTTTTGGCAAAAGCTTCTTTAGTTACAAGAAGTACAAATTTTCTTCTTGATTACTAAGAATTTTAGCTGTGGATTGTTCTTTGTGCTTTAATAAAGTTCTGTCATAGATGTGGAATGTAATTACTGAAAGAAAGCACTGCTTTTGTTGTTGCTTCCCTTAACAGCGGCCTCACCTTATTTTCACTTAATCCAATCACTACCAGAAAGTGCTCATACTGTGTGTGCTCATACGTGTGCATGCACATTGTCCATAACAGCCTTTAAACAGATTCATATTTTAATACTCATTTTACTCGTGAAAAATAGCAGTTAGATCGTGTAATAGTTTGATGAATACATGAATGTACTCATAAATGCTAGTTTCTTTTTTAAATTAAGTTTTTTGTGAAATACTTCAAATATTTACTTTATAGACTGTTAAAAGTATCAGAAAGTTTTGTATTTCCCTGATCAGAAATGAGTGTAAAAAAGACTGAATGGAGGTTTCATAATTTTTAAGATAGTCCTTTAGAAAATAGTATGTCCTAGAAAAATTCTTGGATGGCAAGTTTAAAGAAGTGTGAAGATCAAAGTTACGTGCAAAAATAAGCAAGATTAAAAAAAAAAAAAAATCGTATTCTTGAAAATACTATCAAGACTTCACTGCTTGGCACGTAATGTCTCAGCTATCTTTGCAACTTTTATTTCAATATGTGACGGATTTTTGTTTGGCCTCAGGGGTATTTTTGGTTTTTTGAAGTCAAAAAACAGGCTTGCTGCTTTATCTTAGGGAGCAGTCCTACTCTGATAAGCTCGCCTTGGCTGGGTGGCTCCGTCCAGCGGGAGCTGCTCGGAGCCGCGCGTACGGAACCGCCGCGCCCGTCGGGCGGCCCGGGCACTGCCCGTCCTTACCGCGTCTCGCCGCCTTCCTGGCTCCGCTCCTCGGCCGCTCCCGTCAGCAGCTGCCGCCGCGGCCCCACCGCGGTGACATCGCCTCGGCGACCCGCAGTCCGCGTGTGCCGTGCTGGGACCACTCGGGATGTACTGGGGAGAGAGGCGCAGTTCCCTTCCTCTTCTGCGTTCTTCGTGCTCAGGACCGTTCTGGCTCGTCAGCCCGGGCTGCGCCCCGCGTCCAAAGCGGCACCTTCCCGCGGGGCGCTCGGCGCTCCCGGCCGTCCCTTCAGGCGGCCCGGAGCAGCCTCATTTGAACCCCTGCTCTTTGTGGCAGGCTTACCCCTGCCGGGAAAGGGGGAGAGAAGGCGAAGCGGTGGCGAGCTGCCGGGCGCTGGTTGGACGGGCGGGCTGCCTCCGCCCCCGGGCCGCCGCGGCAGCGGGGCTGCCGGGAGGAGCTTCGTGCTTCGGCCACCCCGGCGCAGCCCTCCGGCCTCGGGGTGCGGGACCCGGCCGGGGGGAAACCGAGTTTCAGCAGCGAGACAACGCTAGTGCCGGGGTTAAGGGCGAAACTGGGGAGACCGCGAAGAACGCGGGTCCGCTTTGTTAGATCTAGCGGCTGTGAGGGTGTGTAACTGCACGGGACTCGGCCCCAAAATGTCGGGGGCCGGGGGGCACTTCCTGCCTTAGGATCTCGTCACAGCGTGCTCAGGGATGCGGAGATGGATGTTCATCCCAGGCACTCGGGCGGCCCGGAGCGGAGCCAGCAGACTCGCTCAGTGTAGCGCTGAGGGGCTCCTTTCTTAGTACTTCCTAGGTCATCTTTGTCAGGCAGCAGCTCGAAAGCAGAAATAATGGACAATAAAATTGTCCAAATTCAAACAAGCTCGTAAAACATTCTAATGCAGACTGAGAATTCATTATTTGGCTGAACCTCAGTGCATTTTGAATGATTCTTCATACTAGTCCTGGTAATCTAAAGCCTGTTTCTCATTTGAATGCTGGGCATTCCTGCAATTTTCCTAGAACCTCTCTAAAAATTTGCTGTTATGGAACTCTCTGTGTGAAGACTGTTTTTGGTTACTTCAGGCTCCGGGTTTGAAAAAGATTAGTCAAATGAATGAATGTAAAATCTGCCTTTATAACTTGCTGGGAATCCTGCAAAGAAATTAGCAAAATTAAAAATGAAACTTTGCAACATAAAAATGTTATTTTTTTACTACAGTTTAGGAAACAAAATGGTTGTTTCAGTCACTGTATATTATTGACATCATAAGAAAGCTATATCATATTGTAATAATGGGTTTGTTTGCAATTTGTCAGTTTTGAAGATATCTGGGTTTTGTAGAATTGGAGGAAACCAATATGAGAGTGCTTGAATTAACCAGAGGCAAAATAAAGAGGTTTAAAGATACTGTACTAAAACTAGTTCTGTTCAAGTTAAAATATGAACAAGTAGTTGTTATTATAATGATAAATTATTTCCATCATAAAAGTGGATGTCAGAAAAAAGCCCATATCTAACTATATTACACTATCAATTCAGTATGCCTTAGGCTTTTTAAGTTTTTTGTACGTTTCCGTTATGACATGTGATTCCTTCAACTTACTGTTACGTTTATTATTTTCTGTTTTAACTCAGAAACTTATTCTGTTCTAAAGAGAGGGGACCACTGACCAAAGCGACCATTTCAGTACTAGTTAGGAGCATACTCTGGATGCTTGGGATTAAAGCAGTCCAAAGCTTTTCCAATGTACCAGTTTTATACTGAAAAAGCTGGCTTAATAGAACCAAAAAGTGATAATTCTGTTAATTTAGCAATATTTCCATTAAACTTTCTTTCAACATGTGTATGATTCACACGCCTTCCTTCCCAAGGTGCTTTTTCAGCCTGGGATACACAGAGCTGCTCAAGGGAGGGAAATGGGAGCAGGAAGAGCGAAGGGGGTGGGTTGCCATGAGTGTTTGTCAGGATATTAGAGTGGTTGTTTCCTGTCGTCGTTTCCTGATGAGTTTCTCCAATTACTTGCAGAGCTAGATAGTTGATTCTCTAGCTAGATTACTACTTGGGTGGAGTATTTAGTTTTCATTTTAGAATGAACAGTTTTAACTTCTTTGCTTTTGTAGGAAAATACAGGTTTCTAACTTGAAGTTGTGCCCCGCAGCACCAAGGTTCTTGAAAAAAATTATTTCCTGAGGATGGGGCTGTTTATTTAGGCCCATATTTATAAAGTATCCATAGCCACTTTTAAGCTCTTTAACATAGTTCAGGTCCATTGATTTTAGGGTGCTTAAATAAGTGCAATTAAATGCCTAAAATTTTTACTCAGTGAAGGAGCCTAGAGACTTTTCTGGTGGTGTATTTTTTAGTCATTAGCATTCTTATATAGGTAATTACGTTATAAATAAAATAAAATCAAAAATAGCCAAACTCTGTTTCTTTGACTGTCCTCTTTGCTGAACAAGAAACATATTTTTACCCAGATCAGCCTTTTCATTAAACACTGAGTGCTTTTTGTCTCTTAAAAGCTGTCTAAATAACCTGTTCCTGTAAGCTTGTGTGTATGGGTCATTCCAAATAGCATATGACAAAGCTTATTTCTTCAACCTGCTGCAGTTTTGTCTACAGGGAAAAAGAAAAGCTGTGCTGACTTTATAAATGACAGGGAGCTTTTATTTGGATGTGCAAGGTGTTTGTAGCATAACTGAATTGATTGGATAACTTTAGGTGTTTGCTCTTTGGGGAGGACTAAAGAGAAAAACAGGATGTGCCTTTGTGTGGGCATTCTGCTTGCACGAAATGGGCATACCTTTTCCTTGGATCTATAAATACTGTGAAGTGCAGTTCACTGGATTTTTAAGAGGCTTTAGGCTGAATGATGTGATTTGCAAAAGATTCCATAGTTGATTTGTCTTTCATACTGAGAATCTTGGCGATCAGCTTCCATTAAAGTCTATGATTAGAGAATAAAACATCCTGTTAGCAGAAAGATACTAACATCCAGTTATGTCTGGCTGTGAAGTCTGACAGTTGTCTTCAGCAGGGTAATGGAGTTGGCAAGGAGTGGTTTGAAAGACTTGGCTTTGAGAATGAGTGAAAATACTATAAAACGTCTGGTCATAGAAATTAACTTTCAGTCATTGATCAGAAATTCAAGGTAAGCAGAAAGAGATAAGAAATGGGCCAGTCTTAAAAAGGTAAACTTTGATTTGAGAAAGCAGACATTGTTTTTCCAGACAGGGTGCTGTTCAATTGCTGGACTCATTTGCCACAAGATCTTTCAAACCCAAAAGTCAAGAAAGGAAAAGTGTTTTTGTAGGAATAGCAGGAAAAAGAAAAAATGGATGGATCCAGAGAAAAAACATTGTAAAGAAAAATTACCACCCAGACTTAAACCCAAAAGTGTTTACATAAGATCTGTCTCAGGAAGTCCCTAACCACCACTTGCTGCTGAAGGGAAGCAACATCTGGAAAACAGCTATTGTACCTTTGCCTTTTTCCTATAGTCTTTATTGAAGCATTTTCTGCTTTCTGACATTGGATAGCATATGTTTAAAAATGTTTAAATGCATCACTCTTAAATCATTTAATGTCCTATAATGTATTTTTCCTGATTCATGGGGAAGGTATTAGGAAATAGCTGGATTTGGGGGGAAAATGCGAAAAATATTTGACAGTATTCCGGAGAAAATCTGATTTGTTTAGGAGGAAAGCTTTGGTAGAAAGCTCCAGACAGCTTCTGAATTTTTTAGCCTGTTTCAGTGGATAACAAAATGATTTGAACCAGTCAGAGATGATTCGTGCTACAATTTCTTGAATGTAATTCCAGTTGAGTTCTTGGTAACATTTTCTTTCACAAACTGGTATCTTAGTTTGAAAGCTGCTTGGGTTTTGCTGCACTTACTGATCTGTTTTTCTATATTAGGCTTCATTGCTGCAGTGACAAATGTGGGATGGTTAATTCCAGTGGTTGAATAGGGTGAGGATACTCAGGAAAGACCATGGGATCAGCATCAAATTTTAATTTTCTTAGTTGATGTTGCTGAGGCGGATTGAGTCAAAATAAGGTGCCCTCTCTAGCTCTACATTTTTATAAGGTGAATTTTGCTTATATCTCATGATAAAAGAGATTGCTTGAAGTACTTGCTTTATTCACAGTTAAAATCAGGGTCCATTGCCTGCTTGTACATATAGAGCCTTCCTGGTGCAGCAAATTAGTCCATATAACTGCTGTACTCCAAACTTCCCTTCAGTAACAGATATGCAGGTATAGGCTAGCATTTTTATCAAACTTGTTGTAGAACAGTAGAGTTGTGGCTTGACAAGACCTCTGCAGATCATCTGGTTTACCTTCTGTGGAAAGCAGGGCCATAAATTAGGTTATCCAGTGTCCAGTCAAGCCATATCTTGAATATTTCCAGCAAGGGAAATTTCTGTCCTCCTCTGGGAAACCTGTTTCAATATTTAAGTGTATTCTCAGAGAAGAAATTTGCTTATGTGCAGATAGAATGTCCCCCCCACCCCAATCACTTCTTGACCTGTTGCTATCACTCTGGAGAGAGTATTTCCATCTTGCTGTGACTGCTCTGTAGGTACTGGAAGAGCAGTTAGGTTCCCTTCCTGCCCCTTCACCTTCTCTGAGCTGAACAAATCCAATTCCTTTAGCCTTTTTTCCTATGACAAGCTTTCCAACTGTGTAATCACCTTAATGGCCATCCGTGGGACCGGGTCGTAAATGTGTAAAGTCTCTCTTGAGACATTTTATAATGAATAGATTTCTGTATGTTACAAATCGCATGCTGTTGCCTTAGCAAAGGTTTGTCTTCAATTTTTTTTTGGAGTATTCCGAATCCTACCAAGGTTAACCAGTATATACATTTGGTTTTGTAGAAAATTTTTCCATCCCTTAATCCATGGAAAATATCCAGTCTTCTTGAAACCAGTGATACCACAAAGCAGTTGGCTTTTTTGCCTATGAGCTAATCTCCTAACAATGGTGTCTTTGGTTTTACAAACTGCTGACTGTAGTAATTTGGACTTTCTACCACATAGTTAATTGATAAGTTACTGTCCCTCTGTCCTCTGCTTTGTTTAATGCAATACAACCACACTACTGTATGTAGGAAAATGCTTCCATAAATATAGTTGACTACAAATTGGAAACATATCCTTGTCTCTTCAGGCTCTCCTATGAAACCAATGTCATTATTCAATTTGTGAGGAGCAAAAATGGAAAATAATTGCTTTCCATAGATTCTCTTCTGTTATGTGTGCCAGTTACTGCGTATCTTGCTGGCCCTGCTTCCTGTACTGAAGGAATGCTCTGTGCCCAGGCATCTGTGTTACATGGCAGCATATGTGCATTCAGGGGCTGTGAATATCTTTGGAAGTGTACATGATTGTAAGTAGGGAACTAAATTGTTCATTAAAACATTTAACTTTTTTTTTACCTCCTTTTACAAACACAAACATGTGTTTGTCATTTTCACAGTAATAATAAAGTTTACCAAATAAATGTGATAGTTTGTTATAGTACTTGATCAAAATGTTACCTAAGAACAATAAATTAAAGTCCCCTGGCTAGTGTGAAATACTTTACTAGCTAATTATTTTTTGTTGCAAAGTAGTGAATGTCTGGCTGACAAAAATATCACACAGCAGCTGTTTCCTAGCTTCGTTGCATTTGCAGAATTGCACAGACCCTTAACAGAGCACTATGCATGAAAGTATATATCAAGTATGCAGTAGTGGTGTAGTGGTGTGGTTTAACCACCTAATTTTTGGTTTGTTAGCCCTACTATTTTACAGTATAGTTTTATATTCATAATTTTAAAAGTTTAAAAAAATACTAAATAAAAAAGACACGATAATAATGATGCAAGTTTTTAGTCTTTATCCACACTGATTTTTTTATGATCAGTTTTGCAACAGTGTATATTTGTGAAACAATTTTAGGTGCTGTAAGTTTTGGATTATACCATGTGCCTACAAATTGTCAAAAACCCCCAAAGAGATTTGAAATTCTGAATTATTAAGAATAGATGGTGCTGCTCAGGTCAAAGAAATCTGTGACAGAACAGAAAATTTGAACCCAGGCTTTCTAACTTGCAGGCAAATGTCTTAACAACCAGATTTTTCTTCATTTTCTTCATTTCTGCTATTTAAAGTAATACCTGCCCAGCTTTTCTCATTAGTATAACTTTGTACATGCGGTTTACTGGACTGAAAGTGTTTTGTCTTTCATAGCATGTTATGTCAGTCTTTCTTAACAAGGAAAAAAATTGCACACAAATAGTTGTTCATGAACATTTTAAAGCTTACATGCTCCAGCTCAGATTCTTCAGAACTGAGTGAAGCTGAATGACCACTGATTTTCAAAGGCTTGGGAGTATTTTTCTTAAGACTTCGTTAGTCAACTCCAAAGTAAGCTTATTTATTATGTGCCTCAGTGCTACTTTCTCAGAAGCTTTGAGTATTGAATAAAGAAAAGAATAGGAGAAACTTAACTGTAAATCAAGACACAAGTATACAGACTTAAGTGTGCATCCTGCTGAACACTGCAGTTCGCGATAATTTTTTTTTCCAGTAAAATTGAGCTTTGGAAATTGTTGTCTGGTGGATGGAGTACTCAAAATGTGCTATCCTGGTGGCATTGACTGCTACATTTGAAGTTCACTTATTTGCTATACTAATGTTTTCCTGTCATTAAACTGTTACTAATATTACTGCTTTGTTTGATCTCTCTAGCAGAAGTTTAAAAGCTTGGTGTTACAGATTGCCAACTTAAAAATAATCGATCCTCTTTACACAGAGTGATTTTCATTAATAAATGTAGTCCTGGATTATTTGGCCATGCTTTTCCTTAGCATGTGTTTTTACTTCCATGAGACCATAAACTAATGAACACTGTTGTCTGCATACAATATCCAGCTGCAAAATTAGTTCTGGTGACAGTGGAGAAAAGTGAGTATCACTGGAAAATGATACTTGCCTGTGGAAGAAGCTGCCCATGAGCTCACCCTCTGGAAAATATCCCGATGGCCTCACATCCTAGCTTTTTTCAGTGCACAGTAGCACAAATGTGAGCCAAAGTTTGAAAAGCTAGTGCTGTGTGTTTGCTTTGGCATGGGGCAGCCCTGAGGCTTTCCTTTGAGAAACCAGTCTTGAAGTCTTTTGCTGAAGGGGATAATTTTGTCATTCCTCTGTGCAAAATAAACTGCTTCTTATCTATACCTACTATCACATCATATATACAGAAGAGTTTAAAATATCACTGCCCAAATTTTAAAAAAATCATAAAAACCTAATTATCCTTTTTGCTTTAAAGGAAGAGAGGGAGAGGAACAATATGGGAAAGGTGTAGCTTGGTGTGTAATTACAAAAAATGTGTTCTTTTATATTCTAATATATTACATTCAGTTTAATTTTTTTGATTTCTATCAGTTTGGGTTTTTTCTTCCTGCACGCCACTACCTACCAAATGCCCATTTCCTTAGAGTTTTATTTGGAATTTAAAGGGCCTAGGCTAGCACCCTTCTGTCCTTTTTGGTGCTTGTATATACCTTGTTGGTCCTCATCTGTATGTTGTCCTGGAAAATAGGTTCTTTGTCTTGAAAAAATGCTTACAACCACTGCAAATAAAATAATCACTCAAAACATTCCTAACTTTTGATGATACATCATTTTGTCTTTCTAGAGGTAGAAATGTGTAGAGAGAGAAATGAAGATAAGTTGAGAATGGTTTTTACAAGGTACTTTTTGGGAGAAAGCAATGAATACCCCAGGTTACTCTTAAGATAAAACTGTTAAGATAGTCTGAGTCATATGAACCTCTGCGTTAGAAACTGTACTCATATTTATGAGATATATTTCTCCAAGATAGAGGATTTTTAATATGGGAAGAAAATTTTTGGAGGACTGATCCTGTTTCATTGCAGAAAGTTAAATTAGACTGTAAAACTTGACCTGATTTCTAAACATCTTTTTTCTTTGTTTTAACTCCAGCATGACTGGAAATTCCTCTTGGTTTGTAGTTGTTCAGTTGTTAATCCAGCTCTATTCCACTCATTTACAAGGTCTAAATGTCCCTTTTGGTTTTGGTGGGATAATTAAATTACCTTTGGTCACTGGAGCACTCTCCTGTTTATCATGTCAGTGGGTCTAATGGGCATATATGGCTCTTTCATAATCCAAATTCACAGATTGCTGGGGACTTGAGAGACAGTTTTGTTATGGCCTTATGGTTTCCAAGCAAAGCATTTAACAGTTCATAACAAACCGAATTTGTTCTGGCTTGTTGCCGCCTCTTTGTCTGTCTCTTCAGTATTCAGTGACAGGTCATATGATTTCTTCATTCATTCTTCCCTAAGCAGGGTAAGGCTTTTCCAGAATGCATGAATGAATAAGGTAAAAACCTAAAGAAATTAGGTATTGCAGCCTGTCTAATGCTGGACATAACACCGTATGATCCAATGAGCAACATGCTGGTCAAGATGGCTGAGATCTGAAGAAAGATAATGTAACAAGCTCAGCTTGAGTGAGATAAATCTCTCTTGCAAGAGATTTCCATAAAGTGTTCCTAGGTCTCAGGGCAGAAAAGTTAGTGGAGATCTTCCACACTGGTGGCAGACAAAGGAAGCATTGCAGTGGTCTCTGGTCGTGGGAGCCAGCAGTGTTGTATCCCCCCACTGTCAGCACCACTGGCTGGGCAGCTCTCACTCCATTTTTAGTGTCCTTAGCTTTTCTGTCTTTTTAAGAGGTGTCACAGAACTCAAGCAGTAATTATGGAATTTTTCAAAATGCAGATCCCAAGCTCTCCACTGTTTAGTGGACCCAGACCACAGTGGGGGTAAACAGCTACTGGCTGCTATATTAATTAAAAATTATGCCACTGTTTCTGTTTGAAACACTAGATCAATTGGTTGATTGATTTGTTTGTTTCAGGTATTTATCTCTTGGATTTAATCTACATTGATTCTGCATACCCTGCTTCAGACAGCATAATGGAGAATGAACAAAGATCCAATCAAATGAACAATATTCTCCGAATAATAGCTGATCTGCAAGTATCCTGCAACTATGGTTGGTAAATTTTGTTATGCCTATCAAGTCTTAACTAAAATTTCTTTAATGCAAAATTGTGGAAGCAGATTTTGGTCCTGAGGGAATACAAGAGGCTAATGTTGCTAGAGTTGAACGCTACTAAGTGATATAGCTTTCAGTTCCGTGCAGCTTCAGTCTTACCAGTAAATTGGGCAGTTAAACATGTATTCTAAATTGTAAGAGCTGTAACAAAGGTTGTGTAGAGTTTACTGTTACATGTGGCGTGCAAATGACATAATTTCAAGTGCAGATATTGCATTTGGCTTATATACTGTTTCCACCAGAGGCAATCAGAGAGAATTATCTTAATATCTTCCCTTTACTTTGCAGTAGATGGAATGTCTAGAGTGTGGAATGTGTTCATTTGGAACAATAGTAATGTGTTATTTGAAACAATAATAGTTTTGGATGACATAAATGTTAATGGTTTTTGTTTGAACACTCCACAGATCATCTCACAACACTTCCTCATGTGCAAAAGTATTTGAAGTCTGTCCGTTACATTGAAGAACTCCAGAAATTTGTGGAAGATGACAATTACAAGTAAGCACTTTTCTTCAGGCATTGGGAAATTTAACAGAAAGATTACTTAGTCATTAGTCCTAATAAGAGTTGAACAAAAAGCCTTTGGCTGAAGATGTTTTAGAGTGTGTCTGCTAAGTCCAGAATGACAGTCTTTCTTTATGACTATAAGCAGATTTAGAAGGTGAAATATACTAGTGAAAACTAACAGTTCAGAGTAGATGACTATCTACTCTTTATTCTATTACATGATGATTGTGTTCTGGGAAAAGTTGCTACAGCTTATATACGTTGGAGATCTTTGATCTTTTTCTACCATGTTTGTTTCATCAGAATAAAACTTTAAGTATTTTTTTAAATTAATTTAAATTCATCAAAACTCATCCTTAAAGCAAACTCTCATTCCTCTTCCATTTTTTACACTTGGAAAGAAGTTTTTGGATTTTGTTTTGAGTATTTGGTTTCGCATTTGCCTCTCAGTTTCCCTTAATGGATCTTTAGTTTCATAGTACTTTCTGGTCCCATGACAGAAGAAACTGTAAGCCTTAAAAATGTGGAGAGTACTAAGTTTTTAGAGGGGGTAAAAATCTCTTCCGTCTTTTTCTTTGCAGTGACTGCTCTTTTTGAGCCAGGGACAGCATTAGTGCTCTCTGCAGAGAGGTATGTGTGACCTTTGGCATGAAGAACAGAACCATCTCAGTACCAGGCTGTCAGGGAGAGACGCTTAGATAGTTGTCCTAAAATGTATTGGCAGAATCCCAACACACGTTTTGCCAAATGAGAACCTCAAATACACTGGAAAGGAAAATATGGCAGCCACTTTATATAAACAAAGATTTTCTCTACAATTTTTTGTGCCAGTCCAATTGCTTCCTTTAGGCTTGTGCTTGTCAGCAAGTAGGAATGCTCTAGAAAACCCCTGACAATGATGTCATATCCTAAAAATAACAGATCTTTCTTGGTCAGCCAGAATACTATTTTCTGCAGAAGCTGCTCAGTTTTAGCAGTATGTAACATTGTGGCACAATGCCACATCCTCTCCTAAGTAGACATACCTTGCAGCCGTTCATATAAATTTTTTGCTGACCTTTTGGCGTCGTTAGTTCAGGCCTTGTATTCTCACAGTTATTTTTTGAGTGAAACCAGTTTGAAGACTGTTATTTGTACAGTATAATCTGTTTGGACAGGACAGGACAATCAGGCTGCTATCTATGCCTGTAATTTAGTTCTTCAGGGCATATAAGATGACTTACAGAAAAATCAGTTTAAATTTTGGTTCAGATAAGCAAGATGCTATGGGAAAACATTCAAGAGAAATTCATAGGCAATTAAAAGACTATACTGACTCCTAGCAGTGCTGGTGCTATAGAAGTCCTAGCTCTGTACCATGTTAGTTCCAATCCTATGGGAACAGGAATTAAATGGCAGCTGCATAGTACTTATTTTAAGTGTTAGTACCTACATTAGTACTTGTAACAGTGAACCTTGGTTGCAGTTCATCTTCAATAAGCCTCCCAGGCAGCTATATTCCCTGGACCTTTTCCACAAGAATAGTGGTGAAAGGTGGGGCGGAAGAAAACTTTCACTGTTACGGTTCGGTAATTGTAATTGTGCCTTGACTGCCTCTTCCACAGGCACAAAATAGAATCATAGAAGCATGGAATCACTAAGGTTGGAAAAGATCATCAAGTTCAACCTTTGACTGGTCACTGCCTTGTCAACTAGACTAAGTAAACTGAGTGCCACATGCAGTTGTTGGGATCATCATTTCCAGGGATGATGATTTCACTACCTCCCAATGCCCGACAGTCCCTTCTGTGGAGAAATTCTTCCTGATGTCCAACCTGAACCTCTCCTGGCACAGTTTGAGGCCATTCCCTCTTGACCTGTTGCTGGTTGGCTGAGAGACGAGGCCAACCCCCCAGCTGGCTGTACCCTCTAGTCAGGGAGTTGTAGAGAAGGTCCCCCCTGTGCCTCCTTTTCTCCAGGCTAAGCCCCACCAGCTCCCTGAGCCGCTCCTATGACTTATACTTTAGATCCTTTCCCAGCTTCGTTGCTCTTCTCTGGGCACACTCTGGCACCTCAATGTCTTTCCTGCAGTGAGGTCCCCGGAGCTGAATCCAGGGTTCAAGTTTTGGCCTCACCAGTACAGAGGAGCAATCACTTTGCTAGTCCTGCTGGCCATGGTACTTTTGATACAAGCCAGGATGCCATTGGCCTTCTTGTCCACCTGGGCATACACCAGCTTATTTTCAGCTGCTGTTGACCAGCACCCCTAGGTCCTTTTCTCCTGGGCCACTCTCCAGCCACTCTTTCCCATCGTGTAGCAATGCATGGGATTGTTGTAACTGAATTGCAGGAAACTGCACTTTGCCTTGTTGAACCTCACATCGTTGATCTCAGGCCATCAGTCCAGCTTGTCCAGATCCTTCTGCAGAGCATTCCTACCCTCCAGCACATCAACACGCCCACCCAACTTAGTGTCATCCATGAACTTACCGAGAGTGCACTCGATTTTCTTGTCCAGATCATCAACAATGATATTAAATAGGACTGGGGACAATACTGAGCCATGGGGAACCCCATTAGGGACTGGCCCCAACTGGATGTGGCACCATTCCCCACCACTCTCTGGGCCCAGTCATCTGATCAGGTATTTCCCAGTGAAGAGTGCACCTTTCCAAGCCATGAGCTGCAGCCCCTCCGGGAGAATATTGGGGGATGCTTGGGGACAGTATCCTTCCAGCAGAAGCTTTCAGCAACCTCCTGTTGCTTGACCTACTGTCATAGGACCTGCTGTTTAAATGCTAGACAGGCAGCCCAGAATGTTCCAGATATGCCAGACCCATCTCGTTTGGTATGTGGGTAATGGTGAGAAATGCCCTAAGGGACAGCTTCGAGGACTGCGCTGCTTTGTTGCGACTAACATCATCCTTGTTTCAGCAAAGATGAATAAGTTTTGTTCAGCCTCCTTATGGAACAGCTAAACTTCTGTGTAAGACTATTCTTTATCTTCAGTCACTTGCTTGATATAAGAAAAATTGAGTAACAGTGGCTCTACTGTCCTAGCAATAGTTCCATCCCGTACTGGAGAGCATACTTTCATGAGAGAAAACTGTTCAAGACTGACTCGCTATTTTATTTCCTGCACTATGTTAGGTTCCTCTTTTCCTGCTTACCAGGAAAGTTACTCTGAAGTGAGCTGTATGGCCCAGTACCAGAGTGTTATTTAAAACTGGGCTGAAATAGAGGTCCGTCCATCTTACTTTCCAGAGCGTACCTGCCCTAACGTGTTCCAGAAAATATTTTGAGTACTGGGCTTTAAAAAACCAGAAATTGTTCACTTATCTTTCTGCTATCCAAGAACAAAGCCTTCACATACTCTTTCTGTGCCTGTTCTGTAGAAGCTTTGTCTTAATTTCCAATGGTAGATTGGTACTCGTTAATTCAGCAAATCCCTATGCTTTTTTTTTTTCCTAGAGATTTTACTTCTAATTTTTGTTTTACCTTAGATTGTTAATACTGACTCCTCAGTTTTGAAATTTCAGTTTCTTGTGGGCAGTTTCTGAGGCTGATAGCTAGGATTTAGCCTATGACATGTCTCCTAGCTGAAGTAGTGCAGTATAATTTTAGAATGTTGAAATTTCATATGTCATCATTTAGACCATGCACTAAAACTACACTTCCTTACCATGGCAAAGCAAAGATTTGTTTTTTGAAAAGAATTCCTGAAACTAAGAAGAAATCCTAACAGTACTGTGATAGTGGATGAATATAGTGACTTCCGAGATGAATTTCTGATGATACATGGGGCAAACACAAAACAGAGTGTCTTTATGCCTTATGAGTGGTTTATTAGGCACGCTGAAACCAAGGTAGTTTTTTATTTAAAGTAATGCTAGTGAATGACATTGGACAGTCACTGTGAGAATGTCATTAGGTGTGTGAGAAAATGGATGATGCATGTTGGTGGTAAGCACATCAGGTCTCAAGGTCTGCACTGATCTATTGAAAGTATCACTCTAAGCCGCTCAGGGGCCACAGATTCTGGCCACAGGAGTCCTGTTTGGGACACGCTGAGCGTGTGTGTGCGCGTGTGGAACTTGTGCTGCTCCATGGAAAATGGAGTGTCAGAGGAATTGCAAAATTGAATTTGGGTGGTGACAAACAAGCCAGGACTGGTTGAAACTGTACTGACTGTCAGTATCTCTTCTTTGAAATAAAGAATGTTTTTGATTGTTTTCAGCCTTCTGGAGGAGAGGGGGAATAGAAGAAAAGGTGGCTCAGGAATGACATCTTGTTTTCGGAATATATTCCCTTTTCTCAACACTTTATGTTAAATATAACATGTCAGCATGAGTATTTTATATTTACCAAGTATATTTAGGCTCGCTTTTATTTGTTCTTCTTTTAACACATCCTGCATTTTCTTAGGTTGAAAATAGATAAATTGCATTCTAGTTTTTTTGGAAACATTGTAGAATTCTGGCATCATGGAAGTCGACATCCAAGCTGTTAGAGACTTAGAAAGGGCTAAGATCAGAGTGCAGTTTAACATAACCAAACAGATAATCAACATTACCTATCTTCACATATTCTGGGGAGATGACCAGTGGAGAGTAATGTAATCTCATATTATAGCACTGAAGACTCATTTGTTGCTCTATTAGTGAATTTCTAAGTGCAGCACACAAGACACATGCTTTCTAGATGGTATAATCATAGCATGCCTCTTCCTAAAACCTTGTTAAAAGCATAAAGGTGTTAGGTCTTTCTTCCTGCTGTTACGTTCCTCTTTTCTTCCCTACAAGAATAATTTCAGACAGAAAGAGAGAAATAGTATAGTGCAAGTAGTTGCATGGAAGTTGATCTCACTTGCTTTTGTCACTAAAGAAGGTGTAAGAATGCCCTTGCCTTAAATCTGTTTTCAGGTCATAGCTCTTCCTCTGATGTGCATATTCATAGGCAGTATTTCACCTGTGCTGTTTTCCAAACATGTAAGAGTTGTACTGGATCCAGGATCTTGTTACACAGTAAGCTGATGAAGTTCGTACAAATTGTGACGTTAGACAAATGATTTTTGGCCTTATCAGGTATGTGAGGTAGTCCTGCCATTCTTGCTATAAAAAATACATGGTTCTGTAAACAGTTATCTGAAATTATAGACTGGACCTGCTTAATGAGCACAGTTCAGTTCAGCATGCTTAGGGATAAATATGGTGTCTAATATTTACATTCAGATTTAAATTAATTTTATTCTAACCAAGCAAAAAAAATCCAGGAGGAATGCATTACAAATCACATCACTGTAAAAGAAAGAAGCTATTGGCTTGCGAGGACTGAACTGCAATCATATCTTTTAACAGGGGACTTATTAGATGAGTGTTCCCATGTTGACCAAATAAACTGTGGCTATTGCCATAGAGGGCTAATAAAGCTGAGTACCTTCTGTGATACAGGGTAAGGAAAGAGCTTCAGAGAACAGTTTCTCAAAGCTGGCAGAAACTAAAAATGCCATTTTCATGTGTGGGAAAAGACCAGTAAGCATCTCCCTTGTACAGACAGACACAGAAGAAATTAGCAGTTGTGGAACAGTGATGGGTTATCAGAAGGAGGGTTGTCTGCTGCCATTTGGAGAAAAACTGAAACAATTTGAAATGCCTGCTTTGCCTGGGGACTTTGGTTTGTCAAATATGAGCTAACCCAGTAAAATGGGATTAATACCCAGATTTCTGAATAGCATCTGTGGCACGGTTTCTGCAGAAGATCATTAAAACAAACAAACAAACAAACAAACAAACAAACAAAAAAACTAAAAGGCATTCTTTGCAAAAATCAAGCTCATGGCATGGGAATCATAAAGTTTGAATATAGTGAGGAACAGATCAGCCTTAAAAGTGAAAGAAAGAATAACTACTGTGCAAGGGATGCAACTGGAACATTTCTATGGATATGGAAGATAAATTCACACAGTAGGGCCTTATTTATAGCGAAGGACTTAATTAAATTATTTTGCCTTTTTTTCCATACTTAAAGAAATTTCCATGTGATCAACATTGGAATCGTGCACTGACTTATATTATTGTAACTCTCTAGCAGAGTTAAGTTACTGCTTCCTGGTCACAGAAATCAAGTTGACAGAGAAGTAGTCTGGAAAGGAATGATTCATTACCTACTTGAAATACATTACTTTGGGTAGTTAGAAGAATCTAGTACTGTCAGAAGAATAGAAACTCGAAAACATGAAAGGGACCATAGCTTTGTTAACTGACTTCACACTAAAACATAGTTGACAGTGTTGGAATATTGTAGAGAAGGACCTGAAAGGTATTCCTAATAAAGAGTAATAAGGAAAGTGATGGCTGAGCCATACGTGATATTTTGAAATGCTGTCATAGGTTTTTCCCTCCACCCCTTTGCATGTTTTTATCTGAAGTCAGAAAGCCTTTCCTTGGGGTGCACAGCAGGGTGCTTCTAGAAACCTTCCAGCTTTTGTGCGTGTTCACTGCTGTGCAATGACAGCAGTTATTTCCTTTGGACTTATGCCTATTCCATTAAAATTTACTTAACATAGTAGTCCTTCATACCTTTTTGTCAGACTGGTACAGAGCAAAGGACTCAGGAATGTCAAGTTAAGACTGCCTAAACCTGAGAAATGGCAGAAGTGATGTGCATTGGGAGATGGAGATTTGTTGGAGTGCTGAGAGCACAAGAGTGAGTGAGTACATAATAAAACACATGGAGTGAGACAGCATGGCATATACTACTTTCTTCTAATTGCCTTCTTTTACTATTAAGTGTTGGTCACTTTGCCCTTTGAAGCTTCTTTTCTGTAAGTCACAGTAACTAAATAGCTATTTCTGTGTGCACATTTCAACATGGTAAATTCACTTTCATGTTTAGAGGGAAGAAAATGTTAGGTTTGTATTTAAATTATTAACTTCTTGAGGTTTTTTCCCCAAGGTGAAAGACTGTATGAACTTAAGTTTTTAAACTGAGAGGGAGGATTAAATAATGATTTCTCTTTCTGCTTTCATAGACTTTCCTCACCGTTCTTTTCTTGGTTCTGACAGGTAGTGAATTACTTCAAAAAAACTATTGTTTTGTTACATCACAGAATAAATAACTACACTTCCAAGAAAGTAAAATTCCTTGTTAGCACTGCCAAAATAATTTCTTTCAACTTTTATTGAGATTTTTTTTTTTTTTTGTTAATTTCTCTAAAAACTTGTTTTTCCAGATTATCTTTAAGAATTGAGCCAGGTAACAGCTCTCCTCGACTGGTTTCCTCCAAAGAAGATCTTGCAGGTATAAAACATCATTTGAAAATTTGAGTAAGGAAATAATTTTAATTACAGAAATCTTCCACTGAAGTATATGGGAAAACCCAGAGGTACATCAGTAGCATGAGTCAACAAGAGAGATTGCTGATTTGTATAAAAGCATTTCCAGTTCAAGGGATGTCACAGGGTGTTTGCTAGTGTTGGAACAGGTGTCAGGTTGTGGGAGTTTTTTACAAATGCTTGTAATATCATCATTATTTAATAAGTGAAGAAAAATAGCCCTCTTGCAGTACAAAAAAACCAATGCAGTGAGCAACACAGGAAATTCTCTTTTGAGGTTTCCATGTGATCACATACATTTGAGACAATTTCATTGTGGAAAGCAGGAGGACAAAAGTTTTGTAGCAACAATAGCTTCTAGAAACATCTGAAAAACTAGAGTACCATCCGTAAGTTGACAAAAACTAATCTGCTGTTTATTGCCATGACCTGACTAAACAAACATCAGGCTGTGTGAAATGTACTTCCTGCTATAGGAACCGTTATCTCAAAAGCTGTTCTGTTTTAATCTCTTGAACCCGAATGGCCAATTTTCTGTCTCATTATGTAAAATCCTGTGTGAATGTAAAAACCCCATGGAGTCCAGACCACATCTGACATGCAGTTTCAACTGGCATTCAAAATGTCTTTCTTTCTCACCAATGAAAGGCAAAGTACATGAGAGAAAGAAAAAGGAAGATGCTAAATATAAAATGAAGAAAAATCCCATGTGTGTTTCCTCTGCCTCCCAGCTCTTCGTGTTGGCTGGTGTCAAATGACCAGTTGTTTATAAGGAACTTCTTGTTTGTCCTAGTACTGTGATTGCTATTCCCAGAGTCAGATAAACATTTGACCTCGTCTTCAATTTCTTTAAGAAGGTGCTTTCCCTTTCCCTGCTTGAGGCATTATTATTAATTGTTGTGTAAAACATAAAGAAATAGTTCACAGGATATTTTTTTTAATTATGTGAGTTCAAAAGTAGTTCTTAATGAAGACTTTCTTTATACAGAAATGCATTTGGAAGTTAACTTCCCCACAGAAGCCATCACAGTGTTGTACTCTGTATCTGTGTCTGGCAAGGTGTTCCTAAGGTACCAGGCTTCTGTTAAGCAGTGCCCACTGCATCAAGGCTATCTCTCCAAACCCAACTCCCTGCCAAAAAGGGCATTAGGCTGGGGATGTGCAAGAGGTTGGGAGGGTACATAGCCAGGACAGCTGATTTAAGCTGCCCAAAGAGATATTCTGTACTATATGACATGCTCATCAATAAAACCCAAGAGAAAGGGGGGAGCAAGGCATTTATTATTAAGGTGTTTGTCTTCCTAAGCATGCACTATGAGGCATGGGTTAGACCATGGCTGCTCATTGCCCACTGATGGAAGTGGAGGGTAATTTTTTAATTTGATTTCTTTTGGTTCTGCACACAATTGTTGCTTTTTAAAATTAATTTGCCTTTATCTCAGTGGACAAAGATTTTTGTGTCTTATTTTCTTCACCTTGTCCTGTGAAGGATGGGGAGTATTAGAGCAGCTCAGTGAGCAACTGACAGCCCATGAAGGTCAACCCACTACATCATGTCACATTTTCTTTTGCTTTTGTGAGGGCTTGCTTTTTCATACTAGAGACTTGAAACTAAGTCATTGCCGCTCATATGATTACATCTTCCTTACATATCTAAAGCAGACAACCCTTTTTTGTTTTCTGGCTTTTACTTTGTGTTACTCACGTCTACATGCTCAACCCTTGGGCTTTGATGTTAACACTTCATTCACAGAATTATGGAATATAATTTCAGTCATAGCAGCATGGTATGTGATCATCACTAGTACTCTGTAATTCATAATCAAGGGCTGGGAGCTTATTAGAACTCTATTGGAAGGCAATTAAAAATACAGTTCCCAAGCTGGAAACAAGAACTTTGAGCTTGCCTGATCTAGGCAAGGAATACAGCATGACACTGCCGTGAGCTCAGCTGGAGTCCACAAAAAATGATTGGGACAATGTTCAGTAGTACCAACTTCATTGAATACATGATCCTATAGTATCTGGCAGTATTAGGAGAGGGTGAATTTTCCCTTCTGAATCTGCAGTGCCCTTAAGTGCTCTGTAAGGTTGCTTTATTCAGAGTGAGAATTACTGTGATGACTAGAAACCAAGTAATGAGTCATTCCTATTGCTCCATTCTTCTGTTAGTATTTCCTTCGAAAGCTTGACCCTTTTGTGGACTGCTGTATTTTCTTGCTCAGCTAGAGAGTTCTCACTGCCAGTTAGACAATGAATGCCATCAGCATTTCGTAATAACCACAGGAATTTTTCAGTGAGCTGCACCTGTGTGGCTGCAAAAATGCTAATAAATGGAATCCAGTACATTTTACTGAAAATAAATTTTACTGAAAACTTTATTCCTGGAGAAGGTTTATTAAGTAACTTAGCATGAATTCAAATTGAAATTTAACTAAGCATGAAGGCAATAATTTATTGTTTATTTCACAACATTAATGGGAGCATAGCCGTATGTTAGTCTTGAATAATTCTGAACTAAAATACTCAAAAGTCCGTAATGAGATATTTGAACGTGGAGAATTAAAAATAGCACATTTACAGGTACTGCTGTCAATTTTATTTGGATTCACATTATACCTTGAAATTATTTCCACTTCGGACACTGTATGCCAGAAGTCTTTTACAATTGATAAGCCACAATGATCATAGATGATCTCAAAATACTGTGGGCAGTAGTTTAATGTTCCAGTCAATAGTTTAAAGCATGGGTGTCTGATAATAGTGATTTAAACTTAAAATAAAGGTTCTTAGCCCATAAGGTCAGTCATCAGTTCAGTTGTCTTGATAATCCAAAAGTTAATACATTACTAATAGCAATAAGTCTAGACGAGTTCTGCCTGTGACATGCTGCCTCCTTAGAGATCAGCGTGTGTTTCCAGAGACAAGAAAAAAGCTCAATGTCATTGGTAATAATTCCAAAGTCTGTAATGGGATGAAGTGCAGGTAATAGTGTCATCTTTGTGTTCTAAAATATAATTGCATATGTTGGTGATGGAAATGGATTTTACTTGCCAGCACTGTGAATTTATCTTCTACCCAGTTTTCCCTCCTTCAAAAAAATATTAACCATTTACTGTAGCCAGAGACATTGTGGGTTTGTTTTTTCACCTTGAAATATCTTTGTGAGAGTGAGGCTCAATAAAAACAGTTAAATCCTACAGCATTTCTATTTGCTAAGTGCTGGAGAAAACCATGTGTCCATTTTCCACTTCTTTTGCCAGCTAGTTTTCCAGTAAATTCAAACAGGAGGCAGGCATCTGATTAAAGTGACTGTCTCCCAACAAGCTATGTTTTGTATATTAGTGGCTAAAATGGTCTCATTTAATTACCAAGTGCATATATAATTGTGAATAGTGCTTTCACAGGAAGATTTCACCTCTTCCGTAATGCTGCAGAGATTTGTCCTTCGCAAGTAGCATTTAAGAAGGAGCTTTAAGCAGTTTAGTTGAATGCTTTCAGGAACTGCGTGATTCACACAACTTCCTTGGCAGCAACCTGAGTCTGTTCATTCTGTCTTGCTGTGGTTTGAGAGAGAGAGAGAATGTAGCTGGAAGGCTTATAGTATGCTAACTGTTCACAGTTTCTAGTTGAATTAGCTGTAAAAGACATCTGTGTTCCTGCAGTGTTAGCTGAAAGGTGCTTGTCATTTATGGTATGGCTGTTAGGTTGTTTTGGAAGGTGTAACTCAATACATTTTCCCAGAACAAAGGAAAAGATTTAATGCAATATATGGTAAATGTAAGCCTTCTGAGCAACTGGAGTTCCTCAGAGTTTGCACACCAAGTGTAGCTCAGTAGAGAAATGTTATGTTATGCATACTCTTTCTCATCATGTTATTTGGAAAAGTTCAGGGTTCAGTGCTAATCAGAACATACAAAGTGGTTACTCATTCTCTGGAATACAGTATATTTATTCTGTCTTGAAAAACAACATAAAAAGTTAAAATAATGGTAAAATAATTACCATATCCAGAAAATTGTATCTGATACTAAATGACTCAAAGACTGGTCTTAATGATTCTGTGATTTTTAATGAAGCCCTTCATTAAAGTTAACACCCAGCATTGAATTTTGGCAACAGCCAGACCTCTGCTATGGGCAACCCTTATTTTTGGGGATTTGTTATGCAGTAGTTAGGGATGGATCCTCACCCCCTCCTTTTTTTTGTTTTGTTTTGTTTTGTTGTTTTGTTTTGTTTTGTTGGTTTGGTTTTTTGTTTGGTTTTTTCCCCAAGTAGGTCTCAGTGTAATTCTTGACGGGAGAATAATTAGACCGGAGGTTTTATGTTACCATCATATCAGGAATGTGGAGTAATTAATCTGAAACAGGTATATTCTCTTCTTCATTCTGGGGGGTAGAATTCAGCCCATTGTACCAAGTCCATTCAGCTTTGAGAGCTAGATCATAACAAACTTAGAATATATATTTCAATTAATTAGAAGAGGTCAATTATTCTATGTACAGTATGTGATAGGAATTGAAAATGTAGAAGCAGAAGGAATGGGGATGTTTGCACATTTGTAACCCTCTGAAGTAGCTGTACTACATTAGTGATATCTCTACAGCAGTTCCAGCATTTTAGAATAAAAAAACCCCACACCATCATTTTCCATGTAAACACTGAGTTTGACATTTAGTTTTGCCATTTGTTTTACTGGTTGCTTTGGCAACTAATAAATAGTTTGTGCTAAGCGCTTTAGCAGCCAGTCATTCTGTGGAAATGAGGATTGTCTAATCCTTGTGCAAGTTCTTGGACATGGCTTCATGTGCAGCATGTCTGCTTTTCTTACACAGGACTTAGGGTAGAAATGGAAGAACTAAGTTTTCTTCACATGAATTCACAGATCATCCAGAAAACTTTACTCTTTGGTTTCTATCCTCTTCCTCTGTGATACTTTCATGAGAAACTTTTACAGCTCTCTGGAGTATTTTTGAAACAAATCCATACCAGACAAATCTGTGGATTCACATGTTATCAACCACTAAATCCAACTGGAATTAGTGTACTGTGGGTTTTTTTTCTTAACATACCAAATCTTCACAAAAATTGTAGAAGAATATTCTGTCAAAACAAATACAAAGTTTCTAGGGAGAGAATGATTGTGCTCAGTTTTTAACTTTATCACTTTCTGTTACTTCCTTACCAAACAAGTGTAGTGTCCTAGTTCATTGATGCTTATTTTAACTACCAAGCTATTATCCTGAGGCATGTTATAAATGTAGACCAACCAGAGGACAAAGGGCTTTTCTGCCTTATTTTTTGGAGGTTTAGTTGGTTTTGGATTTTTGTTATTGACTCTTTTTTTCACAGCAGTCACCTGAAATAGTTTCTGTAAAATGTTGGGGGTTTTTTATGGATTGGTTAATGTATTTGGTTGAACCCAAACTTCAGTTTCCCTGCAGCTATACTCTCACAGTGGATATGTTTTTATTGCCAATCTTGATGTCACCCAAGCCCATATACTGCCTTGCAGATCCAACTGCAAAAACTTCAGCGATTTTGCTGAAGTGTAAGTCTGGGGTTTGCGCATTCCACTGGTGCAGGATAAGTAACACAAATGCTGACAATCAGTGATTGCATAGAAGTGACACTTGAAATTGAAAATACCACTTCTATCCAGGAAGCATTTGAAGAAAATACACTCAGGTGTGCTTACTATGCAGTCAGAAGTACGTGTGTGTGTGTGTGTGTGTGTGTGTGTGTGTGTTTTGAGGAGCTTGGAGGAGCATGGGAAGGTGCAACCAAGAACTCAGATTCTTTTTTTTAGTTTGCTCTTGTCTGAGAAGCAGCCATAACATCTCTTATATGTTGTACACATTAGTAGCCTTTTGTTGAATTGTAAAGCAGTACTCTGAAAATTAAAACTGTACTTTTACAATAGCCATCATTCTAAATGTAATTTTTTTGTGTCATTCTTGATTCTGTGCACAAAATTAATCTAAAGTTATTTATTGTGTGTTTTGTAAGTAAGTCTTTCTCTTTGAAAGTTTTATTTATCACACACTGGTTACAAGGAAAAGAGAGTAGTAAAAAATTACAGTGAAGATTTAACTAGGGAGTGTGGCTTGGAATGTCTTTATTAAGTTTTAGAAACAGAGCTGGTAAGTTTTACTTCTTAACTGCTCACTAAAAAATAGTGAACAGTTGAGACTGTTCCTGAAAAATCACTCAGTTCATCATATAATATGTAACTCATTTTCAGTTTTTATTTTGCATATCTAGTACTGGTTTGTTGATAGCTTTTTAATGGAGAAAAATTGTGAACTGTAACTCGCTCACCCTGCTGCTTTTTTTAAAAGCTCTGGAGACTGTAAATGTTCACATGTTTTACTGAAGGATTGCAAAAGTAACATTCATTTATAACATTTGAAGGATTATTCATGGAAAAATTATGCAAAGGAAAAAACAGTGAGATCCTTTGGGATATGTGTAAACTTTTCCAAATGTTCTTGCCACAGATCTCTGAACAGCACTCGGCTCGCTCTGATGAAGTTGTCTCACGTTCCCTAACACAAACAAATTTTTAATAACATTTTAATATTTTTATACATCATTCCTGTGCATGTCAGCATAATCTTGAAAATGATGCTGAGAAATAATGAAAACCAAACTAACCCTTGTTCATGCCAGCTGACTGGAAAATCCTGCTAAGAGTGCTTTGTCTCCATGAAAGGCAAAATAACAGAATAGCAATCATGGTAACAGTATGCACTAGGAGTGAAGCCAGAAGAGTAAAGACAAGAGTTAGCAGTAGCAGATGACTTCACTTATTGGAAAAAAGGGGCAAAGTAACTCAGTCCCAAATGAATTTAAGTATTGGAATTTTGTTATCAGCAGTATCAGGCATAACTTCCCCAGCTAATTGCTCAGCAGTCTGGTATGTCCATAAACATCTCTTGGTCTGTGCTGCTTACCCTCTGGCATCCTTCTTGGCATGGGCTTTCTTTGTCTCTTACTCCTTTACAGAAATGAGGTCATCTGCCCTCTACCCCATAGCTCATGCTGACACTCACTGCACCCCAGACTTCTTGCTGAACTAAGTGTAGCCAGCTGAGGAGAACTCTATATCACCATTCTTCTTCATAGACATTTGGCAGCAGAGCAGATACAAAGACTTTGTAAAGGTATTTAAGTTCAGATTCTTATTACCTTAGCACAGGACTAACAGAGCTAACCTGTATAGATTTCCTTCTCTTGCCTTGGAGTTGAGGAGGATGCAGAACTAACATTGAAAATGGTCAGTCCAGTCATAATAATACCAGCAGAGGTGATATTTCTGTTTTCATCTGATCCCACAAAGTATTCTGTTTTCTGCCATCACGATCTTCACTGAAGACACCTAACTGGGAATTTGAGTAAGTCACAGAATCACAGCATAGTTGGAAGAGACCACAGTGGATCATCTAGTCCAAGCTCCCTGCTCAAGTAGGGTCATCCTGCAGCACATGGCACAGGATTGTGTCCAGATGGCTCTGGAATACCTCCAGTAAGGACCCTCCACAAGCTCTCTAGGCAGCCTGTTCCAGTGGTCTGTCAACCCAGGTCCAATTTCCTTCTTTCACAGGACTGATGCAAGCAATTGTGATTGCCATAGATAATAGCAAGAACGCCAAGCTGGACTATTATATTAAGATGTAAAACTCTTACAAATTACTCCAGGGAGTTCAAGATTATGGAGATGAGTTTATAACAAAAACGGATGGTGTAGCCCTAATGTGCAAGAAACAGTGCTTAAGAAATGGTGCCTTTTGGTTTTCTGTAAAAATTAATTTTAATCAGTTCCTAAACATACCAGCCAATGAAATTTCTGGGATTTGCATCAGTTCAGTGTTAAATAATCTCTGTCTTTAAGGTCCGTCTGACATGTCAGCAGTTATGAAATTCGGCAGGAGACCCACATGTCCTGATGCCTCAGTAGCAGCAAGTCTACCTACACCTCCTGTACCAAGGCACCGGAAGAGTCACAGCCTGGGAAACAAGTGCGTAATCCCAGCTGTCTCATGCTCAGGGAGTTACCCATGTCGTAAAAATTTAAGATAGCAGCAGAGAACTTGCTAGTATTTGTCCTTTCCATTTCTTGTATTGCGAAAGTGTTTCAGGCTTTACTATGTTTTCTCTAGGTTTTCTCTTGAGACTTTTGGGGTTTTTTTTGCTGACTCTATTCTCTACTAGTGCCAGGCACTGGCAGTACTTGAAAGGTGCTTATCCACTTTGATCTGTGGATTCCTGCTTTGTCTCCTTTTTCTGGGTTTATGCTTTTGCTGCCACCAAGGATGTTCAGATTTTGTATGGAGAGGAGTCAAAACATTTACAACTTCCCAGCTGCAGAAGTTTAGTAATTGTTACTGACAAAGAGAAGTAAAATCTGAAACTCATTTTGGTAGTAAAGGAGCATGTGTACAGTAAGTGGTAAAGTATAATTGTCTGCTCCTTATGAACCTGCTGATAAGGCAGAGGCTGAGTGGAAATAATGTCAGCCAAGGGCTGCTGTTAGATGACAGAAGAGGGGTTTCATGTTTTTTTCTTCTTCCATGTTCCAGTATGATGTGTCAGTTGAGCATCGTGGAGAGCAAAAGCGCCACCTTCCCGACGGAGCGGCCGCGGCACCTGCTGGACGACAGCGTCCTGGAGTGCCACAGCCCTGCGCGCGGCCACGGCCCCAGCGCGCGCCTGGCCAACGGCCTCTCCATAGGTACCGTCCTTCCCGGGGCGCTGCAGACGCACAGATGTCTCAAAGTAGAGAATTAGGAACATCATTAGTTCCCATGCAAAGACTGATTGTTTTCATGGATGAAAGTAGATGAGAAGTGCTACCTGGTCAACGTTACCGCAGCTTTCCTCAATTATCCACTGATGCTTTGGGTAAAAGTGGCATAAAGGGAGATTCGTTTTGTAGATGCTTGGTGTGTGACACAAAGTGTTTGTTGGCTTTTACCAGAGGAAAAGCGGATATATATTTTAAAAGCTACCTTTACACAAAGAAAGCTTTAATTTCAACTATATGTTTTAGAAGATGGGGGAATTGTTTGGCAGTACTCTCTAGGACTTAAAAAGAAATGTAAAATGAACACATTATGTTATTATAATTAATAAAACAATTATTATAATATCAAAAAAAATTATCAAGAATCTGTGTTTTAAGCAAGAAAAAGCCACCTTTTAAGAGACACAGGCTATTTCTAGAATAGGAAATTGACTGTTAAAGATAGCACATTACTTGACCAAGAGTTAGACACTGAGATGGTCTTTGCACTTCTGAAAATACAGGCACAGCTCACTGTGTTAAAATTGAGCATTAGAAGATCAGTCCTGGGCAAATTAAAACTGTGAGATAAATAGTTGTACCAGAAAAGGAGGGACAAATGGGTGATGGGCTTGAAGGAGAAATAGGAACTTTAGTTATGAATACCATCATATATATATTTTAATAATTCCTAGCAACAGCACAGAGCTGACATATCCTCTAATAGAGTTGTGTTTGCTTCTTGAAAGTAAACCATGATACCATATCTAATAACTTCAGTCGACTTATGGATATCGTGGTAGAAATATTGTCTTACAAAGGAGCTGGATTTTATATATCTGAAGTGCTCAGCTTCTGAAGGAAAAGTGTGATGAAAATTAAAGTAACGGTACACAGCAGTAACATGAGTTAAGAGTGAAATACTGTAAATGGAGAGGCTCATGTAAGCCTCTTCCAACTAAGGATTTTACCATGAACTCTAAAACACTTCTACTTCAAAACATGATTTGAGTAAGCGGTGTCCACAGTACTATATGAAAGAGTATTCTGGTGATCCACATACATTGGCTTTGTATTTTCCCATGGGCGGTTTTCTTACTCCTTCTCTGTACTACTCTCTTTCTAGATAGCAGTGAAAGCTCAGAATTTAGTGAGGAGCTGCCGTCAGGGCTTGAAAGGTGAGTTAGTCTTCATGTACACTCACTGAGAACTCTACAGACTTAGCTAAGAAATTCACAAATGATCCCTAACATAGGTAACCCCTAAATCAATAGTTATTTTTATCAAATTATTGATTAGTTAGGAAAAAAATGGCAAACATTTTGAAATAAAGCACTGTAAAGGTATTGGACCTGAAAAGATTGGGAACTATCTCTGTCATGTTTACCAAACCCTAACTGTTGAAATCTCAAACTAGAATATCCCTCATCAGATATTTGCATTCACAAACAGGGGTCGTTTATATGCTACACTGGGGCCTAACTGGAGGGTACCAATCCGGAATTCTCCTCGGAGTCGAAGCTGTATCTACAGGTACAGTTCAGGGTCTGCCTCTTTCATTTCATGGTGCTAAACTTCAATTTGGGTCTTTACGCTTTCCTAGTGTAATGTATTTGGTGTCCAAATATCCCTGTATGAGCATAACAATTTATGAAGTCTCTCCCTGCTGCTTGTAAAAATTCCTGTTAATGGTAAAGCAGGGTTATGGCCCATTCAGATGAAATTGAGTTTAGCTGTTGATTTAACTAATGATGTCTGACTTCCATTCTGCAGAAAACTAGGCTTTACTTAAGGTTTTAGGAAACCTTTACAGAAGCAGGTTTGTCATGAAGGCCATCTTTGACTCCTGTGACAAGTAATGATGTTAGAAGGATACCTTCTTGACCCTTCCCCACAATCTATTTCCTGATTTACTGGACAGCTACCCATAACATCTGTCCATGTCAGAGAGCTATAGTATGGTGTGTTGATTTTGATCAGTAGAAGGGCTTAAAGGGTTTTATTAAAAAAAAAAAAAAAAAATCACTTGCTTATCATCTTGTCTGCTCAAATACATGGAGGAATGCTTTGTCTCTCCAGCCCAACGGGTGTGTGCAGCTGCACAGCAGGTGGTTCCACAGGAGTCATTACCATGGAAGGGCCTTTAAGAAGAAAAACACTGCTCAAAGAAGGCAAGAAACCTACTGTAAGTGATTCTAATTATACTTTTTCCTATGGTCCTAATTCATTAGTGGTTGTTATAATTTTCAAGATTAGATTAAACCTGCAGCTTGATACCACACAAAACAATGGTTTTATCAATTGTAATTTTCTGATCAAAGTTATGACCAGGTTATAACAAGGTTGTAACCTTTGTGTGTCATTTTTTGTACAGCTGTTTTACTTCTTTCTGCATTTGCAAGTCAGGTTTCTAGCTCTGAGAGCAATTGTGTAACCAGCTAGCAGTGTTGTGAGGGCAGAAATAAATCTTGCAGCACTGCCTGATGACTCAGAGCATCCTGATACTTTCCAGCTAAATAACCCTGACAAAGGCAGATATTGCATGATGGATAATGTCTGCATTACATTTCTGTGACAGGACATAGATTAATAACTTTTAACGAGTTTGTAGATTACAGAACTTGCAGTGGCACTCAGACTGAAGAGGGAGATCTTCAATACAGAATTTTCAAGGGAGGGTACAAATTCAATTGAACATTATTTCTACTCCATATTTCAAAATATATTTTGGTGCTTTTGTGGTATCACATTAAAATGGAAAGGCTGCAGGGCAGCCACCCATAGCACCAAAGTCATGGCAATTCACAGTTAACCTGAATTCATGGGTTTCACATGGTTCTAGTGCTATGCATTTGGTAATTTATTTGTTTTCTGTAGAGTTAACTGATGTATTTCACATGCAGCCCAGTTCAGTTCAGAGCTAAAAGATTTGAAGAATTGCAGAGTTGTCAGATCAATAATTTTTTTAATCAAAAGTCTAAGACGTGTAGAGCAGAAGACAGCACACTATTCTTCTCTAAACAATCAGTATTGACACTTTTAAGAGATACCCAACTAGGAAGGATTATATTCACAGCCAGCCATCAAGATTTAGGTAGCTGGGCTGATTTACACCAGGAGACACTCTTTATCTCCATTCCTTGCTTCTGAAGTTAACTTTGGTAGCACTTGGACTTGCCTGTGAATAGATTTTTGAAATGTCAGAGATATGCAGAGTTTTTCCTCCTTTTTTTCTTTCTTTTTTTCTGTTTCATTCAGCTTTCCTCGTGGACTAGATACTGGGTCATGCTTTCAGGATCAACTCTTCTGTACTTTGGAGCAAAAGCTTTAAGAGGCACTGAAAGAAAACATGTAAGCTTTAAATTTATTCTAATACCAAAAAATTGAGTGCTCGTAAGTAGATCTGGAAGGGCATCTAAAGTGTACTTTCTGTTCCAGGCTAAGCCATATTTCTGTACAACTTCTACAGGTAAAAGTTAATCTCTGCTAGTATCAGCTATGACTGACTTGTCTGTTTTTTCCAGTATAAATCTACTCCTGGGAAAAAAGTCTCCATTGTGGGCTGGATGGTGGCACTGCCTGACGACCCAGAGCATCCTGATATTTTCCAGCTAAATAACCCTGACAAAGGTAGATATTGTAAAATGGACAGTGTCTGCATTACATTTCTGTGACAGGAAATAGATTAATATCTATTAATGAGCTTGTAGGTTACAGAACTGACAGTGGCACTTATAAAAAACTGAAGAAGGAGATCTTCAATACAAAATTTTCAAGGGAAGGTACAAATTAAATGGAATGTATTTCTACAACATGCTGTGGTACTTCTGTCGTGCCTACAGAGAGGTTCCTTTCTTTTGACAGTTACTGTAAGTTTTGCAGAAATTCCTCAGCCAGTATGAGATTGCAGCATGTCCATGTGTCTCCATACATTGATCTCCAAGTCTCTGCATAGCTTCCTTAAAATCTGTCAGTATCAGTCAAATCTTGACTTACACTGAGACCAATTAAAATATCAAACCATTTGCCAAAATAAGTCTGCTAAGTAATCATTACTTTTTAATAATTAATTTTCCAGTGCCATAACTCATTCCCCTTGATTAAACTTCAAAAACTTCAAAAGATAAGAAAACTCCTGGAGTTATTTTGTACTTTGAGTGGTTACTTACAGGTTCTTGAAGCTTTCTTCAGTTTCCATGTTTTCAGCATTGGTGCTGGATATGGAAGTCCCATCTACTGCGTGAAGTGCATCATCTGGGTGTTAACTAAAATGCACAAAATATTTGATTGCAGGAAACAATTTGCAGTAGGACATTGAAGAAAACTAAGTTTACAAATATGAAAAACTTTATCAGAAGCCTTGATGAGAAGAAAGCCAGGATTAAATTAGATCTGACCTGCGGCGTATGAATGATGCACAGTCCCCGGTTGTGGTATAACCAGAAACATTTATTAAAAGTGTATATAGTTTTTATAATATTTTCACTATCAGATTAGAATATCATGCACCTGGATAGCTAATAGTGTAACTGTTCATGCATCTGCTAACCAATAATATAAGGGACCACATTCCTAATATTCACATCAGCCTTTTTTCTTTAAATCAAGTGCTTGGATAACAATTTTTTCTGCAATCTACTGAGGTTCTGCTGCCTGTCACATTATAGAAACTTTGTTACATCTCTCCCACCTTGACTGAATAGTCCTTGTACTTCTTAAGCAAGCGGTCTTTGTTCTCTTATTACTAAGCGTTCTTTCTTTTCTTGCCCCACACTGACCTACAGGGTCTTTTTCTGTCTGCCTATGAGGCCACATATGTTCTCATACTTGCTTCAGCCAAGAATTGCTGGGTAACAAGCCTCACGTGGGCTCTGTTATTATTGCAGCATCATGTTTGAGCATTTGAGGTGCAAATTAATTTAAGAGTTTACTTCAGGACTTTGGCTTCTGCACAGAAATCAGTCATTTGAAACTACATGTCTGTCTGCAAATTCAGAGTCTTTCATTTTCTTATTTTTGCAGGCAATGTTTACAAGTTTCAGACTGGTTCAAGGTTTCATGCAATATTATGGCATAAACATTTGGATGATGCGTGCAAAAGCAACAAGCCTCAGGTAAGGCTGTTTCTACCCACTTTTTCCTATCTTCCAGAAAAATCCTTACTAGAAAAGGTACCTCTTTCAATCTGTATGCACACACATTCCTGTGGGGACAGACATAATTCCTCATTCTGTACATTGATCCGTTTTTCAATAGGAGAAAGAAAGATTATTTAAAATAAGAGAATTCCCATCAAACCAGGTTTTGTGCACGTCTAGCTATTGGTTTGGTTACCTTAAGAGCATATAACCTCTACTCTCAGTTGCTTCAAGCAAGATACCGTCTCATGGAAAATGAAAACAACCATACCAGGATGGACTTGATTGATCTTAGAGATCTTTCAAATGTAATGATTCTATGAGTAATTTACAATCTCTTCCAGGTACCTGCTAATCTAATGTCATTCGAATAATTTCCTCTCCTACCTGGTGTGACTTCAAGTGCCAAACTGAAGAAACAGGTTATTGTTCTCTAAGGAGGAAGAGGAGAATGGTTTTCCTGACATGAGCCAGCCACAGATATTTCAGCACTTTCCTATGTAACTTGAAAGTGATTCTGACACAGCTTTTAAAAGCAGAAAGTGAATGTTGTCCCTAAGGACCAGATAAAGTCTCATGCACTGAGTGAAAGCAGACAAGTTAGATGGACAGAAGATTAATCCTGACTCCTGCAGGATTCTGAGGACTCAACTATTTGTGGTCAGAGACTGCATGAACTGATATTTGACCACAAACTGAGCATCATATCTTCTGCCTATTCTTTTTTAAATGGTTCTTTTTATTGTTAAGCTGCTTTGTGTGACTGAAGAATATTTGGCCCATGTTGGGTTTCAATTCTTTCTAATGCACAGAATGATTGACAGTGTTAACTTGCTCCAAAGTGTCAATTAGAATAGAAAATTGTGGAATAACATTTTTATAATCTAAGTGCACTGAGTTGCTTGGCAATGTGGCTGCCTCAAATTTTCTATCAAATCTCTGGACAATTCTGCTGTTCATATTTGAGCTATTTGGGAAAAATGTATTTTGGCACAAGACAGTTGGTTTTCTTTTTCATTCAGTTGGTTTGCTCAGGAATACCCTGGTAACAGATTTAAGGCTGTTCAAATTTATGTTGTGCTGAAGTTTTTCTTTCATTCTTTTACCAGTGGCGTAGTTGGTTATAAATTTGGTGTTTTGGTTCAGTCCGAACGTTGTTCATTTCAAATCCCTTAGTACAGGGAAGCAGGTAATCAGGTGTTACGTATCACATGGTCCTGGCTCCTCAGAATGACTCCATATCACTGGTTCTGTTCTGTCCTTCTGTGGAATTGACTCCACTCAGTTCCAGTGTGTGTTGCAACTTCAGGACATTTGTACTGGTAGATTGTACTGCTAAAATCATGGTGGCAGTGAAAGACTGTCTAACAGTGGAGCAAGTACAAAGAAGTGTCCACATCAATATCCAGAGAACAAATGAACAAAGGTGTAACTGGGCCTTCTCCTCTGAAGGAACTCTATGCTGTATTCCTGCTGTGCCCTGACACTCCTGCAGTCAGAATATTTTTCTGTTCATATGTTAAATTCATCACTTTTTCTGTTTGAAACTCTTTTACCATATAGCATCATTATTCAGACTTCATCAATCACCACAAAACCTCTTCTGAATTTCCTAAGATTGCATAGAGGACAAATTGGCAAGTCAGCCTCTAGCTTACAAACCAGGAACACTGTGGGAGTCAGTGTAAGTGACCAGTAGCTCTACTAGAACAAGTTCCCTTGCATTAGCAGTATGTATTCTGTGGACTTCCATGATTTCCTACGTTTTTATTTTGAAACTTCTCTAACAACAAGGAGAAGAAAATACCTGTATTGTTAAATGTCAGAAGTAAATTTTTTGTACTTTTAAGAGTTCATGTTACAATCCTAAAAGCCTAATACCAACTTTTCAAGAAAACCAGTTCCTGATGACAACTGCATTTAGATCCTGGGACATGGGAAAGTGTATGTAAAGCTGACAAAGTCTATTTGATAACTGAGGAACTGTGTGAAAAGAGTGGTAATGCAAAATATATTTGTATAGTTTTTCTCTTTTTTTGCTAATTGAAGACAACTTTGAACTAGGAAAAACATAGCTATCTGCAAGGGCGGAGTATCTGATGTCATTAGAGATGGTGTAGAAACTTCTGAATGTGGTAACATCCTGTCACCAGTAAATGACTTCAGACTGTTAGACTGTGATATAATCTGAATTATTCTGTACCTGTGGATTTTTGTGATTAGTCATCAATGAGATTAAACATTTTTTCAGTATAGCACAATTGTGAAATTGCTGCACAGTATTGAGAAGTTTGGATTGATGGCAGTGAAAGAATACTGGTAAAACTCCAATTTTAAATTAGTCTTTAAGTATTAAACAGTTTGTAGCTGCTGATTAGAGGTGTTATGATGCCATTTGGTAGCATTTGCTATTACCTGGTACTTCTGTGGTTAATTGAAAGCTGCTATTGAAATACAGTATGTTGCCTCTCACTACAGCATTATTACGGCATTTTCACAAAAAATATCACAAACCATATAAGTTTTCCTCCATCAAAGAGAACAACTGCAATAGTTATGTAAACATTATGTCATAATTACTGTTTTCAGAATTGTGAAGATACAACAAATATAGGTAATATTATTGGTTTATTAAATGTGCAATTTTGATGTAATTCAGTGCCAAAATGCATGTTGTTCCAAATAGCACCAAAATGAGGCAAAGAAACTAGTTTTCAAATTGAGACTTGTCATATGATAATGTTAATCAATTTCAACATTTTAGTTTATTTTGTGTGGAAACTGTTGCACTATTTTTGGCTGTGTTTTCCAGCAGTCCACTGCATGCCATTTGTGTAAAGAATTCTTTCTATAATTCTTGTGAACTGTCTCACATGTAAGAACTCTGGCATTGGAATTTAGGTTTTTGGCAAAGTATTTTGTTACCTCAGTCTTGTATCAAGTTGCTGCATTTTTCAGTTTGATACATTGATAATAATGATTGTTTTGCTAATTAAATACTTCAATGTAAAAAAAAAATTGTTTACTACAACAGTAATAGCATTTGGTTGTAAGTTTAAAAATGTGCAGGGTATGTATGCTGTTGACAATAAAATATTCTGAAAAAGAACAGTAGAGGTACAGAAGGAATGTTTTAGCTCAAAGGCAGCATGCATGCTTTATTTGTAAATGAATGGTAGTATAATTGAACAGACTTTATAGAGCAGTGTCTAGCCATCTAGTAGTATAAATACAACAGAATCAACATTTCTAGGATAAAAATCGAAAAAGCCTCCAAATTTGCAGCTTTTTCAAGTTAGATTTGGAAAGTCCAAAGAAGTAGAGACAAACTTCAGTTTCTTTGCACTTAAAATTTATTTCAGCACGTTTTCAGATGACACCAAACTGAGTGGTGCAGGTGCCACACCTGAAGACTGAGGCCTGGACAAGCTTGATGAGTGGCTGGGGCTGCCATAATTCTAATGAACAGATCAAGAGCAACTCTGCAGAGGAGAACTTGGGGATGCTGGTGTATGAAAGCCTGGACGTGTCCTGGCCATGTGTGCTGGCAGCTCAGAAGCCAGCCATGTCCTGGGCTGCATCAAAAGCAGTGTGGGCAGCAGGTGACAGAGGTGATTCTGCCCCTCCACTCAGCTCAAGTGAGACCCCATGTGGAGTGCTTCATCCAGCTCTCAAGTCCTTGGCATAGGAGAGACATGAAGCTGTTGCAGTCAGTCCAGAGAAGGGCCACAAAAACAATCAGAGCTGGAGCACCTCAGCTATTGGGGAAAGGCTGAAACAGGTGGAATTATTTAGCCTGGAGAAGAAAATGTGCCAAGGAGACGTTATTGCCACCTTTCAGTTACTTAAAGGGGACTTAAAAGAAAGATGGGGACAGTTTTTTTTAGTAGTACCTGTAGTGATAGGAGAAGGGATAATAGTTTAAAAGAAGGTGGATTCAGACTAGATATATGGAAGAAATGTTTTGCAGTGAGGGTAATGAAACACTGGGTTGGCCAGAGCGGTGGTGGATGCCCCATCCCTGGAAGTGTTCAGGGTTAGGTAGGACAGGGCTCTGAGCAACCTGGTTGAAGATATCCATGCTTATGGCAGGGGAGTTGGACTGTGTGATCCAACTAAAATCATTCTATGATTTTATTTCTTATGCAAGGTAAGTAAGGTCCAGATAATGACTGGCAATGAAGGTCCTTTAATTTCTGCAGAAACATAATTTCATGAGCAGTTGTCTGAGAGAAAAACTACATGTGAGGATGACAGCAAAACAAGCTAATATAAAAAAAGTTACTTCTACAGCTGAAGAGGGAAGCATATATCCTTTTCCTCAAGTGGACTCCTTTTCCTGTTATCCCTAACAAACAGGAAGAGCGTTTAAAAACTTTATTACTTGGTAGTCTTGAAAGTAAGTTGGATCTATACAATTTTCCCTCAGGGTCATGTCCAGTGTTCCATTGTAAATATTTTATAAAGGAAGCATGTGTAAGTGTCTCTCATATCTATCAAATGGTTCTTTTCACTAATAGCATCAGTTAAGATGGCAAAATTGACTGGAATTTTTCTCCTTTCCATAGGTAACAAGATGCAAAATAGACAAAGTGAGCATGTTAGGAAGGAAAACCAACAATCACAATATCCCAGGGTGACACTGTTATGGAATCAAATTGCAGGGGGGAGAGAGGACTACCTTCTGCATTGCCGTATTTCACTATAAGGTAACATGCTTTTGTCATACAACATCCAAAGATAAGTACTGAAGAGCTCAATGATGTCCAACCATCATTTCTTGTAACCTGGGAGAGAAAAAACAAAATGAAATATTAAATAACTTTGTTCCTACTCTGGATGCAAGGCTGTGCTAGGTGTGCAAGGGAGGGCACTAGCACAGCATTAGTTTTTCTTCGGAAATAATTAATGGTTGATTGCGGTATTTCCATAGATGTGATCCATTGTTCTGGAGATTTGTCGATCAAATTTGGAAAATATACCATATCTTGGAGAGCATTTAAAGAAAAAAAAAAGAAAAAGCCAATGTGTACAGGTCTCAAGAGACTCCAGATGTAAGAGCATCTCAGATAATTATATTAGGAAGGCTGGAAACATCCATTTTGCATCAGCTAAAACACAGTGGTCCATAAGAAAGTGCAGATAGTAATGAACTGGAGGAAGTATCCTTTGTATTTCTGAACTTTGTCTGTAGCCACATTCTTTCTCCCAGAAATCAGGTTCAAGGAAGAATAGACGGTGGTGGGAGAAGCACTTGGTGTTGCAAATGATTACTTGCTTCAGATGATCCATGTTTTGGGTTTGCAAGCACGATGTAACTAAATACAAAGCAAACAAGGTCAGAAAACAGATGTGTTCTAGCATAGCCATAGAGAAAAGTCCATCAAATTCTGCAGAACAAAATAGCAACCCCCAGCGAACCTGGCGAAGTGGCCGGAGGCGCGGCGGGGCGTGCCGCGACCCGCCCCGGGGTTCTCTCCGTCCGCGGCCGACTCCCCGTCGCTGGCCGGACGAGAGCCTTGGGGGCCGCGCTCCGGCGGGGCCGCTCGCCGGCTGTCGGTGCCGATGCCGTGCACAGCAAGCCGCGCGGAGGCACCGCCACGGACGGGCAGCCGACCCAAGCGCGAACCGCCCCACGCCGGGCGGGGGCTCTACCTGAGGTAGGGCCGGGGCGGGGGCCGCCACCGCTTTCCCGGGCGGGAGGTGAGGGGACCGGACGCTCCCGCCGGCCCCGGGCCGCAGGGGGATGCTGCGCTTGCTGCTGTCGGTGCCGCAGAGGGAGCCAGGTGCGAGTTGCGAGGGTTCCGGCGGTGCCGTGCCGACCCGACCCGGCGCAGCTTTGGCTCTGCCCACCCCCGCGCGGGAAGGGCGGGTCCCGCGGGATGGGCGGCCGGGCGCGCTGCCCGCGCTGGGTGCGAGCCTGGGAAACCTGCCGGCACCGGAGTGGAGGCCGGGCAGTGGCCCCTGCTCGGGGTCCTGTGACTGGCCGCGCTCGCAGGAGGGGCGCGACAGATTCCGGATTTTATTTCCACTCAAGAAATAGGAGGATGGTTATCAGCTGTAGCATTACTTTTCGGTAGTGGGGTTAACCACTCAATGGTAAGTTAAAGGTACATGTTAATTGTCCAAACCAGGTTTGCTTAGTCTCTGTCTGAATACATACTAAGGGTGGAATTTAACTTTAGATTTGAAGAATGCAAAACTCCTCCAAAGCATTGTTCCAGTGTGGTGTGGGTTAAAACTGGCAGGCAGCTCAGCCCTAACCCCTGCTCTTGTAGTGGGATGCAGATAGAATCAGAAAGGCAAACGTGGGAAATCCTGTGGGTTTTCCCTGAGATAAAGACAGTTTAAAAGGTAAAGCAAAGCTGCATGCAAACAGAATGTGTAATCTATTCATTATATCCCCTTAGCTGGCACGTTTCTAGCCATTTCCAGGAAAGTAGGACTTCATCATGTTGAGCAGTGACTTGGGAAGCCATATGCTGTCAAGTCGCATGTTTCCCCCTTTGTCCTTCTTCCCCCGGCTTAGATGGCTGAGCATGGCACCGTAAGGTGTGGAATAGGCCTTTAGTTGGTTTGGTTCAGCAGTCCCACCTGTGTTCCAGGCAAATTTCTTGTGCCAACCCAACGCCTGGGACGGGAGCCACAGGAGAAACAGAGACGGCCTTGACTGTGCCTAAGTACTGTTCAGTGATAGCTGAACATCAGTGTGTTTGAAGCGCTTGCTTTGGTCACAAATCACAGCACCCTGCTAGCTAGTAGGAAGAAAATTAACTCGGTCCCAGCTTAAAAAGTACAGTGTGAAAGAAAAAAAAGTTGAAGTAACAGTCTTTGAGGTGTCATGCAGTTTTTATTTTGCCCAATCTGTTTGATTTTTCAAAGGACACAAGGTTTAAATGCTTACAATAGGAGAAGTTTGGTTTAGGGATGTACAGCAGATTATAATGGAGAAGTTTCTGAGTGTGTACAGGGAAGTGTGGGGTTTGTCAGTTCTAATGGCACAAAATAAGTACAACAACTGTATATTGACAGTGGTATGACAACACTATGTTTGTTCTGGCTTACTGTCTTTGTATTTAGAATAGAAAGAGACAGTTTAATTTTTTTAGAGTAGTATTTTATTAGTGGAAAAATACTGCCTTTGGATTAATCCTTCAAACATTCTGCTTCTGACTTTGGATCTTGTAAGAGAGAAAGGACACTGGTGTGTCAAAGAACCTTTCTGAAAAAAGTAAGCTAACAAAAGGTTAGCAACAGGCAATTGAGGCAAAGATGGTAATTGATTGTTAATATTTGGAATTCTTATTTAGGCACCAGTGATCTGTGGTTTTGCTTTTGACAAAAATCATAAATTAAATGATAGAGAATAACTTTTTTTCAAAAATGATAGGTTTTGTGAGACTGTTTTTTTAGTGGGGGATTTTTAGTTAGATCCTGGATAAACAAGGATTAGCTTGTTTATTGTTCTTATACTGCTGAAGCTAATACTTCATATTAGCAACTGAAACTCTGCACTCACCTCATGTCAGTTGCCCTCTGTCCTTACCCTAGATTGGGAGATAAAGTAGTAAGATGAGAGTTATGAGGAACTTAACACAATGTAAATGTTGTAAAGATACTGAAATGAGAGTATAAAAAGTCTTCAGCTGTCTCCATGGGAACAAAACAAATTACAAAGGAAGGCCACAGTGCAAAGAGGATGTGAGGGAGATTAATTATTACCCAGGAATGACTCTTGGACTAAATTAGCAATTGGTAGTTGTAGAGGATTTTAGAAAGATGTTGGAAAAGAAGGTCTGAAAATAGAAGTTGGACAACAAAGGTAAAAACAACATCCAATTCAAAGGTGATAAAAAAAAATCCATTTTAAAATTCTAAAAAAATAAGCTATTGGAAGAACCTATAATGGGAGATTAATAAATGTGTTGTGAGTGTAGTGGTACAATGTGGCTAAAGCATGAGTGATTCCTTGGTTTAGCATGGTGGGGGGAAAAGGATGATTTAAATATATGAAAGTTTGTAAGTGCATTCTTGGTCCCATACAAGGTTTTAGAGTAAATTTTAGGACTGTGACCAATGAAATAAGGAGAAACATGATTAATTTGAGCAGCTCAATCTAGTGAAAGATGTCTCACCTACAGCAAGGGGATTGGAACTAGATGATATTTAAAAGTCCTGTCCAACCCAAGCTATTCCATGATTCTAACCATGACAACAACTCTTCCTTATGACCTTGCTGCAGAAGAAAACACATTGTGTAACTGCACTTGCTTGGCTGACTGGGCAGATGTATTAATTGTTGGCTGATGACAAGCTCAGATATATCTGTGCAATATGTTGCATCTCCAAAAAATATAATCCTAGCATCCATTAAGAAAATTTCCAACAACAATGAGGGCTTGTTACTTGCCACATACAAATGGATAAGGTACAGACATTTCTAGTCTCCTGTACTAGAGAGTAATGGAAACTGGGCCAACTGCACAGAAACGGCTGGTGAAGGAAGACTGTTTCTTATGACATGGTTTTACCTTTCATTCAACTGTTTTGTTGAATGAAAAGGTAACAAATGTGAAGACGAGGAGGTGATATTACTGCAGTCTGTCAGGATGGTGGGTAGGAAGACAGCCTGCTTACAGTTAAGTGGAATACTGCAAAGTAGCCATTGATACCATTAGCTAAATATAGTAGTAAAGCAAATTGCATCATTCATGTCATGTTTACTTGCATATTAATTGGAATTTAAAAATGCAAACTCCAAATTAATTGTTACTATAAAAGAAATTCATTTAAATATGCTGAAAGCATACTTTTAAAATTAAAACTTGCCATTTTACCCTCTCTTTAGTGAGGAAATAGAAATGTAGTGTTCTTAATTACACTGACCTTATGTGTTTTATGACTATATATTTGTGCTGTTTATTTCAGGAGAGCAAAATTAGTAAGTCATGTGGGGGAAACCGTGAATTTCACTCCTCAAATAATTACATATTTCTTTTCTTTAAGATTCAGCATTCTAATGTGTCTTTGAGCTCTTAATTTTGCTTTTTCTCGGCTCCTAGAACTTGCTGTTGTTTCAGCACTCTCTCACAGTTCCTAATCAGAATCTGTATCTACATGTTCTAGCTAGGCCTATAGCATGTTACGAAAAAAATGTTTGTCCAAGAAATACAGATATATATAGTGTATTTTTCTAGTTCTTTTTATGTATGTGTGCAAACTGGGTTTATATCAACATGCAAGATTAATTTTCAGAAGAAACTTTAAGTACCCTTAAAAAAATCCATGAAAAATGTTTGATTTGCTTCAACAACTCCATACTCATCTGTAATTTAAGTTCTTGCTACACAACTGTGTACTTTGCTCAATAGAAGGAAAACTTGTTTTTCTGGTAGGTGTGGCTGCTGTTACGGACATTGTAAGAGCAACAACTATGTGAAATAAAATGTGCCAGGAAGAGTCTTAGGAATTGTACCATTTTCTTCTCTCTCGATATTGTTCTGTATTGAGCAATTATTGCAATTTACCTTAGAAGTATTTATCTGTTTAAAATAAATAATTAGTAGATTATTTTAGCAAAATAAGTTAGCAAAAAATAAATGGAGGGCTGAACAGAACTTCACTCAGCTATCTGCTTTAAAAGGTACTTTTTCCTTTCCAGTGTTCGCTGTCCAAAACACAATTGAAAAGATAGGGTTTTTTTCTTGTTATTTATTGCTAGCAAAAGCAGAAAAAAGAACAGGCAATACATTTATTTTGTTATTTACTGTTGACATGGTTTGATATTTCTTTAATTAAAAAATATTTATTCTGTAAGAACAATATTTTAAGTCATAAATAGATATAACCAAGGGGAAGAATGTTAAATTTACCTTCTCTATGTTGTAAGATTGCTAAAATTTATAACATCCTTGGAATAGGTATGCTTGGGGGAAACCTGTACTTTAGAACGTTTCATAAAAAGACTTTAAAAGTTTGTTTTCAGTCACAAATCTCCAGCTGGAAGTCATATGGCAATGGCAGACTCTTATTATATATTTGCAGTTCTGCTCTCTATGGGGAGGACTCTCCATTTCAGAGATAGAAGAGTCAGTGCTTTCTGCTGCTCCTTTTCTGCTTTGTGCCTAGTGTGATGTAGTGAGATGTTTGGTGCCCTATGACTATTCTTGTCTAAAAAGCAATTTCTTGGTAGCTAGCAAAGGCTGCTTGCTGTAAATCATATCAGCCTTGGCATAGGGGACATTTTCAGGGGTGTGTTGTGACTGTGGTTCTCCCTAGTTCACTTTTTCATGGAAGAGCAGTTGTGAAAATATTGTACATTATTTTGAAGACATGGGCAATTATTTTTCACCTGCCAGAAACATTTTCATCATCTTGTGCAATAGCATTAGTACGTTCCATCTTGTCATTTTACACCACACTTCCTGCTGGCAGTTGGGGAAACTTTCTTCTACTAATTCAGTTTCCTGGTCTGACGTGAATTTGATTAATCTGGGCCAGATCTCTAGTAAGCATTAATATGAGATGACCTTTCCTGCAACTCTGCCATGTACAGGGCTGCGTAGGGTAGAGTGGCTAACTGAGACTGAGTTTTATACCTGCATAGATTTCACCTGCCTTCTGATGGAGTGTATGAATTGACTTTCCTCTGTGTGTATGGTCTCATCTGTGGTGATCTGCAAGTTAGGGAATTCATAAATTAGTGATTATATCTGGACTATCATGTGTAATCCCCAATTAGCATGTTTATTATGAACTTGATTAATTCTAGATAAATTTAATTTATCTGCCTCTGGCTTGTCTGTGAGAAGTTTGGTTGAGTTTGGTTTTTTAAAACATAATTTACATACATACTGTGTAGGTGGAAAAAAAAGTTTTGCATTGCTTTAAGAACTACTGCCTAGTTATTAAATTGGATATTCTAAAATATGGAGTATTGGAAAAAAATACTCCTTGTATTGCTGTATATAGACCTCTGTTATATTCTTCTACAGAACTTTCCATGTACAGAAACAGCTCCAGACACCTGACAATTAGAGGCATTCAGAGTGTCACATACAGTACCGTACATATCATTAAAGGCGTGTTCTGTGACTGGTTTTTCATAAAAGCACAGTAGCTGGGTCTCTCAGTAAGTCAGTGCACCACAATACAGACTTACCCCCATCTTGTCTGTGAAATTCTTGAGCAATGATCATGGGTCAGTACTATCTCATACTGTGTCTTTTCTTTTCTGCAGATACGGCAGCATAAGGACAAAGACATTTGCATGCACATTTACATACATACAAAATGTTGTGTGCTGGGAAAAAATCTTACTTTGCTGCTGCTGTGTGCATTTTTACTGTAACTTCCATGCTCGCAGTTTCTTATCTGCAGTTACAGGGACTTTCTCATCAGCCAAAAGTAATTCAAGAAGGTAGAAGGTGTAGAGGGAAAATTGCCAATAGCACTGTAACAGCATTAAAAGGTACCAAAGCTTTTATTATATCCCCATACTTTGATGACAGAGAAAGCAAAGTCACTCGTCTGATTGGGATTGTTCACCATAAAGATGTAAAACAACTGTACTGCTGGTTCTGCTGTCAGCCTAATGGAAAGATATATGTATCAAAAGCAAAAATTGATGTTCACTCAGATAGATTTGGATTCCCTTATGGTGCAGCAGATATACTTTGTTTGGAACCTGAAAATTGTGATCCAACATATGTATCAGTTCATCAGTCTCCACATGGAAATACTGACCAGCTGCCATGGTTTGAAATTAAAAACCGCAAGGCTGAGACCTTTTCTGTTGACTTCACTGTGTGCATTTCTGCCATGTTTGGAAACTACAACAATGTCTTGCAATTTATACAGAGTATGGAAATGTACAAGATTCTTGGAGTACAGAAAGTGGTGATCTATAAGAACAACTGCAGCCATCTGATGGAAGAAGTCTTGAAGTTTTATATAGAAGAAGGAACTGTTGAGGTAATTCCCTGGCCAATAAACTCATACCTCAGGGTTTCTTCTAACTGGCGCTTCATGCAAGATGGAACACACATTGGCTACTATGGACAAATCACAGCCCTAAATGACTGTATATACCGTAACATGAAAAGGAGCAAGTTTGTGGTGCTTAATGATGCTGATGAAATAATTCTTCCTCTTAAACACCCAAACTGGAAAGCAATGATGAACAGTCTTCAGGAACAAAACCCAGGGACTAGTGTTTTCCTCTTTGAGAACCATATCTTCCCAGAAACAGTATCTTCTGGCCCCTTCAACATTTCCTCTTGGCATAATGTGCCAGGTGTTAATATATTACAGCATGTATACAGAGAGCCTGACAGGAAACATGTATTCAATCCCAGGAAAATCATAGTTGATCCACGAAAGGTGATTCAGACTTCAGTCCATTCTGTCCTACGTGCTTATGGGAAGAGCGTGAATGTTCCCATGGATGTTGCCCTCATTTATCACTGTCGGAAGGGCCTTCAAGAACACCTTCCCAGAGAATCTCTCATCAGGGATACAACACTGTGGAGATATAACTCATCATTAATCAAGAATGTTAACAAGGTGCTATCTCAAACCCTTCTGCGAGCTCAAAATTGAAACCTTGGTTATAAGGAGTGAAAGTGGAGTGCTACCTGTATTGTGGGAAGACAGACAATATAATTTAGAGATCACGTTAAATTCATTTCTGCATGGAGTTTACATTTTGCTGCAATTATTTAGGGAATCTATAGCAAATAGATTTATGAATGAATCATTTAACAATATCAAGGATCAATGCAGATTGCAGTATTTCTTCTGGGAAATGTACAATTTGTTTTCAGTTAAAAATAAAAACCAGTATTTGTCAACTGATTCAAATAATGCAAAACAGTTTTCAACCTATGTACAAAAGGTACAAATACAGTCATTAAAGGTAGCGTTGCTTAATTCTTGCAGTTTGTATGTCACTGGCTATCAAATTTGTATGCGTCAACTTGAGTAAAAGGCAGACAAGCAATTGAGCACAACTTCCTTTCAGTTGTAAAAAAATTACCCCTTATGTTCTTGGAAATAGTGTATATTAAAGATGTGATGGACTGTAACCCTAAACACAGACATTGGATTTTTGCTGATAAAAAATGTCTTGTTCAACTGGACTTTGGAGACATGCAAGTTTGAGGAGTGATCACACCTGTTCTGAATTACTGAAATGGTAAGTGCTGAATTGTGTTGGAAAGGTTTAACAGAGGCAAAGGGTACAGATTGATCTTAAAGAAAAAGATACTTTTGTGAACGGAAAAGAACCTATTTCGAGGTGGGAAAAATAGATGGCCAAACAACTTTTATGAAATGTAATAGTTTGTTGGGTTTTCTTCCTGGTACTTTGAAGCCTCATAGGAAAATGTTTCATGAAATTTAGACATAAGTCGGATTTTAGTCCTTTATGTGGTGGGTAAGTTGCATTACATTGCTGCATTTTTTCCAGACTCTATCTGGAAATAGTGCCTAAGTAGTGACTTTTGCTGAAGGGTCAGATGGAAACCAAAGCAAACATAAAAACCATCTGCTCACTTCTGTTTCACAGTTTCAGTTTCACAACTTCAGTTTCTGTATGATAAGCCCCCAGAACTACATGCATTGCATATGTTGTGGCAATATATTAGAACCTTCCTACTGAAGACACATCTGAAGGCAGCGATAGCCTCACACATTCGTGTCTGACAGAGAGAAGTGTGTGTGAGAGCAAGTATGCTTTTTAGAATTTTTGCATTAGTGTCATGCTCTCATTCCTTTATCTACTTAGTAGTGGCACATAACTGTGCCCTTAAAGATCTGTCATTAGTGGATTAGTATCATTAGTAGATGCCCAAAGGGAACTTTTTATTTTGCTTCCCAGTGACTGCAGCATCTCCCAGTCTGTATCAACAAACTGGCAGCTATATTAGAATCTGAGATACCTGCTGCTGTCAGTCATACAATCTTGTGTGGCAATGGGTCCATTTAGAATTTCAGACCCGTTGTTTAGAAGGGCATCTGAAAGTCCAACTCCCTGCTTATTAGCATGGTGCTCAGTACTTTGTCTAGGAAGGCTGGGCAACCTGTTTCAGTCTTAAACTAAGCTCAGTGTGGAAAATTTCTCTTGTTGCAGGAACCACTGACCATTGTCTTGCTGCATGACACCAAAATAAGTCTGACATTGTTTTCGTTATAGATTACTAGTTAGCTGGAGACAGTAGCAGTACGTCCCCATCCCATGCCCACCACCTTCCCTTTCCCCACCATTCTTTCTGGAAGGCTCAGCTTGGGTCTCAGTTTCTCAGCCATCTTGAGCTCCACCTCTCTGTGGACTCTGCATGATCAAGGTCACCAATAAAAGTTGTTAACCAAATTTTCCTGATTTGCTGATTTGGAAACAAGGTCATTTCTGTCACGCCTCTATTTATTCTTTCAAAGTTAACGCAGTGCTGTAAAGATGGCTCCTTCAGAAGAACCTGAGTTACTGCACACATCATAACAATATTGTTATGTTACTCCCACATTAAGAATGATGAGAACTGGGTTTCAAGACAAGGTATTGAAAACTTTCTTTTTCACGGAAGCTTTCTTCACTTTGGAGTGAGACATCAAAAGCTCACTTTTGTGAGCTCATCATTTATGCCCCACACAGTGCAGTTTGAATTGAGAGTGAATTTGGCTTCCAGTTGATAAAATCCTTGAGTACAGACAACATTTTTCTTATGATTTTGTGCAACTCTTACGGCATCACTCAAATACTGATTCTTGCATATGAAAACTCCCCTTCATTGGTGTAATTCATACCACATACATTTGGAAATCTTGGCCTTCACTGAGTATAAAGTATGAAATCAGGTCTCCTGAATACTGGGAAGAAAAAAAATCACACAATGCTAGACAGTTTTGTCTTTTCAAGGGCATGACCCAGTCTTCATAAAAACTCATTTTCAAGTTTTGTAAAAAGAAAGACATTAAGGCAAGAGGGAGGGAGGGAGGGAGGAAGGAAGGAAGGAAGGAAGGAAGGAAGGAAGGAAGGAAGGATCAACCAAAAGCATTTCTAAAGCATGTGATGTTGTAGATACAGCTTTTAAGTACATGTCAAATAGCACAAAAATACGTCAACAAGTATTTGCTACACAACTTGTGTACATCAGATCTCCTATGATGATCAGTAAGACTTTTCTACTGTGCTGTTCTTCAGACCCTTGTTTTTTTTTTTTCCCCAGAGATAGTGGCATTCTGTCATTTACCCCTGCTTTCCAACTCTAGATTTGGCAACTCCTTTAAACACATTGTATTAATTGCAACTTTTAGAGAAAGTGAATGGCTGGTAGACATTATTTAATGTAAGGAAGTGACTTGCTGTAGAGACTGAAAATCATCTTCCCCTTCATGTGAACTAAATTATGTTTTAACACAAACTCTAGGAAATAAGGACTATTAAAATACCGATCAAGCCATTCTGAGTAACTCCCAGCAAGGATGATGAGTATGTCAGAGGTTCTCCAAGGTTGATCACGACTGCAAGCTCTATCAGATAGATGAAAAGTTGCATCATTCTTGCTGAGGAGAGATCATACTGACATATTCCTGAACTTGGAGCATCTGATCCTATTCATAGGACTCATTTGATTCTTCTGTTTCAAAGGCTAAGCCTTTAAAGCTGTCATATGGAAAAATATGTAGAAGAGAAAGATTCTGGAGAGAGAAAGGGTTTGCTATTTTCTCTTTTTTGTTAAGCAGCCATGCACTGTAACCAGTATTTGCTGTTACACATACAAAAGCCTATGGTTCTAGAACAGTAGCTTCACCTCCTGTTTCAACAATTAAAAAAAGGTCAGAAGTCAGGTCAAGCACAATTTGATTTTAGACTTGATAGCAGATTTGAATGGTTTAAACATTACAAGCTATACTTCAAAGCCCAAATAGGTATATTTAAACATGAATATAGACAAAGATTTGTGGTGAATACTGTTAGCATGCTGCATTGCATTATGTCCAAAACAACCCATTCCCAAATGCCCAAATAAAAGGAAATGATTGTGCATTGCATGATGATACCATTGGGTGTGCAGCTTTGGTTCATGCAAAGTCTTGTTTTATGGACACACTGCTGATAGGCCATATATTCCTGAAGATTCTGTATGTGTGAGTTTTTCAGCCATGTTCTTTCCATAACACCAAATGGATACTATGGTCTGGCATACTGGTGGCAAAAACCAAGCCCGTATCATTTTGGCCATTTAGTCCATTTAACCAAGACATTTCACCAGCCAAAAAGCTTGAACCTCTCTTTGACTTTCTATATTCTGGTAAAGGCCAGCGGCTTATCAGTTTTTCTGTCCTCAAGTCCATTATGTACAGGTATCTGTTGTCAAACAGTAGAGCAAATATCTCTCCAAAGCCCAGCAGGGACACATTTGAGAAGTCTGGAGGTTTGATAACCCTAGAAGACAAGAAATCAATGTTAGAATCTCCCTTACAATGTAGTCATGCACTCTAATTACTAAACCAAATCCTGTGTGTCTACAGAAAATGTGTCTAAACTCATCACCCTGAAATAATTTAGAAAGAACTGGATGCAAATCTTTCAAATTAAGCAGCTGAACACTTAGCTACAGTCAGGCCTCTGATTTCAGTTCTGACTCTGTGCATTCAGGACAGATCCATCTGAACATAAGTAAAGGCTTAGGTTTGAAAGGGATTTTTCTGCAGAGCACAAGAAAAAAAGAGCCATTTCCACATACAAACAACAGAGCAAATGTACTTGTGTTTTACAGTAAATTTTCATATGGATTTTATGCCTCAATATCTTTAAACTAAGAGGTAAAAGCTGTTATTATTCTTTTGATCACTCTTCTAAAAGGCAGAAGTAAAACATAAACATGCCTTCTTGTGATAGGCAGGTTAGATAAATCATCCAAGACTGGTCCTTAGAATGCTGTTTTACTGATGTTTTATGTTAAATTAAGCATGGGGAGAAATAAAAGTATTTTTTAGTTCCCCAACACCTTTATAATGTCTTCCCTTAATAAAACAAAACTTGGAACAGAAACTGAAGAGTCTTCCACAACTGCCTGCACATTTGATCATAGCCTTACAAAAAGCAAAGAACTGAGGCACAAAAATGTATGGGGATGAAAATCTGCTCTCAGCAGTAAGAGACCATCTTTCTTTTTTGAAAGATGGGAGGGTAAACTAAGAGGTGAAATTACTCAGTTATTCTTACTGATAAGAAGCACTTCTGGAGATCTTTCAAATATCCATAAATATTCAGACTATTTGAATTAAAGACTCAGCTAGCAGTTCTAAAATGCATTTTTTTCTTTAGCAAGTTACTATCTTTAATGCCACCATTTCCAACTCATACAGCCTGATTCTTTTTGTGGAAATGGAATACCATCATGTTTGGTCCCTTACTGCAGTCTGATAGATTTCACTGTGATTCCACAGCATTAGCAGGAGTGACAATCAGTAGTTTTATAAGGAAAAAGAATCTTTTTAATTTCTTATCCCATCAAAGGACCCCCAGAAATGCCTGCCTGGTTCTCTGTATAGCAGTCTCCATGGTAACATTAGCTCTGGGTCACTACATTTTCACATTCACAACTACAGCACTGCAGTCTGGTGTGTCTATACTGAAACACTTCAGGTTACGGAATGAAAATATGGAAGAGAACGAGCATGTGGCCAGAAACCAAAACAGCAATGAACCGACTTATCAGATGGCAAAATCAGAATTAAATCACTCAATATGTGTAAAGCAAGATGTTTACAGAATTTTTATCAAAATTCTTTTGGTCCACATCTAAAATAAGTTATTAAAACTAGTATGATCTTATTTATTTAATGAAGACTGAATCCTAAACTGAATGGTTTACCTGAGAATATCATAGCTGGCAAAGTCCCACTGGTATAATCCTAGTGCTGAACTGCACACTATGTATTTACCATCAAAGTGCAGTCTGGGCTGTAGGGAGATGCTGCGGTCTTCAGAAACAGACAGCGTTCTTAAGCACTTGCAGTTTATTTCCCTTCCAATAGGCCAAATCTACGATTGAACCAGAGTTTAAGACCATAAAAAATTCACATTATGAACTGTTACATAAATAGAGCATGCCTCAAAAGTCTCTTTTTAAACATCAGGTAGGTAAATGTGTGCATGAGGTTTTTTTCAGAAATATTTATCACTTTCAGGTAGGAACATCAATTCTTCAAGTGACTTTGTCTTACAGTATTGGTGCAGCACATGTTGTTTCTAGCCTAAAAAATCCCAGTGAAAATGGGTACTGGGAAAAAAAAATAAGAAAGAAAAAATAAACCAACCATCCGACTGGGACAGAAATGTAAGTGTTTCAGTTATGAAGCATTTCTGTAGCCTCAAACTTACAGCACTCTCCAACCCCAAAGTCCCCAACAGTAACAGTATTTGCAGTTACCTGCTTCACTGTCAAGTTAGCACAATAAGGATGACCTGAAAGCACTCCTTTGCCTTACCATTCTTGTACAGCTGTCATTTAAAACTAAATGCTAAGGTGAGCATTGAAAAATTAGCTTCCAAAGCTTCATGTTCTGTACACAGCTTCTAGAAAGTGGGAAGTGTGGGGAAAAACTAAAGCCTTCTATTATTTGTAAACTTCAGTAAAGCACTCAAGCTTTTTATTTCCCAATGTACCAAAATAATATATGCATGATATATGGTACATACCTTGATTTCATACTTATCTGCACTTAGGAGAATGTAATCCCCAGGACTATGCATAAGAGATTTGACTCTGCACTTCTGCAAAACGACCTGTAGTTGAAGGATGGTAATGATTTATGTTGATGCTGTTACATAAATAAACTTTCATTTGCATTTTTCACTTCACTGACCACCTGCATAGTGTACCCATGTATGAAGGCAATACAAATACTTTTAGCAACTGAAGGAAAACTAGAGTTTACACTCCTCTTATTCCTACTGGTGACAATTTACTGTATCAATAAGCAAACATACATACTTCACGTGGACAGTCACACCCCCCACCTTTCAATTCTGAAATAACCAGAAGAAAAATATTGTTTCATGCTCAGATTTTTGTTATCAAGATCATTGGATTTTTTACGTAACTTTTAAAGCCGTATTCTTTCAGAACCAGTTTTTATTCAGTCTTTGAATCAAAGCGTTGCTTCCTAATATTAGCCCAGCTGCTTTGGAATTGAAATATCTTCAATGGTCTGAAAGGTTTAATTACAGCTTAAATATTTTTTCTGTTGAAATGTTATTTTGTAGTATTTCCAGCTGTTCTTCAGATTGTAAACCTAGCTGCAGGATTAGGATTAGGAAATAAAAATTTAGAACATGTTACAAATTTAGTGCAATTAAGTGTGTGAGATTAATTATAAATGAACATTCCCACCTTAGTGACCCATTCTGTGTGTCCAGTAAGGGTATTCAGGCACGTTCCTGTTGATAAGGCCCATACTTTCACAGTGAAGTCTGCAGAACCACTGACCAGAATATCAAGTTCATCATTGTAATCCACACTAAAAACTTCAAGCAAAGATGGGACTAAATAAGGAATACCAGTCTCTATGCATGCATTTTTCTGTGAGACATGAGTAGCCTCTGTATGAATTTAGCAGCTTCTAAATTCATATGTTACTACATTTTTAATTGTTCTTGAACTGTATACATGAATTGTTGCTCTGGGTGCCTACGTTTACAATGCAAAATTCCTGGGGATATTTGCCCAAATTAAGAGCATGTATATCAGTGGTTCCTTTATGGCTGGATTATGGCTAGTTCCTATTTCCAGAGTTTTAGTAAGACAATTCACAGGATGAGTACATTTTATAAATACAAGGGAGAAAAAAAATACAGCTGAGCTGAAGATAAGTACAGGACAATGAATTTAATTATGAGGGTAATGCAAATATGTATTCCCAGGTCCTATTTTGCTCTTTGCTTTAAGCTCATGTCCAGTCTGGGAAGAGAAAGGACAGCCATGGCCATGTACACCCTGCTACATAAGATCTGCACCTCTTTGAGACTTGAAGCTACTGAATAACCATGGCATTTATTGTTACTTCCATGTAACTGCAAAACACTACATGGCTAAGCTTTGGCATATTCAAGGACAAGGGTATGTCTGTTCTGGTCACTTCCCCTGTTGAGGGGAACTGAAGTGACTCAGAACAGAGGCTGAACAAGCCGAAAAAGCTAGTGTGCAAAAAAAGCTAACTTAAAATTATATTTTGTTTGATGATGACGTACATTACTTCATTGGTGAAATTACAATTTTAAAATTTCAACATACCTGCACCAGAATGTCCTCTAAAATGCTGTGTCTTTGCCCCAGAGCTCCATTCCCAACAGGCTACTGTGTTATCGAAAGATCCTGTTACAAGCTTTTGTTCATCAAACTTCACTGCAGCACAAGTGTGTGTCTGGATGCCATATATGCACTGACCTGTGCTTACATCCCACAGTTTTGCAGACAAGTCATCTGATCCTAGAATACAGAAGAACAGGATCGTTGGAAGATTGGTAGATTCTGGCACTACCTCTGACTGACAGTGTCTACTGAAACAGATGCACAGAAATTTCACGTGACACATCACTCTCAGGTTTGCAGAACCACTGCCTATACTGCAAGCTTTAGTTTCTTTCAGGAAGGACAGGGGTCCACCAAATTCTGAAATACAGATGAATATCAGGTCCCATATATCCTGCCACTTTCTTTTCTCCACCTGAAGCTCCTCTTTCTCAGACTGCTAGCTTTGGAGAGCAAAATAAAACCGTGGACTCCTTACACCTGTTTCTTCTCCAGGGGGTTTCAGTACAAAAGTTGTCAGAAAGTTTTGGCAATGCTGTTTTCTGTGTATAACATTCACTGCTGAGTAGGTAAGTGAAACACTGGCAAGAATCTGGTTGTTGGCTTCCAGTAAGCATCCTAATTGTACCAACAAATGAGCAAGTGAAGTCAGTATTCCCAACTTAATGTATAACACTGTCATTCCAAATGACTGGAAAATCCTTGGAATACGCTCTGACAGCAGTTCATTGTAACTCTGTTATTATTCTTTCATACTAAGGCTTCATGTATCTTCTGTCTGTAACTTAAGTTCAAACTGAAATCTTCAAGTCTGTATCTTTCTCTTCAGGGAGGAAGCTGAAATTATGTGCAAGTCAGACTAGTAGCAAGGTTAAATCTAGTTTTACAGCACTTCATAAAGCACTTATGTTAAGAACTAAACATGGTTACAGCCTTGTTTCAAGGAAGAAGATATGACCTTTTCTTCCACACTTTGGGAGACTGAAGTTCTCTCACAGTCCAAAGTCCTTTTCATTAAAAGGTATTGTATAAGAGGATAGCTAACATATTTGTACTTATCAAATGGGCTTACTTATAGTAACAGTATAATCAAAATCACAGAGCAATCTGGACTGAAGGGCCCTTAAAAGTCATTTACTTCCAACCACCCTGCCATGGGCAGGGATAATGATACCTGCTGTTACTATTTCTTTATCCAACAAAGACATTCCTCTTCTTGTGTTCTTATTAAAGTGACTAATGAGTTTATTGGTACACCAGGTATTTCAGAAATTGAAAATGTAAGTAAATTTGAATCATCTGTATTCGCACTATGAAAAATAATTTGTCTGGTAAAAGAAAAGGACATTGTCATTAATCTTATGAGGGGGAAGAGAAAACAAAGAATTTTAAGACTCTCAAGTTGTCCTTCCTACCTGTACACAGAAGTCCATCTTTATAGTAAAGTGCGTATACTCTGGCACTGTGTCCAATTAAAGAGGATGTCTCAAAGGCTTCGTGGTCCTTCAGTTGCTTCATCCTTAAAATAGCTTTTAGGTAAACCTTCTTCCAATGCAGAGGATCCTGAACAGAGTCATCTATCTGCCAACCCAAATTCTTACATGCAGTCTGCCACGCCTCTGTACAGGCACTTACAACCTTGTTCCACTGCTTAGAGACGAGGCAACATGTGAGTAAGGTCTGTGGATCGAGCCATTTTAACAGATAAAAACTAAGTTCCAATGGAAGAAGTTTGAGGAAGTCCCTCTTGAGGAGAATCTCTAGATTATTGGAGAGGTGCCTGAGCTGGACTGCTCCACTCAAGCTAATCAGGTGATCCAGAGTTTCATTTTTCTGCAAGTCCGTCAGAGAAAGAAATGCAATAGAAATGTTATCAAGCCATGCTTCAAAGTCCTTTTTCTCCATAAGGTTATGGAAAAATTTACCTGTGATACATCAAAATACTGTATTAGTTCCGTTCAGAAAATAAGGTACAAATCACATCTTTAGTACTGGTACATAAATATTCCAAATGGCATGTTAACACATAGACTATAGTGACCAAATGGATTTTAAAATATTCTTTAGGTTAGGACTAAGCATTTGCATGCATCCTAAACTATCAATTGTCCCACAGCAGACTTATAAGTAAATTGCATGTAGCTAGTGGATGTTAGCATTCATTATGAATGTTAACATATTTCTTGGTTTAGATTAACATCTTCAAATTCTGAGTCCAATAAGGTAGTGGTTAGTTTAAGTTTTAAACCTATTACAGCAAATAAACACTGTCTTAGAGTTTACTCATGGATTATTCTGATAAATGATGATTATTCTGATAAAAGGAAAAAAAGCACAGTGATAAGCTAGTTACTAACATAATTTGCTCATATCTTTGTGCTGAACTATTTTAAATACGAAGCAGGTAACTAGGTAGTTTTAAAAAAACATATAAAGAGATGTCTGACAAACTGTTGGAGGATATGTTAGTCATCTTTCTATTTGGTCTATGTAAAGACCTGAGCTTGTGCTAGTCTAGCATCAGTTTTGATGTGTCTGTACCACTTTGACCTAAATGCATTAAAAAAATCCTGGGTTTTTTGTTTTTTTTTTTTGGTTGGGTTTCGTTTGGTTTGTTTGTTTGTTTTGGGGTAGGGTTTTTTTGTTCTTTTTTTTCGTTTTTTTTTCTGGGGGGAAGGGGTCGTATTTTCTCAGTTTATTTCCACTGAGACTTAACTGTGAAATTGAATACCACCTCCTGAACTACATCCTGTGTGCACTTATACTATCCTGTGACATCTCAAGTTCCTTCAGTGATCTGGGACCATTAACAAGAGAAACATCAGGTAAACAGTTAAAAATAATATTTATTTATTTATTTATTTACTCTGGAAGATATATAACTCATTAAACAACTGTCTGAATTTCACAGCACTCCCAAACTGAAAGAACTGCGGTATCTGAGTGGGACTCAATGGTATGTTTATTTCTATACAGACATTTTACCATCACAGAATAAAATCTTAGAGGACACCTCTTAACAGGGGAAAGAAGTACAGAAAAGTACAGTCGTCACTATAAAAGGCTGCACATGGCATGCAATGGTTGATAAAACACACAAGAAGGTTCTGGATGTCAAATGCACAGAAGCAGCTGCCCTTATTAAGTCACAAGGTGATTACAGTAACTTTTACTGCAGACAGCACTTACCAGCTTTCCTCAGCACATATGGCAGTGAATATAGGTGCTGTTCAAACAGGCATGCGTTCTCTTTAAAACAAGCAAAAAAATTCTAATAGGCCGGCTACGAATAAAAACTCCGTACGCCCCACGGCGTTTGTTGTATTCAATACATGAAGCTAATACTGAAATTAAGGGCTGCTGTGAGGCCGCTGAAACCGGTGCTCGAGCCTCTTTTCCAGGTGTTACGCAGCCCCCCGCCCGCTCCCAATACACCTCTACACGCAAAAACCACGGCGAGGACTTCGCTCAGCGCCGCTGCTGCCGATAGCCTCGCGTCGCTCACCTCAGGTAGCAGCCCGGCGCGGGGTGTCCGTCGGCGGGCAGTCGCCACGGCTTGCGCGGCCTCCCGGAGCCCAGCACGGCAGGGCGCTTCCCTGCCGCCATCGCTCCACGGCAGGACCGGCTCTCAGCACTTCCGCAGCCCGCGCCACAACCTGCGGGCAACCACGACAGAAGGGTCACCCTCCAGACGAGACCCGGGCCTCACGACCGCCCGGAGCCGAAGGGAGGGGAGGGCTGGGCCGAGCCCGCGCGGGGCGAACCGCTGGCACCGGAGAGAAGGCGCTGCCGCCCCCGCCGCTCTCACCATCGGGGGCTTCCGGCGCATCCCAACGTCATCAGCCCCGCCGCCGGCTCAGCCGCTTCCGCCCGCTCCCCTCCTGTTGCCGGCGCCGCTCGTGGCATCTGCCCGCGGACAGCGGCCGGGGACGGGGGCGGAGAGGGGCCGGGGAAGGGCCAGGGACGGGGGCGGGGAGGGGCCGGGGGAGGGCCANCCAGGGACGGGGGCGGACAGCGGCCGGGGACGGGCCGGGGACGGGCCGGGGACGGGGGCGGAGAGGGGCCGGGGAAGGGCCAGGGACGGGGGCGTCGGCGCTTCCCCACAGGCGAGACGTGGCTGCTGAGGAATCTCGCTGCCTGCTGGCTTATATACTGGAGGTTTTGGCAAGTTCTGTTTGTTAAGAATATTCCTGTAATTATGAAAAACGTACTAGCGTTTATCATACTGATTTAAAACCACGTATTCTCTCTCCTTCTGGGAGAGATACGGTGTCGGTGGAACCATGCACAAATCTAACGTGAAAACTGCCTAACTCTAACCCCTTACTTGATTAATTTGGACACAATTTACTTTTTCCTACTTAACTTGTATTTGTTCACTTCGTAATTGCAGGTTTTACCATTTCCTGGGGTTCAGCTCCATGGCTGATGGTATCTGAAATCTTCCTACTTAAAGCGAGAGGCATATCGAATGCTACTTGTATGTTACCGAACTGGGTTATGGCCTTCTTAGGAACCCAAAGAATTTCAGGATTTTATAGTAAGCGTCATGAATTACTCTTATTTCTTCAGTTTTTATGTTCTTTTAACCTGGTGTACTGACTGTATTGGCCGTGTGAGAATATTCATTGCATTGGGGGGAGTGTCTTTTTATTCTAAGATGTAAAATAAAATCTAATCAAATAAATAAATAAATAAATAAAATTTCCTTGTTCCACACTCTACCTTTTCCTTAATGTGAATGTTACAGTGAAGAAGAGCACAATGCAGCCTAGGTAATATTCAGACTGCACTACTTGACATTTGTGTAGCTGTTATTTCTGGGATGCCTGACCACAGAATTAAGTCTTAATCCCAAATGGAGATGAATTCTTGGCTTTCATGGATTTAAGGGTTTTTTCCTATTGTTGTCAGGAGGCTAGGAATGCATTTAAATCACAAGAAGGGTTGTAGCTCTTATGTCTTTGATACTTCAGGAAAGATGACTGCTTTTTCAAAAGGAATTGCAAGGTCTTAGATACAGTAAGAATATACGCTTAGCCAGAAAGGGAGAAAAACTATTCTGTAGCGTTGGTTTAGAGTAAAGATCTCCAATTGAAGCAGATCTCTGAAAGTCTAAAAGATGCCTGGAAACATAAACCAGTGCTAGATTATAGCTTTTGTCAAAGATGGGTAAAGCTCAAGACACAAACATCAATGTCATAGGTATGATACAGCACTTTAGAAAACTCAAATGGAAAAAGCAGTGCTCTGTGCTACATCCTGTCTTTTTACTTTCGAAATTTGAAAGTCATTAGTCCTGTGTGTGTGAAAGAAATGGGTGGGGTAAAATTTACAGTTTATTACAGATGAAAGAATAAATCATGTTTTCTCTTCACAAAGGTGATAAATAGCACTTTAAACAGTTTCAGATGGGATAGGAGTGTTTCTACTTGGATGTCATATCTAAAATACAAACCATACATGCTATCATATGATGTTAAAAACAATGGCAATACATCAGCATTTAAGACCAGTGGTAAAGAGTCTTTGATCACAAATGTAGCAAGTCTTAACATTATGTCATTATTAAATTACAAAGCAGCCTGCTACCATTTAAAGACAATTAAACTGACATTCCAGATTGATAACACTCTACATAAACCTTTACATAACATTTTCCATTCAACCAGATAAATACCTAATACAGCTATAAATAAATATGCAGAAAATTATCTCCATTTTCTCTTCAAGTCAGGTGCTAGTACCACAATTTCCAGTAGCAAACAGGAGACAGTCAGTTACAGGTCAGCAACGAAGTGAGGCAGCTAAGCAGTATACAGGCTGGTGAAGTTGCTGTGCTCAACTAATAAGAATAAAAATACTTTCTAACCTGCATGCAACTACAGATGTTTCTGCATAATCTCTTGAGCCTTCCCATACCGTTAATATTAGGTTCCCAGGGTATAATTTAGTCCTTCACAGAAACAGATTAAGCCGATCGGAGAAAACAGTGCTTTAACAGAATAAGCAAGCACTCTGCATATGAACCATGACATTGAATTGTTAACAATGAAAATAGTGTGCTACTCATTTTCATACACAAAAGGCAACAGAAACTATTCTGAAATACCTTATCACTTGCTGACGGGATTTTTTCTTCCCCTGCCTTTTATGATCCCATTACTTTAAATTCCTATATATATGTCAGGACTTTTAATCCCTGAAAAATTACAGTAGAAATTACAAATATATATACCTTTATATGTATATATATTGAAAACCAAATCCAGATGAAAAGGGTTATATATTTCAAATGCAGACTGAGCCAACAGCTCTAGTAAAACCACTGCATGAGCAAGCATGAAACCCAATCTTTAGGAAAACATGTTCGAGCTAGCCGTTACTGGTCAAATATACATAGAACAGCAGAAAATATATGTCAGGAGTAGCAACCTTAACTATATGTGACTAGTTAGGCAATAATGTTACCTATTCCCTGCCTTCTTAAGTACTGTTTAAATATTTATTCAGTTGACTGTCACAATACTAAAAAAAATCAATTTGAATCTATCAATTACAAATACTTGCACATTTATAGACATAATCACATGAAGGCAGAGAACAAACCTGCTATTCATTCCTCGTGCATACTTGCATGTATGTTATACATTAAAAACAACAGCAAACTAAAAAAAACCCCAAAAACCCACAAACCCAAACAAACAAAACAAACAACCCAGCCAACCAACCCCCCCCTCCAAAACTGGAAAAAAAAAATTCCAACCAACAAACCAACAAAAAACTCCCACACACCCCCAGCCTCAAGAAACCACACCAACCAAAACAAACAAGAATCCCTGCCACACCCGCAAACCAGTAAAGGACTATAACTAGAACAGGCCTTCTTTGCAAACCAGGAAACTGAATGTATGCATGCATTCACTGAACCTAAAGAGCAGTTCTCTTGTGACCATGAATAGCCATAGCCCTTTCAAATTGCATGCGGCTCTTTGTTTCTTATTAGAAGGAAGTGTTTTGTTACTTTCAAACACATAAAATATTTATGTGTACTGCATTGCCACTAGAATAAGGAACTGGACAAAAATTACTCTTAGTCTGTACTGGTTTCTATATTTCAAACTGGGCTTTAGAGACCTTGGGAACAGCTCATCAAAGCCTCAGCCTTAAGGGCTCCATATTGTGTGTGTGTGTCTAAGAATTAACTTAACTCATATGTCTGGGGGTTCTTGAGTCCTAGTCACATGTCAAAGTTGTGGTGATGATTTATATGCATGCTGTAATTCAAATGCAGGACAAAGATGATGAGTAGCTCAGAATGTTGCATATCCATTTTGAACAGGTTTTTGAATGGTTCAAATGTTTGTGTACTGGACTAGATGATAACACAGTGGTCCCTTCAACCCTCAACTATTTTGTGATTCCATGCATCATTACCCATGCTGGTGAGAACGCACAAGTACATTCTAAGTTAATTACCTGTAGAATCTAATGCTTGCACCAATGGAAATGACATTCCTATAATTTCGTCAGACTAAGGCACAGAGATGAAGTGGTGACCGATACCATTTAGACAGGAATTAAGAGCCCTGCCACTGCCAACAAATCCAGCACATTGGGACAGAAAGTATTTCTTGCAGAAACTTAGACAAGAGTCCAGAACGGGCCTTCAGTTAAAATTAGCTTGATAGGAAGTGTTCAATCTGGTAAAAATTCTTCCTTCACGGAAATAATTCCCTCCATCCATCTATAGCAACATTTTCCACTTTTCCTATTAGAACAACACCCATCTTACATAGCTGTAGATACAAAGGTTATCTTTTCTTCTAACCATGAGATGGTCAGCCAGCATCAAGAATGCAGCCTACAGGCAGCTTTAACATCCAGTGTGAAAGGAGAAATGGTTGTGCTTATGGTGGACACAATTTGTGCCTAAGACTACTTTTTAAGTTTTAGAGACTAAATGCATGCACATGCTGGAAAAAGAGGCCAAACAACACGGCCCCAATGCTGGAGTGAATGATACTACAGCCATCCCAGCAGCCTTCCAACAAGCCTTGTAATCTAACACCAGTCTTAAGAAGGAGAGGTTCCGCAGATGGATAAGAATTTTGCCCTTTATAAATGATGCACAAGAGCTTATGTATCAATACCACCAACTGCCTCTAGATTTTAATTAGCAGTCTGAACAGTAAGGATGATCTTTTGAGGGAAACAATGGCTAGAAGCTAATTTTCTTCATGTGAAGAGACACAGAAATCATGGTCTGATCAAACTACTAAAACCTCAAAGCCACATCCTCGTACAATAGAGGTTTCTCCTGTTATACCAGCAATTTCACATGATTGTGTTGGTATTTGTTCTTATGATACAATAAATGTGATAAAGATCTTCACAGAATTGGTTCCTGTGGCTTGTGTCAAATAAAATTGGAATATTATTTCCATGTTCTCTGCCTTCTACCTACATTCTGGGCTCTTCTCATACAGTAAGTAGGTAGCAAACTACATATCCGTGACTCTAAAGCCTCAGCTACCATCTCTAGGTGTCATATAACCCAAACTAAAAGTTGTATCGCTCTCTACTTCTTCTGCCACATTAGGTATTATCCCACTATGACACTCTGATTAAGTACAGAAGCAAAAACTCAAGAAGTTGAAGCCTTGTTAAGGCACTTACTGGATACATTAAGAATGAAGACATTAATTTTTTTTCCAGGATTCAGCTCCTTCCTGTCCTATATGAGTAATGGTCTGTTAAGGTCTGGTAGTTCCTAGTGTGACCTGCTTAACAGCTTGTACCTGACCCATTAAGTCAAGCTATAGCATAAAAGCAGGTGGGAAGTGGGCGGGGATGCAGTTGCTGGGCTTCACTCTTCAAATGATAACAACATCCTTTTCCAGGTATGTACTGTGAAGCCAGTATGATCTGGTTTTGTCTAGCTTCAGTAATCCAGTATCTCTACTCCCTCTAGTTCATTTGCTAGATGTCATCATGCTGCAATTACAGGCAGACTTTGAAAGGTTTTCTCTCTCTCTCTCACACACACACACATACACCCACATTTCCACCCCCCAACACACAGTTCATTCATGGTAATACTTTACAGACACTGCTACACTTCTGGTTCAAGAAAATAACTCCTGCTTTATAGCCCTTTCTTCTATAATCATGTTTAGGATATAATGCAAATGCTATATCTATATGCATTCTGATTATCATCATAGCCAGTAGTCAAGCTTTCTGTCAAGCTCTTCTCATTCTTGTTCTCCCTAGTGCTCCATCTCTAAGGCTAGTCTTTCAGGATACCTAACTATATGTTTGCTCAGGTTCTTCAAAGCAAGTTTTAAAATCTCCATATATTGCTTTAACTGCTATGAAACAATGGTTAATAATTTTAAAACATGCTGTAATAGCACAGGTGAACACCTGCATTATATTTAAAATCTCATATCCTAAAAGGGTAAAGCAAAGTTTCCAGTTAAATTTTTAACTAAAGCCCCAGTTTTGCAACACACTGATAAGAGTTTTCAAAAACAGCCACAAACCAGAAATCAAATACTACATTGAGAAAGCTGTTCATGGAAAAAGCTGGTTCTTCTCCTTTCTAAAAATATGTAAGTGCCAGCAGTGACCCCAAAAGTGGATTCAGAAGTGTTTACAACTTCTTGGAAAATAAGTACTGCATGGTACTTTCAGATTGATTTTTTTTTTAACCTTAACTGTTGAAATAAATAAGGAATGGGTAAAGTAACACAATCTCTGGAAACAACACTTAAAAAAAAAAAAATTACAAGTTTTTGCAAAGACTTTGATCTGGTACTTCCTTTTAGATGCTTAATAAGGTCCACCCCACACATCTGTGAGTGTAAAAACCCACTAAGGACTAATAGACTAGACTAATTAGTGTTGAAAATATTGCTTCTTCTGTTGATAAGCCCCCCCAGTTGAGAGTTACACCACGTAAGACGTTGCATATTTTCTTAAGTGAAGCAATTCAGCCATTATATACAATAAAATGAGAAAAAAATCACTTTGCAAAATCATTTTTACGTTCAGACAGATGGCAGCAAAAGGCACACATCTCCAGATGATCATGCTTGAACAAAAGTGAAATCATGACATACAAATAGTGTTATGAAATAAAACCAAGGACACAGAAGTACTTCTACATATAGAACAAGAAACTTGTTAATAAAGCTAAAACATCATATATAGAAAGGCTTTAATGAAAAAAACCAAAACCAAACAAAATCCTTGCAAAGGTGTTCTAGAGGAAAGGGTTTTAAAAAAATCAAACTTTAAATACAAACCCCTGTCCTTTAACACAGTAAGAGACGAGATGACTACTTCATCATAGAAGACAAGCTTATTAGCAGTAAAATTTCAGTCTGCATCCAGTTAGAAAAATACAGCTATCTGAAATAATGACTTACACTGTTGGTGCAAGTGCAGACAACAGCTAATGATGATGTCTGCATAAGAATCTTTTTGTAGTCAAAGACAATTGGGGTTGGCTCCTTTGCCTGTAATGGAAAAATCTGCAGATGCACCATAATAAGAGTTTTCGAGTAGATGGACTGGGGTTTTTGTTCCGGCATTTTTTGTTGGTGGCTTATTTTTTTTTTAAATTCCAATTTTCAAGAAATATTCTGAAAGTTTGTGATTCCTATAGAAAGTTTCTCTATTCAGGGACTCTATGTCAGAAGAGTTTTCAAGTTTCTGTAGACAATGAGCAAAGGAAACACCATCTTCATATCTCACCTGATTCTTCAGTGAACATACCACAGATGCATCAATTTAGGGACTGACTGCACTGTTTGAAATAACCTCACCTGCAAGCCTTTTGTTGTTGTTGTTTTTTAAAGACTGAAAAGAACAAAAACAGTGATCTATGTTACAAAATTCCTCTTCCAACATGACATACACTGTTGTAAAACAACTCATGATAGTAATAATAGCAATTAACTTTGCTGCATGTCATTTAGGTGAGTCAAATTACACAAAGCTTAAAACAAGTAATTTTTGTTTACAGTTTCAGCCTAAATCTCTCATTGATTACCTACTGTTAGAATGCCACAAAAAGTAATGCTTCATTAACTGAGAAAACATACTTATGTCAAAGATATAAGCATCACCAAATCAGGCTGTGCTAACCAGAACATGGGTTCTACAAGGATTTATCACCAGACTTCCACCCACATTTTACCACCAGAAGCAGTGTTTGTGACATTGCCATAGAGCTTACAGAGTTGTAAGAAAATGTGAAGTAAGGAAGAAAGGTTTTAAAACTGTCTTCATTTTAAGTCAATGATGTCTTCATCATATAAAGGAATCAGCTGAAATGGATAGCTAGATGGTGAGCTCTCCTCCCTGCTTGCTGAAGTATCAGGATCTGAACTAGTGGAAAGATGACGTCTCTCAGAACAGCCTTCAAATGAGCTTGAGATTATCCTGCAAAGAGGAAGACTAAAGTTACTAAAAAAAGTACACAGGTCAAGGCAGAAAGGAACAATGGCTACTGCTAGATTCAATCAAGTTATCCTAAAGACAGATACCGACCATTACAACTGAGTTTCCTCCTGTAAAATAATCAAAAGGCAGTAATAATGATGCCCCTCAGCCAAATAATTTCCACATCGGGAAATACATCAAACATAGTCTTACACTGCAAGAGATCTTTTGTTTTGTTACTCCAGTCTCTTGTATCTTGCCAGTATTCTGTATTCTGCCAGTACTCTATGCAAATGCAGGTTATGGAAACAGTGAAAACAAGAGAATGGCACTGGAGTCAATGCCAAACAGATGAATGCTGTGGTATTTTTTCACAAAATTTATTCTGAAAATAGCAACACAAGAACATACAAAGAAAACAACAAGAGAGTCTGCAAAGTGCAGCTGCAGTAGTCCAAATCTTTATAACAGATTCAGCTGCAGCAGGCCCCCACAAAATGCCATTTAGTCTTGCCTTGCTCATTAGCATGTCTTTAGCAAAAAGTGTAATTGTTTCAGTACTCATGGGATTCAGATACTCTAACAAACACATTAGCATGAAACGTGCATGGATATAGGTCTCAGTTAGCCTCACGCCAATTGGGATAAGTACAAGCAGTCAATTCTGAAAATATTTACAGTCTAACTTAGGCTCTTTTCTAAAGTATATTTACCTGTCACTACTAGATGATCTTACAGCTCCCTGCCTGGGGTCTGACCGTCTTCGAGAAACTTTTTTTAGCTTCTGTGCACTTTCTGTCTTGGGCATAGGCTCATCCAAGAGACCTCAATAAAGGAATAAAAGACTTAATAATTTCAACAGAAAACAAAGCATGCATGAAAATGTTAAGGTATCTGTTGCTGATTTCCATTGTTAATTATTTCTACCTGGCTTGGAATATGGCCATCTTATACATGATCAGACAATGGGTACACTATTTGCAAATAATGCTTCCTCATTGTTTCGTTTTTTTATTTTAGTAATTTATGAATACTAGCTGCATGTTGCAAACCTACCTGTGATGGTGCAAAGATCAGAATATATATGTTTGACAATTGATATGTAACACTGAGGAATGAGGAGAGTTTACCCAGCAATTCTTTACGTGTTCTGCTTGCAATTTCTTTAATTTCCATACGAGATAAAGATAGTGAGTGCATAACAGGAAGAGAGGTAATGCCACTTGATGTTGTAGCAGTGGTGACCTTGGGAGCCAAAGGTGACTTCAGAGGTCGTTCAATGCTTCGCCCAACCAGATTGCTGAGAGGTATTTTGTACAGGTTTTTGCCTGGAACTTCACCTGAAACACAGAAAGAAGAACATAACACTTGCACAATAGAATCAGTTCTTAATAATTCCAAATGAGAAGTTATAAAGACAAGCTATACTTGTTGAGCTGGGTACTTTTTAACTGAAATGACAAAGATCCTTCTTGCTCTAGAGATCTTTCAATACAAATAAGCTAGGGGAAAGAAGAAATACAAGCAATTTGACTTAGAGAGAAAAAGACTGACTCTTGGAAACATGATCAATCAGGAGTGGAACCAGGAAGTAAATTTATATGACTTGCAGCTGGTACTCTAACTATTACACTGCAGTCTGTGTGGCATTATTTCCCATGTGTTTTAAAATACTGCAAACATACTGAAGCCTGGATCCCAAGTGGTTTAAATTATGACTCCTCCCCTTAGGTAACACACCACGTTTTCCTAATTCCTAGAAGAAAAACAAACCAAAACCCCAAACTTACCATCAAATAGTACTGCCTTTAAGAAATTTGTGATTACCTTCTCCTTTTCCTTTCTGCTAACAGGAAAGCAGCAGATTTAAGGAAGAACAGAGTACACACATCTTGCATTATCTAGCTGATGTTCCCTTGTTTCTCCTTCATTGTCACACTATAGACTGACTGTTCATAGATCATGTTACACTAAATTGTCTGCACAAAGTTTTGCAAGGCTTCTTACTTTTGTTTTGCAAAAGAGCTTCAGCCATTCAGTGGTCATTCAGCTCTTCTTAAATGAAAGAAATAGCATATGTGAAATGTCAAGCTTTCTTACAATTTTATGCCCCTTTTTGCATTATTACTTGCGATCACATTGCCAAAGATTCATCAAGCTACTGAGGCTTAATTCCTCCCTTCCTACAGAAATTATTTCTTCAGAACAGTGCTACCATGTATTCAGTAAACATACTACATTACAAAAGCTCAACCAAGTGCTTCATATGTGTGGAAAATAGAAAATCTCTTATACTCCACACTTTCAGGTAGGAACACACTTTTTACTGAAGATCAGCCACACCGAGATGTGATCACTTTTGGAATGACTAGAGATCACACTACCTTCTAGAGAAGGAAGAGGAAATTCTGGCTTTTCAGAAGCTGTTGGTGTTTGAGGAGAACTCTTTGAACTCATTTCCTTAGAGCTGCTGTCAGATGATCCACTTACTGCGGCAGTAGCTTTAAAATAAATATCCGACTGAAATGACAAATAACCCATCAGTTAGACAGTGAGACTGTCTTAATCATCTTCTGATTCTCTTTGTCTTTGATATAAACTAGGAGGACACAGATGAACAATTATTGCAGATAAAGCAGCACATATTTTGTTTTTGTTACGTTTTTAGCAGCAGCAATTTTTTATGTTAATTAGATCCAAACATATCACAGAAATAGTCAAACATTATTTTTCTGTCTCACCCTTGATGCCACAAGTTGAAGCTCAGGCACAACTGCTGTGTGGACTAAGTTCCCATTCACCACTAATCGGATCTCAATGGAATCAGTAGTGAAGGCAAGAACATAAGGGAAAGCACAGACTGCAACGAAATAGAAGTTATTTGGCAAGGAAAAACGGTTAAAGCAAAAATTCCTTGGATGCTCCATGAAAACTGTTCTTGAGCTCTTCTGGCATGTTCCTTTCCTATAAAAAGCATTGTCTAACATACTGATGTACACCAAGTTACATTGAGCCTGAAGAAAATTTCACTCTCCATGCCCAGAAGAATGTAGAGTGAATGGAAAATGAGAAATGCAAAAAAGGGGAAAAAAGTTAAGCAAAGGATGAACTTGCTATCAAGGTTCCACTTTTCAAAACTATCATGTTCAGAAACTTAAGTCAAGTGGCATCATGAATGTAACATGCTTATTTCTAGAATACTGTAATTCCACCAAGAGCCATGTGGAGGTGAAAATGGTAATGAAAAAAACATCTACTAAAAATAGATATTTTCTTACCAACAGCATAAGGAACTTGATTCCAGCTGAAGTGGAAGTCATAAGCTGATGGCTGGACCAGTGGAGAACCTCCACTGAAAGGATATACCTTTCTGTATTGACAAATATCTGTAGCAAAATAGAAAAAAGAAGCATCCATCACTTTACACTGTAAGCAACCACCACCCATTTTATAGGGAGATTTTGCAGAAGGGTGGACATTACACACACAATCAAACATTTATGTAAAATAGCCAAACAGCTAAGCAAAAATTGCTTTCTCTGTCAACACATTGGAAAGACCAAAATAAAAGACCTACATTTTAAAAAGTTCTCATATTTCACAAAGTAAGTATTACTGTTTCAGCAGTTATCAGGTCCTTAACTTGTCTGTAGATAGAGGAATAGGCAAGAAAAATTCAGAAAGCAGTGTCTGCAGAATTGTATCTCTATGCCCTTCAAGTAGCCATATGTTCATGTAATTTATATTTCTTGAAGACTGTTATGCACATGGGTTATTACAGACACCAAGATTTCATAAATCATATAACCTGCACATCTATAAAACTTTCGGTATGACTAAAATACCTGAATTTCTAATTTCACCAATATGCATTTAAGTTCCAAAGAATGCACTTTGACAAATTTTCCATGAAACACTAATATTTATTTTCAGGTACAGACCTAGACTGCAATGAAAGAAGATCTAAATATGCAGATTCAGCTACTATTACCATTTCTGGCCTTCCCTAAACACTTACAGTTATAACACAACAATAGACCAGCTTCACCATCTTCATATACATCAATAGCTGCAACAAAATTAACCTGCAATGATAATGGAAAAGATTAACAAACAGGCAGAGGATACTGTGGTTATTACAACTGGGTTGTGACTAACAAGCAGTACAATCAGTTGGGGAAGTGCACAGCCACAGGTAAAAGGAAAAAAAAAAGAGAGAGACAAACAAACAAACAAATAAATAAATACTTCTATAAAAATAGCCTCTTTTGTGATGTAATTTTCAGGATGTTCTCAAGATTAGAATTAGTGTCTTTTGTATTTGGTAATGTACAGTACTGAATATTCATAACCACACAACAGTGTAAAGCAATAAAAACATATAACTTATTTAGCAATACAAATTTTGGGAAATATGATGATTTCAGAAAGCTGTGAATCAACATGTTATGTTAAAGATAACAATTATTTTCAAAAAGTGATCTTCAAATGCACATCATGACAAGCAAAAAGATCAGATACTTCAGTTACTTGTTCAAAACCACTAACATTTACAGATGTCAACAAGGATGTACCTAAGGATTACTGAACAGTGTGAATTTACAAATTGAGAAGCAATTCTGGTTAAACTACAGTATTTTTTACATAGATTAGGCTACATAAATTCTCTCAATTCAACTTTGATTTTGTCATTTACATTTAGATTAAAAACAAACCAAAACAGCCACAAAAAGTGGGATATCCCTTCAGGAAATGAGACCTGATTAGTGAAATGCTTAAGGTTTCACTAGGGAAATACTTCCCAAACGATATATACTACTTGAGCAGAGAGAGGGCTGAGAGACTGATTCCATGAACAGCAGCTCTTTGACTTTCCTTGATTTAAGATTACTGTGCAGGTCAAGAACTGTTAAGCAAACTGTAAAGTTTACACATCCATACCAAATGCATTTTGACCTATCTTTCATAGTGACTGAAAACCACTGCTCCTCTGTTGTCCAGAGAAATAACCAGGCAACCCATTTCAACATCATAAAGATCACTAGCTCAGCTCATATTAATTGGGTGCTTCATTTTTGCGTTCCTAAAGGAAATAAGGATTCTGGTGTGCAAAAGAAATGGGAATGGTGGATGGTGATGGTGATGTACTTCTCCATCCCCATTCTTTATTTCTAGTTCCTCCTCATCCACATTAAGATTGATTCCCAGCACTCAACTAGATTAACCATGCCAGGAGCACCTCTTCATCACCAGATCCAAATAAAAATACAGATGATTTATAAAGAAAATAACCTATCAAGAAATATCAAATGAAAAAAGTAGTCCCTTATCTCATTAACAACAACAAATCGGCTGTGCAAAGTCTTCCCTTTTTTTTTTTTTTTTTTTTTTTGTCTAAAGCTACATGCCCATATCCCTATTTAGAAACTATCTTTTCTGGAGCAGGAAATACTGCAACTTTTTCTGAAAACCAAAATCCCAACCCTATGTCCTAGACAGACAGATTCAGTTATTAGTTGACTGGACAGCAGTTTCTTAAATAGAAGGATAAGCTATATGTAAATATTTTAGCTACAAACAGGCAAATCTGAATAAGATATTAGTGATCAACCACTGAAGTTATTCTGATGCAATTTTTTAAACAATAAAACATTGATACCACAAAAATAAAGCAAAAAGCAAACTACTGGCTAAGAAAGAAAAAAAAAAAAAATTTTTGACAACAACAACATTCCAGAGCCTGAAACATGGACTTTTTCCCAACATCCTACCTTATAACTACCTCTCTTGGGAGTTATCATCATATCCAAAAAGGAATATCCCAAAAGGATATCAAAAAAGGAATATCCCAAAAAGTTTCCCAAAAGGAATAAATGTCTCAGAGTGCCCTAAAGCAGTAGTTATAGGAGTAAAAAGTAACACACATGAGGATCTCCATAAATTACACTCCTAGGAGGTCAGCACAGCATGCATTGAGTCTGCAACGAATTATGTTCAGTGAGGGTCTGCAAAAGAAGTTTCAATGATGAAAACTTACTCTGTTTGTTTCAACATGATGCAATCTATAGGACTCCCCTGTACTCTCATTGACTAAATCAAACTGATGTCGATATGCTACACAGATCATATTGTCACTGTCTCCAGTAGGTCCATCCACCAGCGTCATAACCACTGGAGGGTCAGAAAGGCATATTTCCTGTAACATAAATAAAAGAATTACTCTCTTTTTCAAGTTCCTACTGTGGGTGCTGCAGGTACTCCATGATTTTAAAGGGATTTTTCTAAGCACAGAATCATAACAAAGAAACAATTCTTAAAAAATCTGAAAGTTTTATTTAGCATATATATTATTGAACTCCACTATATGGCTTCTCACTTTTATTTGTCTGTAGGTTCAGAAAGATGATAATGCATACTCTGCCTCCCCTGCACCACCCTCATACTAGCTGAGTGCTGCTCAGTGTGTTAAGATAATTAGTAACTAGATTGCACATACCCGGATGTACTGGAACTCCTCTACTGGAGATTCAGAAGATGATAGCAGAGAGGCGCTGGTTAAAGTGTTGTGTGAATTATATTTCTTTGTGACGAGAAGTAGTTTGTTCCGAATAGCCACAACAATCCTCAGTTCGCTTCCATGGTGAGTATTAATGGCATACAAATGGCAGCCTGAGGAAATAATGTTCTACACTCTTAAGTGGTTGTGTAGGGTCTGATTTTTTGGTTCTGTATTTGTATTAGTACAACAGGGCTCTGATGGATGACTTGACAACACAGAATTAAGAACTCCTCAATAGGATTACATCAACTTCTAGGAAAAGACAAAAGCCTATGTCTCTTTTGAAATCTGCTTTTACCCTTAATCCTTAGTACATGGATTGTCACTATTCTGCAAGTTCCAGCTTTTCAAAACAGCTTGCTTCTGAAGACCAGGAAACATTTATTTCTACAAAAATAACAGGCAACACCCAGACTAATCTAAACACTACTATTTAATGGGGGATTTGCCAGCATTCCTCCAACTTAAAGTGTGCTTTCAGTCTGACATCCCCACAAAATTCTTCTCATACCTCCCAACCCTGAAATCCTGTTTTTCTCTAAAGCTTTTCATCATCAGCAATTGCCAAGTAACATGGTTTATTTTACAACATTCAAAATGTCATGCTGGACTGTACTAGAATAGTTTTCAAATATAAGCTTAACGAAGTTTGAAATGACTGTCCAGAGGAAAAACTAAAGGTGAACACCAACACCTGCCTAAAGAGAGCTAGTAAGCTCCTGGCAACTACCAGCATCAAAGCATAGTGGATGTTTTTAACACAGGATAACAATATCACCTTTTGTCCTCTCCAGTTTATTTTCTCTGCAGTCATATTTGCTTCTTATAATTTTTTTAGTCTCTATATCTTTTTGGACAGCACTGAGTCTGAAGACAAGGATACGAGAGTCTTTCCCTGACGTATGGAGAGAACCAGGAAAAAAGAAGTTAAAAAAAGAACGTGATAGTTTGAAATTAATACTTCCAACAAGAAGCAGCACCTAACAAACAGAGCAAAAGTAAACAAAGCATAAGACCTCTCTGGGACAGAAGACATATGTACTCTCTAGGATTTACAATTCTAGTAACCAACCCCTTCAGTACAGTAGCTGAGTTTCCCATTAGGTGGTGCTGCACTAAAGAATGATTTGAGAGCTTCCAAACAGTGAAATGCACAATATTTTGCAAATATATATAATCTTGAAAAATAAGAAAAATATAATAGATATAAACTACAGGGCAAGAGTAAAAGGGATAACTTTAAGAGCTGGAACCATCCAGGTGAGCAAATGATAACTGGATCATTAACAGAGTTTGAGCCCTTCAGGATACAGAAGAGTTTTCTCTACAAATTTCACAAACTTCCCAGATCTTCAGAAATGTCACCCATTCTCCAGGTGTCTTGAGAGAACTGCAAATGGCTCTTACATAGTCTAAGCTAGTTCTGTAAGATCTCAGGGTGAATTTCATCAGATGCAATCAAATTGGGCAACTCCCAGTGATACAGAAGGAACCACATTTTATCCAAAGCTTGGATAAACAGAACTTCAGCAAATACAGACGTAACAGGGTAAAAAGTAATAAACCAACCATATCTGTAATTCTTTCCTGAGTTATACATGAAGATCCTCATCTTGCTTTGTGTATGTTCCCTTTATGAAACTCAATCACAGACTACTCGGTAAAAACTATCTCACTAAAGAAGTGCACATTTTATGCACATTCAATCCTTCTAAACAAGACACAACTGTCATACATACATACCCAGCAACACCCAGGGTTATGCAAGAATCCAAGAACAGGGACCTCTCCTACCTTTGTCTGTTCGGGCAATCAAAAGATCCAGAGCTTCCAACACATTCATCTGCTTTATTTGTAGAGTTTTATCAAATACTTGCACTGATGGCTGGCCATCTAAAAAAGGAACACATATATATTAAAAATCCTCCTAAACCTTGCTAGATGCTGGTTTTGAACCATTTCTTTCTTCTAATTAAAGTCTTGGGGTTTTTCTTACAAAAATGAAGAGAAAAAAAAAAAAAAAAAAAAAAAGAACCACACAAGGCTCATACATGTGCCACAGCATCACAGTCAATACTTTCTCACAGGGGAGTTTTATTATTGTCATGAATCAGATTGACTGAAATCTTAAAGTGACATTCCTTTGGCAAGTTTGAGAATTACGACCAACAACTAACTTCCTTCCCTCAGTCCCGCTGGCTTTATGTAGCACACAGAGGATAATAAGGGATCAGAGTAGCAATATCATTGCAAAGGGAAGAAGTAGGATTTCACTGTGACGTAAGCCCTTACTTAAGTAAGCACGCATGCTCACTATTATCAAGGGCTAAGAAAACCAGACAAGCCATTTAGACACTTCTTGAACCCGGACGTGACCTCCTATGGCTTTTGAGATGTTCAAGAAAACAACATCTGAAATAAGAAAACATTCAGAAATCTGCATTAACACTAGCTCCCCAATATGGCTTGATTCTACTGCAGAATGAATTTTTGCAACTAGGTTACATAAATGTAATAAATTTACTTGGATTAGTAACTATTCCCCTACATAAAGACCTACTAACACCTGAACAGAGTTTATGAATGTACATTTTCAAGAAAATGGTCAGATACATAAAAATTGACACAAAAACACTAGATCATTTACTAACCATCTATTAACAAGATGCCAGCATCTGTAGAAACCAGCAAGGACTGGCCCCAAGAATCTGCACAGACAACCTCATGAGGAAAATTACTGCAGAAAGACTGAGATTCCCAAGGCTATGAAGTAACATAAGGGATACATATTAAGTACACTAAAAAATACACATCATACAGACACAGAATGTGATGGACAATGGCAATAACATGTAAATGTTTTTGGCAGGATACATTTCCAAACAGTATATTGTTGGAATTTGAAATATCAAAATTGAATTAATTGTCTTGCAGAGGACTTTCTACATCAGTTCTGGTTTGGAGACTAGTAAGTGTAAGACACATACCTGGAATGTTAGAATTAAAACACATGCAGCTGAAACTCAGTGCAACCCTCACACAATAATTTTTTTCATTTAAAAAAACCAAACCTGTACACTTAAAACATACGTACCACTATGCATACACAGTTTGCTTACATTTTATGGTTCAGTTTGTGATGTTTAGTTCTAGCACATGGTACAGTTAAAACCGTCTTTCTGCCAAACTGTTCTTCCATCCTGTGTGCTCTGTACTTACCTCCCAGAGCCTGCCCCTCCTCTCCCAATTTATATATTAGTTGGAATCTCTGAAATTCTAGAAGCAATGCTGAAGCTTCTGTATATAAAACACATGCAGAAGAGTGCAGCTGGCATTTTTCACTCCCTAATGACTTCAAACAAAATCCAGTATTACAGGAAATGAAAACACAACTGAATCTTGTTTTAAACATGCTGAAATTAAAATAAAAGATGATTGCATATGGAAGATGTCACTTTCATTGAATTTTCTCAGGTCTAAAAATGTCCACACTCACTTTAACTTGAGAAGTGCTTCTACCTCAGGCTCATCCTTTATTAATCTAATAGTGACTGCAGAATCACTTTGACACTGTACCTTTCATCTTTTCTGCTGCAGCATCTAATTACAGAAGTAAATAAATAGATACCATGCTAGATAATGTTTAATGTTTCATAACTTCTCTGACAGTTTCACTCACCTCCTTTTTGCAAAAGCTTGTGGTTGCCAAGTTAGTTGTGGTATCCCCTTTCACAGTGGTTTTCAATTTCAATGCCTAATACAAACAGACGTTTTATTTAAACTGAGTTTTTGTCAGCAATACCCAAAGGAATGACTATATAAAAAGGACAATTTAGGACTAGAAAGTAATTTCAATTTGGAATTCCTATGCCATTTTAAGTAATGAAAAAAGAAGCAGAATTCTGTATCCTTAACAACATCTGCATAAACCACTAAATGGTTACTAGGCATCTTCTCAGCCAAAACAAATGTTGTCTGTTTCTTCTTTAGGTTTTTGTTTGTTTGTTTTTGTTTGCTTGCTTTCTAAATGGCAACTCAGAAAAGAGCCAAACACAGTAACAGAGAAAAACCTCCACCTCAAACTACAGAACCTAACCATCTACACAGTTTACTTTATAATCTAGCCAGATAGAGGATCCTCTTGTCAGTTACACAAACTGACATTTTATTTGCAGAACTTCCTAACAAACACTAAGGCAAACTATATATATGTCTGTCTATATATATTGCCAGGCATCCCAAGGACAGGTGGTCACTGGACCACAAATACTTCAGTTCGAAGTAACTAGAAGCAAGGTGATTTTGAAACGGCCAAAAACTCCAGTGAAATATCACATACACATAGTCTCATTGACTTGCACAGTAAGTCTGTTAGTGTAGCCTATATTCCTTTATTGCTAACTTTCACAGCAGTATTCCTAAAAGACTGTGATACCTGGAATTGTCACAGCATTCCTTAATGCAAAATTTAGAACTAACCTAAACCAATTTTACTGTCCTAGAGTCTACCTACCATCAAGCACTGCTTTCTGTGAAGTGGTAGTAAACACCTGCATGCATCACTTGCACATTTGCATTAAAGCATGGCTGTCAGCTTACAAGGATGCACAAAATACTTCATTGTATGAACATTTTAATTCCATGTCACCAGTCAGAAGAGATGACCTTGACAATAAAATAATTTAAATATACTTCTGAATCAGTCATCACCGAATTTTGCCGACCGTCTAAAAAGTCAATTGGTTATAAGTAAAGGGGAAATATGTCCCTAGTTTGGCAAGAACAACTGAGTTACTTGGAAGGTATCTTGAAATACGGTCAAGCCTACTGTTTGTAAGTTAGAGTAAAGATCTTTTAGGGAAGGGAAATAGTTAAACGTTAAAAGAACTTCCAAGAAAAACACTAACAGGTATCTACGAATTTATAACCCACATAATAGGTTTCCCTTTGATGAAGACCATATTGAGGATTGAAGTCTTGTTTAATAAACGGGTCCCAACTAGATTTGTTACATGAGCATCTTATCAGCATTTAACCTGGGGGAGGTGGAAGGGGTGTAAGCCTACAGGTTTCCATACTTTCAACAGCCATGCTTTTCTTGGTTTTCTTTACTTTTGTAAAGTAAACATAGGAATAAATCATTGGTTACTTCTGTCTGAATATTACACATTCAGCTTTCTTTTTTTTCTAATGCCTGCCTAAAGTGACTAGTTATTTCAAGGTGACTGGGGAAAGGACAGGAAAAGCACAGAGAAGGAGATTTTGGAGCTCTGCCAATGTAAGCTTCAACAGCCCTGAGATTTTTTTGAACCAGCTCTCAACTGCCTAGCTCCATTCTATACCTTTAACCACATCTAGAACTTCTCAGACTCCTTTAACCTTTAACTCACTAAGATTAAAAAAAAAAAAAAAAGGAAAAAAAAAGCAGAGATAAGAGAATTGGGTTTTGTTGGTAGTGTGAGTTTTTGGGTTTTTTTTGGTTGGTTGATTGGGTTTGGTTGGTTGGGAGGATTTTTTTGGCTGGTAGGGTTTTGGCTTTTTTTTTGTTTGGGGTTTTTTGTTTGATTTTTTCCTTTGGCTTTGTTTTTGCTCTGTTAACTCCTGCTGAGTTAAATCAGCTCAGAAAAGAAGTATTCTTAAGGTAAGCTGCAGATCCATGAAACCAGTCTGGATTAAGAAGAAACAAGTAAGAAAGGACAGGAGAACTGATGAGCATAGGCACACTGTTGGCTTTTTTTTTGCTGCCATGAACTGTCAGATCAAAGCAGACTAATCTAAATCATCAGGAGGTTGCACTTCCCATGGAATTGAAAAGTTAGTAAGTCCATAGAAGACTGCAGTCAGTATTTGGTATGTTCAAAGATGTGTGGCAAACTGTGATTTTACAGAAAGACTATCAAAATTTCTTCCTGACTAAAGAAGTCTAACTATTTTCTAAGAAATTCAATCTTAAAAAAACATATGGAGGAAATCCATGAAAGATTATGCTTTTCCAAAGCATAGAAAAAAGACACAGGACTCTTCTCCTTGGAGAAAGCATCTGCTGCATGAAGCAGGGAAAGACCTTTCAGGTTTGATCCCAAGGTATGATTTTTACAACCTTCATTTAACTCATGTACAATATAAATATTTGTACACATATACCTCAGGCATTACAGATAAATATTTTTATTCATATTTTATTTTAAAGTAACATAAAATAATGCAATACTACAAAATTATTTCTGATCACAGAAAACTTCATTAAATCCTGACATAACTGCAAGCTAATCAAAGTCTAACAAAAGGAGTGACACAGTCTTTGTAAACATAGCTGCATACCTTCTACACTGATCCTACCTGACCAAGACGAACAAACTCTGCTTGTCGAGCTTCCTCTTTTTTCCGTGTTGATTTTGGGGACTCTGGTAACACATCACTGAAGGATCTTCTATTAAGCATGTTCTAAAACATAAAATGTTTCTTTCTAATTGCATAGCTTCTCAGAGAAGAGAAACTGCAACTCTTTCAATCCTTGAGTGCTTTACCTCACAGCTTGCCATAGTTTACCACTGTCATGCTCTGTACAATGACACCACATGAATATGTGACATGAATATATGAAAAAGTTTAAGGAGCTCTATATAGATAAAAGAAATAAACATTGGTGGAAATATAGCACCTTGTTAGTTTCAGGAGTACTGAACTTGTTTTTAGTTAGTTAAGAGTCTTCATCGCCTAAAATAAAGTTACCTCATAGCTACCCAGGGATAAGAATCATCCAAATTGACACATAACGGAACAAATGCAGAATTTATGGTGATGAGACTAACGCCTGTATTTGCAGTATCTAAATTCCCTATTCGTTTGCCACAGGTAAGTTTACACAAAGTATCACATTGTTACGCTTCCCCTCACACCTGGCGAAGAGTCCTGTCCAGAATGAACTGTCTGTCAGCTTCCATGTAACTGTAAAGTAAGTTATACGATCATCGGTATTTAGCTTAGTCATATCCAATTCAGTTCTCATTAGAATTACAGTCCTTTAAAGTAACAGAACATTCAAGCTACTAGTCATAACAGGACAGCATATGTGAGGGATGCAGAAACTTCTGACTTACATTTCCCTTGTGTAGGTCAGGCATCATGTCTTGGTATAAAGAGCGGATCAGCATGTCTAGAGTGCGTTGACGTTTCTGAGAAAATGTTGGTGTTTCCAAGGTGGCCTTTTCACCATTTATTACTAAAAGATTATGGAAAAAAGACATATTACGTAAATGGACTTCAACAATCTCCATTGACTCTAGTTTGCCTCTGTACCAAAATACCTGCTCTGCCCTTAATAATTTAGAATTGCCTCCTTTTTGTCTTTTTTTAAGTGAATAACTCTCCCTTAAGTTAAAGGAGGAAAGTTAGTAATAGAAGAATGCCACAAGGCATCAGAATAAATACCTAACTAGTAAAAAAAAGCTAAAGACAAACTGCAGGTGAATTTAAGCACTAAACAACTTCAATAGGCAAAATGAGCTGCCAAGCTCCTGTCAGGTCTAATTGTAATCAACATGATCAATTCTCAAAGATTTTTTTCTTGCTGATTTAGAAGGGCAAATATGGGTCAATGAAAGCTGGAACTGAATGATTACAGAATTAAAAAGTGGTGCTGCATAGGTGTCCTTTAGCACCTTTAAGAATACATTCAGAAAAGCTGCTGTTTTCAGAGCTACTAAATTAACACCTTCCACTACTAAATAATGAACAGCATCGTAAGTTCTTTCAGATCTCCCAAGCCCTTTACAAAAATGCAAACCTAAATAAACTAAATATGGCTGCACATTCTGCAAATGCAAAAGTCAACCTCCGTCTAGTAGCCTGAGAAGAAATTTTTTTGTTAATCTGACTGTAACAGTTTGATGGAACTGACATCCCATCTATGCTACAGATTTGAAAAAAAAATTATATACAGATCAGCGGAATATACAATAAAACGTGTACACATTTTAAGCACCATAAATTTCAATTTGTTAGCACAATTATTACGAGTGTTTCTAGCAAAAGAAAAACTGACTTACATTTCACCAACACAAAATCCCTGAATTCCTGGTGATTTGTAAACACAGGTGGGGATGGAAGGGGAGGCCCAAAGAGAGGAACACTTTCTTCTGAAAATATTTTCAGCCTATTGAAAGTACAAATCTTTATCTACATTGAAAGTCACATTCAAACTCTACCTCTTTTACAGACACTATTCTGAACCAAAGAAAAAAAAAGGCAACTGTTATCTGCATGTGTCTTACATCAGAATTTAAAAGGGTCTAACAAAAAAAGAATCACTTGGAATTACTCAACAGAGCAAAATTATGCTTCTTTTACACAAACTAACACTGGGACACAGAATTAGAACAGAACTTTGCAGTTCATGCAGCAATAGTTTTAGTGGCACTAGCAAGATACAGTCCCATTCAAAAAAACTGTAAAAGAACACGTCTTCACCTACAAAATATGTTCTCCTTACAGATTTCCACTTCACCTATGCATTCACCACATGCATGAAATATTTGATTCTTTCAAAGTAAGAATGGCTTATAACATATGAATCTGTAGCTTGGGAACAGCAAATTCATTTTCACTTAAGAAGATGGAGTCAGAATAACTTCCAGGACAGCTGGACCAGCTGAGCACTTTTGACCGTAAGGAATTCAGCACAGCAATAATAAATGGTAGATACAAAACCCATGCCTACTAGGGCATAGCTTCTTTAAGGTAAGTAATGGTTCTTGGCTATTTCCAGTGGTGGTTTGCTGACAAAAGTCTTCCAAGTGGCATGTGCATATGACACAGGTTACAGCAAGTTAAGCGATTCAAATTAGAGATTCAACCCTGCCATTTTAGAAACCAGTCAGAATTTTTTTTCTCAAAAATCCAGCAGTGACTGACTGATATTGAGTCTAATGGATTACAATGCTTTCATACAGTCTTTTTTTCTGAAAGCTTAGAAATTGTGTACAATATGAAATGCAGTACTACATTTGCATGAATATTGATCATCCTAATATTTGTTTCACATATTTGAGACACAGTTTCATAGATGCCCCACGTCTATTATCACATCGAGGTAAAAAAGCAATCATTTATAACTACAAAAGATGTGAAATGCTCCTTGACTAGATCAGAATGAATTATGACAGGGAAAGCCGTAACAGAACTGACTAAAAAAAACAGCCTTACTGAGTGACGTAAAATATAAAGGCATTCTAAGCAGAAATTCAGTGTCAGACCTCACAGTGGCATTGCATTTGAAACAAGGAAAATTTGCCTCAAAAGCCTAGCGCATCCCCTATCTCTTGTGACTGAAATTTTGGCTACTGGGAAGACTGTCTTCAGACACACACAACAGTAAGAGAAGGAATAAAATGTATTCAGGCCTACGATGAAAGGACAGAAGGAAACATAATTGGGCCAAGCTGAAATACAATGGTCTACCATTGTCATACAGGAAAAAATACTATGTGATATGTACTGTGGCAAGATGCGTCAAGACTGGCAGAATGAAGCAACTATGACAAAATGGACTGATCTGTAAAAGCAGCCAGTTACTCAATGCAAGAGAGACAAATTTATCTTATTAAGAACAACTCATTTCCTTCCCCACATAAACAGCAATATAAAAAGCATTTTACCATGACTAACCCATCTACTGACTATTCGTTTACAATAAGGGCAACAACCATTTCTTAAAGGTTAATGAGGGATGTATGCTCAGGTTTCTGTCCCAAAGCACGAAGAAAAAGAAAGAAGTGACTGCATTTTCACTGCACATTGGAATCATGAACATGTTTTGTGCTTCTCACAAACCTGGGAATGCTGAAAAGCAGAAGCTATATTGACAATCAATTTAAACAAATTTGCAAGAGAAAGCTTATGAGACCTTGAAGCAAAATAAAACTATTCCTTTGCTTAACTGGATTACAGACATTTTCCAAAAGAAACCTTAGCTATAAATAGGAGGCAGGGGAAAAAAACCCACATACACAAACTGAAGTATCATTCTTCTTTCCTGGAGTTAGATTTAATGGCACACTGGAGAAACATAGTAATACGTAAAATTCCGGTAGTTTTTCAGTACATGACGTTCAACTACGGTAGTACTCTATTAAAATCCCTAAAAATGAACAAGTTTGCTCAGCTACAGCCAAACTGCGATTTTTAAGGACTTGTAGTCCGTGGCTATCACATCATCACATGCATTAATTAACTCTCATCATCCACACAGTTTACTATGTCATTGATATCACCAGGTCTGAAAGTTCCAAGCATGTCTTTCACCATTTTTTATATTTCATCTAAAAAACAAGTTTTGGGTTTCCCCTTTAGCTTATGTCTGCTCCAGAATTTAATTTTTCTGATGGTTAGAGACCCTAGGTGGCCCTGTCTATATGCCAGAAAGTTTTCCCATTGCCAAAATGTTTTCCCATTTTCTCTAAACCATCAATAATTTATTGTGAAATTATTTGTTACGATCAGCACCTACCTGTAACTATCATTCTGCTTATTATATCTCACTAAAGCAAAAATATCTGACATACAGTTAAGGAAGTTAATGCAGTTCTAATAAAGCTCACATGTATTTTAATGAACTTTTCTTTTTCCTGCAGTACATTGCAGATTTAATAAGGGTAAAATATATTATTCACGTCAATGTAAATATATAAACAATTTTAGACTATACAGATTTTACTGTTTATAAAGAAGGTCCTATACAAAAATTTTATTGTTTGATCAACAGTTTTAAAAATCAAGCGACTATGACAGACACAGCAGAAGAGATATTATAGAAGTTTATTTGCATGTGAAATATTTGTGATTAAAAATTCTTTTATTTAGTTGATAAAGCAGTACTGATACTGAACTTTGTTTATACCAAAGCTTCCACAGAAGAAAAGATTCCAGCGAAATAATTTAGCCAACAGAATCATAAGAAAATTGAGAGAATGATTTAAAGTGCAAGTTATACTAAGACTGATGCTCTATTGAAGAGTTACATTGATGTGGTAAACAACTCTTCTTAGTATTTAGGTTCCTCTGATATGTAAAGATTTTTATTTTTTTCCAATCTTTATTCATTTTTCATTCACCCCTAGCAAACGGATTCTAAGAACATTTAGTCTGCCTGAGAACTAGGTGTAGAATTTTTAAGCTTTGTGATAAATTTTTAGAACTCAGCAACGGAGTATAGATAGAAATTAGAGTTTTCTTCTTTTCATCCATTTTTCCTCATTCCATTCCATCTAGTCTAACAGATGCCAGGTTGAGGTCTACAGATGACTACTACTGTGACCCCATGATAATTCCAAGGGATTGGCTGCTGGTTTTTGGACTCATAGAGTCTTCAAAATGTTTTCAACCAGAAGTCTGAAAAACACAGGTTGTTAAAAAACTGGAGAATGTATGGTTAATGGTCTGAAAAATTTGACAAATACTGATCTAAAATACAGAAATACTTAAACAGTATCTAAAAATTGAAAGGCAGTATTGAGTAAAATGCCAAAATTTAATGCCAAAAATAATTTACATAACTAAGAGAAATATATTTGTGAATTTATATTTTTTGAAAAGGTATAAAATTAAATTTGTGAAATGATACAATTAAATGCTTTCAATAAAAACATTTAGAACTCACATACTTGCTTTAAGCTTATCTTCTAAGGGATTTAACAAACACCATTTGATGTTGCAGACTTGGAAACTCCTAGTCAGGCAGCTGAAGGTGAAGAATGCAAGAATGCAACTACCCTTGTAAAATAATTTTCATGTCCATAAACAGCATGCAGGGAGGGCTTAGGGCAGAGTTAAAAGTAATACTGATCTAAAAAAAAAAAATTTTGAAAATGTCAGGAAAAAGATACGTGTGAAATGAGAGCGAATCATGGATGGCTTGAATGCTGAAGAAGACTCTTCACCTTCCTGAAATATGATAGTGACAATGTCATTTCCAATATGTCGCTTCCTTTCTACCTGGAAAAAAAAAAGGAAAAGAAAAAAGGAAAAAAAAAAGAAAAGGCAGAAAAAAGGAGATAGACATAGTGACTTACAAGACATAAGTAATTATCTTAGCAATTCTGTGACAGAATAATAGTAAAACAATATTCCTAAACCACAAACAGAAAAATTACAGTCAGCATGACTGAGGGCAATATAAAATCATTACCTAACTATAAGCAAGTAAACCTAGCAACAACATGGTGCACACAACAAGGCAGGTTCTAGAAGAACAGATATTGCATGTTTAGAAGAGCACTCATAGTTTCCATAATTATTATTCACGAATCAGCTATGGAACCTTAAGGATTCCAAAAAAGCAAATCTACCGCATGAAATAGAAGGACAAAAAACACTGGTGCTGAGTAACTCTTTTAAAAAAAAATCCTGATTGGCCTCCATTTTCTTCTGTGATCTTGTCATCAGTCCAAGCAAAAAGCATGAGAAAACTGACATAGAAACAGATAAAGTAGATTGTAATTATATATTATATATAATTACATATGTATATTATATATTGTAATTATATATATATATATCTCATTGTAAGAATGCATAACAAATAATTAACCAAGTAATTTGTAAGCAATTTAGGTAAATCATTATGGATGTATGATATATAGTAAACACATACACCTATAAAGATTTTTCTTCATCATAAATACAAAAAAAGGCTTGAGCAATGAATGACGGCAAATTTGAACAAGAACCCGCCTAGTTATTAATCCATGAGAGTGTGATGGCACTTCTTTACAGTTACCAACATTAACATGCGCACAAGGGGAATTTCTTTCAAGCTACACTAATTGCTACTCAAGCAGGAGATACGTTACACATGTGAATATTTCTACAATTCACACACAAGGCTAATTTCCAGTTTTCCTAAAATCTTTGAGGTAATAATTACAGCAGTGAAGCTCTTCAAGTCATCTGAACACCACACTTTCTCAATCACTTGTCAGTGAAGCAATTTAGATCTTCTTCGCAAGTATCTTTTGTACCTTAATGGAGATGATAGGATGCCTTATTTCTAATAAAACATCAAGAAATTTTCAGCATTAGGTAGAATATTGAGGAAAAAAGCACAAAAGTCTCAAGGCTTACATTTCTAAAATATCAACAGACAAGAAATCCTTTATTTCTTATGAAGTTTTGTGATTTAACAAATAAACAGGGAAATAAAAAAGAGAGAGAACCATGTACCTGCTGCTTGTTCTCTCTAGAATACGGCAGCATGGTTGAAACATGGAACATAATTTCATGCCCTTGAAAAACTGTGTAGATGGAACACGTTCCTGTTGTATCATCTGCAAAGGAAGACAATATTTTAAGGAGGAGTATGTCCTCTATGTTTTCTGAAGATCAAAAGATATTTCAAGTCCTTCTACCAAACCTTCTTCAGTTATCCTTTTCTGTCTGAGCCATTTTAGAAAATGTCCACACTGCACGTTTTGTGTGAGTCCAAACCCAAGTTTGCAACTAATCTGCATATTCACACTTAAAACCTACGGTATCTTTCACCCACCCTCCTGAAATCACAGGTCTTCAAGCCACAATGTCCTACTATCATGAAGCAAGTAACATTGTTCACCTCATTCCAACTTAAAATGAAACTGTTCACCTTGACAATACATGTCATAACTGCATTCCATACCAGTGACTTAAGCTGACCTGACTCCTTCCTGGTGAAGCAGAGCATTTAGTACACATACGAGGAAGTCCGTTTTGGGATTGTTTCATAACTACAATATATAGAATATGTGCAGTATGCAATAAGAAGAAACACTCAGAATGCAACTCCACACCCTCCCCCCTTTATTGCTTCAGGTGAGTTCTTACTTTTAGTGTCCAGTCCTCCTCTGTAGCCTGACCAGCCCTTCAAAGTAATTGTGTCACCCAAGAGATGCAAAAATCGTTGAAAGCTTTCACTTCCAGTTTCTACATGTGGGAGGAAGAAATGTTACCAAAAAAGCACACACGTGGCAATAGAATATCCTAAAAATAACCAAAATAAGGAAATGGGTCCTGCTTCCAGGACACAAGTTTCAGCTGAATTAGTTTCCTTCCATGTCTTCCAAGCCTACTGCCTTCCCGGAAACACCATCCCAACCTTGCAGAATAGGCATCATCACATGACACTAAACAATGACTAACACCAGTGCTGTTCAAGTGCATTGGAGAACGCGATCGTGCTCTAAAGAGTGAAAGAACTACAGGCAGTGAGTTAATGACTCGCCTCCTTCAACTGCTTCTTTTTTCTAAACGTTATGTCACAAAGTCTATTTCTAGAAGAGATATTTCACTGTCTTTCAACCTGTAACAGCAGGCTTCCTACAGCAACATCTCATAGAATTAGAAGGCCCTATGCTACAATTTTTCACCCCACACATGAAACCCAGTAAAAGGACTGCTCATGTAACCATTACCTCCCGCCTTGCTTTCAGGTGTAGGCATACCTTCCCTTTTTAATTCAGATTAATAACAAAATTAAAGAGAAGGTGAAAAACTCACCATTACTGAACATTTCATCATCTGTAAGCTGACCATCCTTAGCATAAAGGACTCCAAATTTAAAATTCACAGATCCCTGAGAAATATAACCAAGTATTATATGATAAACACACAATCAAACAGAAGACTTAAAAATTTGTCTCCTCTAAGGACTTTTACATACGTATCTTTGTATACATCCCACATATCAGAACATACACGTTATAGCATCTCCTATATACCATCTCCTAATACATAATAATTTACCTTTACACTTTTACAGTATAGCATAAAATTATTAATCTAAGTTGGTGATCTATTATTATGAGGTATTAAGTTGGTGCTTAAAGTTATTTTTATATCATGTTCTAAAAACATTAATTTTTTTACTGTCATCAACAATTGATTTCAAAGTCATCATAAGCACGTCAAAATACAAAGCCGTATTCACTGGACAGGTCTGTGACCTAGAAGTGGTTAACCTACCTCTTGCTCTTCAAGAACCAATAAATCCTGTAAATAAAAACAGTATCTTTAGCACACTCGTATTAAACGTTCTACAAGGATGTGTTTATAAGTTTTGATTTGAAATGGCCAGTTCAATAAATAAAGACAGTTTAAGTAGTATTATGTATAATCACCATTATTAGCCACTACTGGAAGAAACAAACTAGTAATATTTATACTTAATTACTTGTATTTCCAGAAAATAATAAAGAAAAAGAACCAAACAAAAAAAGTCACTTCCTACCTTTTGTATCTCAGGATGAAAAATTTCTCTTGGGCTCTTCTCAAATTTATCAAGACTCATAGCACTGAAATGCAAATGAAATAGTGCTTTATAGGGCAAGTACACATTTCAACACTGAACTGCCAACCGATTGCAGTTACAACCAGTTACAAAATGAATTGTTCGAAGAGCCTCTGTTAAATGGAATGTTTCTTTCCATGGAAAGAAATGCCATTTCTTTCCCAAAATACTAACTTCCAACGCTTCCTAAACTTCTTTTGTATTTTAAAAACAGAAATTAGTAAAACCCTGTGTGGAGATCAGGTTTAAATTTATTTACTTATAAAGCACAGAGCTCTACTACATCACCCTTCACTTTGGCTTTAAACACAATCACTGTAAGCATTTTAGGAGGGCTCAATAACCAATTCTATTTTTTGAGTTCTCTCTCTTCTTAAATAATTCAAGGCAAGTCAAATGAAAAGTGAGAAGCTCAGCATCAAATTCACACACCAATGATTCACAGGCAGAACAGAAAAGGTATTCACATAAAAAACAAGATCAACTGCCTCAATAACAGAAATATCTAATTCATAGGATTTTTTTCTTAACTCATACTTCTGAATTTACTATTGTTTTTATACCCCTTCCCCCCACCCACCCCCGAGCATGACAGAACTGTGCAGCATGTCACGGAGCGCAAAATGGAATCTGCCTGGGGCACAGCAAACTAACACAGAGGTAAAATCTTTCCACTGTTGGTTTTGTTAGATGACAGTGCAGAGATGATTTTGTTTAGCTCCTTTTGAAAGGTACTAAAGCATTCCAAAGAATTTAGAAAAAGGACATTCATTAATGCAACCAAAATTCTTTGAGACAGTCTGTACCTAGATTCACACCAGCTGTAAACAGGTTGAAATGTCAAAGGACTATCAATCTGACCTGAGGGATGGCTCAAGGACCGTAAAAGCAAAAAAAAAAAAAAAATCAGGGAAGAGTTTCCAATACAAGACGAAGCAGGCAAAAGGAGACGGCATTTATGCAACTGATTCCATGTGGCACAGACCCTGGGAGAACCAAGGTCTGGAGCAAGCCTACCATTTTCCTCCGTAGAATACTGGAGCATCACAGGATGAAACACATCAGGGTGTTTTAGCCACGGAGTTACAACCCTAAGCTAACAGATGACAGTTTCTCCACCCTGGGATGCCTGACAAAATACACACTTGTGGGTGGAACGGAGAGAGAGGCCAAATTGAAAAGGGATATTAGGAAGAGTGACTTCAGTGACTGGTGGGCAGACACAGAAAATTAGGTACTTAGGCAGGCCGAGAATGCAGTACAGACCATTAGGAACACTATTTGAGCCAAAACGGTAGGAGTTCAAAGAGGGCACTTAGCTCAACTTGATGAAGAAGAGGAAAGGTATCTCAAGTGTTTTCAACTCACCATCTTGACGCTCCAAAACAGAGCCCCAGCCCCGGAAATCAGATTTAAGAAGTGAGGCTCAAAGGCCTGATAGCCTCTCAGGCAAATTCAGTAGTCTGGGACCTCTCATAAATCTTGTGCAGTAGCAGGAGCATCCAGATCTGTTAGTAGTGACTTCACACCAAAACACATGGTCTGCTTCCAGAATTCTCCTTTCACAGAGGCACTGGCAGTATTAACCGGTGGCCCGGCTTCAATCAAACAAGAGATATTTGTTCCTACTCTATACAGATTACACGTTTTAAAAACCTGCAAATCACTCAATTACGTGGTACACATTAGTTGTTTATTTAAAGACACTTTTAATAGGTTCCTAGGTATACAGGAAAACACCTAAACTAATAACTTATTTGCAAATACATACCTTAATATAGTTTTCACTGATAATGTTTTTGTGGGACTGTAAGGGAGACATATTTTCTGAGTACCCTGTAAACAAGAAAAGCTAGGATATATTACAGGACATAACAACTTTTTCTGCGTATTCAAATAGGAATAATAATAAAATTTTAAAATACTAAGAAAACCAAGGTAATTTTGCTTAGCTATATTTACTGCTGATTTAGAGGAAAAAAAGAAGTCATGGGTGTTGCAAAGAAAAAAAAAGCAAACCATGCATGCCTACAGTAGAGTTTTAAATCAATTGCTTGGATAAAAGACTCTCATGGAACATTAAGTGGAAAAAAAGTGAAAGCAGTATCAGACTTGCCTATTTTCTTACCATTGAACAAGCAGTATAGTCATTGCCTAAACTGATCATAGGACGTAATCAAGAACAATTTAGGCATCATTTCTTTAAAAAAGCAGTTGTCCAAGCAATTAGAAAATATCTGACATTACAGATTTCTATCAAAAAGTTTAGTATAATGTTATCTGCAAATTTATTTTAGTTTTATCTAAAATAGTTTATCCAAAACTATCTTAGTTTTATGGCAGAATTATATGTTCTTATTATATAAAATGAAAAGATATAATAAATACTTGAATTCTGGAGAAAGAGGAAAAAGCATATGATAAACATACCCAAAATAAACAAACAAGTCAGAACAGCAGTTAAGTATTTGTTTCTTACTGTCTTTCTCCAAAGTATTGAATGGTACTGAGGAATGCGCTGATTATTTTGGTCAGACAGTACAACAGACAGAAAGAAAGGGTTCTTCTCTGCATCTGTACCTATATAATTCTGATGAACTGTTGGGAGAAAAAGCAGCTCGATCAATCATAAGGAAGACACACCCACCCACTCATGTGCAGAATCAGAGTGACACCTGTAAATCTATGCATTGGTACATAGAAAGCGTATCACTGTCGGCATAAATAACTACGTACTTATATACAGATGTGTAAAAAAACCGCCCCAAGAGATAAGTACAGCTTTCAAAGCCAAGAATGATTTCAAAACATCTCTTTTTGGTAGCAGGCGTTTCACTTCTTACAGCCACGCATCCCGTTTTCAGGTTAAAAACACATGAAATAAGGATTTGTTTCATGTACAGGACAGAGTATGTTTTAATACTAAATTACCACCATATCTTTTTCCATGTTGAAATAATAACAATTCAAAACTACAGTACATTTTCATTAGTAGAAATTCCAATCCATCCACAAGAAAATAATTACCTTTCCCTAAAAAGTACTTGAAGTACCATCTTGTATGATACTCTGGGTTTTCCAAATGCACATCCGTTCTGTGCCATGTACCCGGAGCATAATCTGTATTCTGAAATAGAATTGGGGGACTGTTATATTAAATGCCAAGTAAAAAAAGAGGACAAAATATAGGCAAAAGCAAAAAAGACTGGCTAATCCACCTGAATTTTTAGCTGTACACTGCTTTTTAAAAACCAAGGATTTTTCTGAAGTCGGTTGGTGTGTAGCTGAAAAAAAAAATTCTCCCTCTTATCTACCCTTTATTGTAATTTCTCTCTAAGGAGACAGTCTTAGTGTAGTCTTGTCCTAGTGTACCACTCCTATGGGTAATGTGTTATAATGTCAGTGAAAAGAAGGCCTTTCAATGTGGAATTTGAAGACAAACATTTTTAAAACAAATAAATTAATGCCTTCAGATTTAATTTTCTCAGTTCTTCCCAAAGTAATACTCAGTCTCCTTGCTTGACCAAAGCATGCTTTGGAAGTTCTTCAGTGCTGTTTCTCATAAATTAAGGTAAATTTCCAAGCATCCCTCAAGTCCTTTCCCACTATGAATTAACATGCGAAGAAAAAGCCATTCTCAATATTCCATACTCATTCTCCATTCACCATGTGGCCATTCATCACCCACTCGACAAATCTTCCTGCGATATGAGCTAATCGGCTTTTGAACTGCATGAAACTGAGCGAAACTGAGCTAAAAAGACAAAGGACCAAACATGACCTCCCAAAGAATCAATGCAGAATAGTTAGATTGCTTTCAACTCTGCAGCCCGTGTTGATGCAAGCAGATGATCAGTAACGGTTTGCTGATTATTAGTTCAATATGCACTTTACCAAGATATTACAAATATTTCTAGAATATGAGGTCTTCTTTCTTCCAATAGTAAGATGGTATTTACTGATGAAAAAGTTTTGCAAAGGAAGATAAAACAGGAAGGTAAGTGGAAACTCAAGTGTCAATGGAGTAGTTGCAGGGACACACTGCAAGTTTAGCAGCAAGAAAGATGAAGGGAATGAGTCTCTGAGGCTCCGCTCAACTTCCTCCTCTCTTATTTAAAGATAAGCACAGCTGCCAAGAGACAGCTAAGGGTCAAAAAAATGAAGTTAAACCTCATCACGCCAAGCAGCAAACCTTAAAGCACAGACGTCACCTTGAACATCATAGCAGCAACAGGACAGCATATATATAGAGTGAAGAACTAGAGACTGGGAAGTGTCATTCAGAGGTAATTTTCTCCTAACACAATCAAGTGAGCAAAAATGTTGCCAAAATGAAGCAAAATGCCAGAACTTGCAAAGTCCTCTTCCTTAGTAAATGACTGCAAATGCATCTTCCGTAGGTGAAAAATAACTGAAGCTGAATAATTTTTTCAGCTTTCTATGGGTATTTTTGAGCACTTACCTCACCAGATGAGCCATTTTCCACACGGAACCGTCCAGCTCTTTGAATGGCTCCATCAGCATCACTAGATATAAGCTATAAGAGAGTTTAACACAGACGTTCTATTTCCAAAAACAGCCATATGATCAGCAATCAAAGCTTACTACTATTTCTTTTTATTCCAGGCATCATGACTCCCCACAGAGAAGGGGTCAGTCTAGCTATTACCAATATGACTAAAGATTTTGAATGACCCAGTAAAAACTCTCACGAGGCATGAATGAGATGCTACTGTGGAAAACATGAAGCAAGAAAAGTTAAGTATTAAACATTTAGAAATTTGAAAGGGCAACAAGAACCTTTAAACATCTGTACTACAAAAAACAACACACTTTCATAAAATGCTAGCAGAATTTTTAAGAAAAAAAACCCAAGAAACAAGATCATTCATGTGAATTTAACATGAATTTGTAATTATAAATAACTTTTTATTTTCCAGCAAAAGACTCTAAGTACTAGGAACAAAAGAGCCTCTTACCAGAAAACAGTTTACCTGCATTTTTGGATTAAAACATCACATCTTTTATGCGGAATGTATGGAAAAGAAAGAAA
>VXBN01005217.1:18680-37271 GCA_013397395.1 Sinosuthora webbiana | reverse complement strand
TTCTCCTGAAGTCCTGAGAGCAGAAGGAAACAGGCATTGCAGGCACTCAATGAATTTTTTGGAAAGTTGGATTATCTTGATACAACTGTTCCAGAATGATTTTTGTGAGAGGCCCCTTCACCTTGTGAGAGACCAAGGAGATCTGGGCAGGTAGTGGTGGCAGAGGTGATCCAGATGATGCCTAAGTTTGAGATTTCATGTATTTCATGTTCTGTGGTGCCCAGGGGTGCAGCTCGGAGCTCACAGTCAGTGTCACTCAGCTCTCTGCACACAGCAGGGACACAAAACAAATCCTTCTCCTGCTGCACACCAAGGACAACTGGCACAAGTGTTCAGGCCCCAAAGCACAAACAACGGTGGCTGAAGGGAGAGAACAAGAAGGATGGGACTGCATCACCTGCAGCTGGGATTGGACAATTCAACCCCAAGATGCAAATGGACCAAAACTTATCCAAGTGTGAGACCTGGTGACCGTTTGTCAATTTTGTGACCATTTCTTGACCATTTTATGTTCATTTTGTGTCCATTTTGTGACCATTTTGTGACCATTTTGGGTCCACCTTGGTTGTAGCCCTGGCCAGGCTCTTGTCCTGCCCAAGGTGGATCCTTAAAGGCCTTTTAATAAATCTCTCCTTTATTCTCCAGCTCTGTCCAGTCTCTGTTCCACCTCAGCCTTCCCAAGGCATCACAGACATGGGTCCGTTGCACCTTGGAGAGGTTCCCACACAAGGGACAAGTGTCTCCATCCATGTCTTTTTTTCCCAGGGTTTGTCCAGCTCCATAGGGCTTAAACCAGGAAAAGTTCTCCTGTTATCCTCATGGCTGACTCACCCTGCAGGATTCACTTCCCCCAGCTGTGGGACACAGCCCTCCAGTAACTGGGTCCCAAGTTCTCCAAGCTGCAGCTTCCTTTAGCAAACAGAACATTCCCTGCCCCATGGAATTACATGCCCTGAGTTTGGCCACACAAGCTGTTCTCACACTTGCCATGCACTTGCAGTGTCACAAATATCCTGAAAAATATCCAGGGCTCATTCTTTAAAACTTCAGGTCCTGTTTGGGTCTCAAGCCCCCTGTTCTCTCACCAGGCTGCTGTTTTTATTCCCAAGTGTGGGTGAGTTATTCCACATTTCAATCCAACTGTTCAATCAATCTGACTGCTCTCACTGGAAGAACCAGCCTGGGTGATTTGATCAACCCTGAGCCTGGAGAGAGACTCAAATCCTGGATGATGAATTTCATGGAGAGAGTGGAGATCACCTCATGACCTCACAGCTCCATATCACCATCCATGGACAGGGTGGTTCTCCTTCCAAGTTTGCATCTTGGGAGGTTAACCAAGATCAGCAAAACCTCTGCCAAGTGGATCCCACGTTTTAGAAGGGAAGATCCTTGGCTTTGTCAGAAGTTGGAAATGAATTAAAACAATCTATGGTTGTCCAGCTGTAGCTCAGGATTTAATAGTGACACTTGGCCATATTGGCCTTGTTCAATTAAGGAGAATTCATCCAAAGCTTTCATCCTATCTGAAGGGCAGAAAAACATCCTTAGAGCTGCCTGCTTCCAGCAGTTGGATATAAAAGGAGAGGGAAGAGCCTTGTTTGGCATTAAATGTTTTGACAGCTAAAGACAGGTAAAATTATTCTGTAGCGAAGTGTCTGGAACAGCAGGTTTCCTTTGGAAGGCATTTTGATAATTTGTGGCTTGATAATTTGTAATATAATTTATAAATTGATGATTTATAAATCTGATCATTTTTCTTGCTCTGTCCTAAATGTGTCCTCAGTCAGTGTTTTTCTGTCCCTGCTCTTTCCAATGCCCCCAAGGAGCAAAGCACACACACTGCTGCCCTTTCTTATTTCCAGAAAGCCTTGGAAAAAAAGGGGTTCTCAAGGTCAGGTGGATAAAAAAACATGTAAACATAAGCCTGAAACTCTTTGAATGCTCTGTGCTAGAAATGGGCAGAGCTTCCTTTGGATGTCATTCCTTGGGTACCAAAAATTTGTGTTTTCCCGCAATCATTTCACCTACACCTCCTACTTAAAGGAGAAAAATCTCATTTTGCTCATGTTGCCTTCACACCTCTACACTTCATTTCTTTCTGCTTCCTTTGGGACCGTGGACGTCTTTTCTTCACGTCCTCCTACAGCAGGGCTTGCTCCAGTCGTGTTTTCCAAAGGGTTCCAAAGAACCTTTGGGGGCCTTTTGCTGACCACTGGGCTTGGAAGCAGGTGGGGAACACCTGTGTTGCATCAAAAAACAGCAGTATGGAATAAAATAAATTAAAAAAAAATTTAAAAAGATGAATCATTTCTCTCCCAGCCCACCTTGTCCCAGCCCATCTGCCAGATATAAAAGAGCATCCGTAATCTAATTAATCCTGAGCATTGCCTGTCAGGGCTGGAAGGCAATTTTGAAAGACTATCGCCCTGTGTTTTACTCCAAAAGTTAATCTCCTCAAAGCACAGGGACTTCCCACTCCCCCCACCCCCCCAGCCCCACAACCCCTTCATCTTCCTCCTGCTCCAGAGGCTGCTGGATGGAGGAATGTGGAAGAGGGAGGCGTCCCCTCCTCCTCTCCCAGTGTACAAAAGACGATTTTTGAGAGGAGCTGCTGCTCGCCCCAGACTTCTCCCACTGCAGGAGGACCTCAGGAGGAGCCAGCCTCACTCTGTGCCCAGCCAGTTCTCTCTTCCATCATCCAGCTCTTTGCGGCTTCTTTTTCCCTCTCCCCCCTTCCTTTTATTTTTTTTTTCCCCTTTTTGGGCGAAGATTAAAAGATCTCACATGCTTGGGGAGAAGAAAGAGCCTCCAGTCCATCTCCACCTTGCCAATTACAAGCAAGAGGCTGGGCAGGGTTATTGCACACTGTTATTGACTTAAGCACTTTGGGAAAGGTCATCTTCAAGGCCTGAACCTTCCCTTTTTCCACTCCGAGCTCACCTGGGCCCATTAGGGAGGAATTTCGGGTCCGTCCTTGTATTTCATTTTGGGCCCACTGGCACTTCTGAGGGCTAATAGACGAGGTGGGGAGGAGGGAGGAGGCGGGATGGGGGCACCCAGGGGAAAACCAAGACAGGTGAGGGGAAAGAGAAGTCATTGAGAGACTTCAAAGTGGAACAAAGGCCCATCCAGATGTGAATAATTGCCGGGTCAGCGCGTTAATCACAGGCAAGGGCTCCACTGCAAGACATCCCTGGTCGCTTCACGGGGGCGAGGAGGGGAGAGGGGGGGGACACAAAAAAGGCAGAGATATGGGAACAAAGCTTTGATACAGCAAAGAACCAGCCTGAGAACAACATTTTCCAGGTGATTATGTGAAGAACGAGCCAAGCTCTGTTTTATTAAGGGCACGGGGCGGGCTGTAATCGCTGCAGAGGAGCTGTGGTTTGGGGTGTAGAGATGGGCACACCAGCCTCTCACACGGCCCAGCAAAACCCCACCTGACAGAGCATCTCCTGCCTGCCCAACACCAGATCTGGGCTTTCAGAGCTCACCGTGGTGGGAGGGAACCGTGAGGGTTTCGTTCTTGCGCCTTTGAGTGAATTACGACTCCCAACAGCCTCTAACCAAAGGTTGAGAAGATGCTGGCTCGTCATCTTTGGTTTTGTTTTTTTTTTCCTTTTCCCCAGTGCCGTGTTCCCCGTGCCACAACACCAGCTGTGTTTATCTTGGAAAGGTCTTTCTTCTAAATCAAGCCACAAGGTTTCGCTCGCTGCAGACAAAACACCTTCCCACGTGGCTCTTTGCTGCGTAAATAAACATCCAGCATCTAAACAGCTCGGGGAGACGCCACGCTGCTGACGTTTGCATGTTCCCTTATTATAAAAGGAGTCTCTTATTGCAATTGCAATATTATTTTTGGGGCAGCAGCTGGTATCTCTCCTTCCCGGTGCTCGTTTTTCACTTGGTGTTTTTTATTATAAAAAAAAATCTTATTTTTATTCAATATTCTTATTGTAATATCTGACCCCTTTTCCCAAATTAAATGACGTGGGGTCTGTGCTTCCCTCCACAGAGATGTTTGGGGTGGTGCACTCAGTTTTGGTTGGTTTTAGTTGAGTTTGGTTTGGTTTTTTGTGGCCCAGCTATTCTCAGTGAACACCTGCACAGGGTCAGTGCTGGTGAGGGCAGAGGTGGGAAAAAGTTCAGGCTCTGCCTCTGGAGCAGGTGACATTCCCTGCTTGCAGCAGGATCTCTGTCCAGGGCTCCAGCAGGCTCCTGCAGCCTTGTCCTGGTGACAGAGCGTCCCCTCGAGCTGTGAAATGCCATTTCTTCATCCTCCCCTTCAATCCTCTCACCACCTCCAGCTCCTGTGCTAGGATCCTCCATTCCTAACTTGGGGAAGTCTGGACACAGTCACTCCACTCCTTGGAATCCCCCTGATCCAGCTGGGATCTCGACAGTGGCACAAAGTCCCACACAGGAAATTTAAACGAGGTTCCCCCTTTGGGATTCTCCACCTTCATCCTGGGCAGAACAGTTTGTACCAGGAACCTTCCAGACTGAACCTCACCTGCCCCAAAGACCTCAGACCCCTGATCCACAAAACCCTGGATCTGAAAGGAATTGGGAGGGCAGAGACTCCTCTTGAAGTGATTCCCTTTTAATGTAATTTGTGAGGCACTGTGAGGTACTCATTGGGAATGCAGACACCAGGGAGATACAGAATCTAGAGTCAGGAACAACCAGAAAAGACAGAAGTTCCTGACTTTAACAGTATTCATTGATTAAGCAATGTGTAAGTGACCAGAGTTAAAGGTTTAGTTCTGGACACACAATTTTAAGTAAGAAAAGCTGGAAAAGGGTAGAGAAAGGAAAATCTTAATGTACCTAAGGAAAAAATTAACTGTAAGGAAGCTTAGAAGAGATTTTGGTCTGGAAAAGCAGAGGCTGAAAACTAGAAGCAGAGGCTCTCACTCAGCAGAGGGTTTAAGGACAAATGTCTGCCCAAAACATCTGGACTTTTGATGGAAGACAGCTCTTGATAAAAAATGTTTCTCCCATAAAGTCCTTTGACAGTTCTCAGTCATGTCCTTTCCGTGACCAAGAGCTCTGTAGGATCTCCACAGGACAATGAAGAACATGATGTCTGCACAGATAAAAAAACCCCAGATCATATAATACTTAAAAATAAATGTTGGAAGGGTAGGAAGCCTCAAAGTACAGGAGGAGAAGAGCTCATGGGGGGAAGGTCTGAAACAACATTGCAATTCCCACACAAATTTATCAGGACAGAAAAAGAGGGGATTTCAGGCTGTCCAGAATGGTGAGGAAAGGACACCATGGACACTGGTTATCCGTAGAGCTCAACACCACACTCTTCTTCTCACACGACCTTTTCTGTCCTCTTTGGATGCTGGAATTCTGGAAACCTGGATTTTGGGGATTTTAGTATATAGAAATACATGTGAGTTAAGGTGGAGGGCTTTGGGTGTTGCCTGAGTCCTTCTTCTTCACCTTCTTCTTCCTCCTTCTTCACCTTCTTCTTCCTCCTTCTCCACCTTCTTCTTCTTTCTTCTCCATGGGTTTGGGTGGTTTTCTGTAACTGGGTGAAAAATGTCCCCATTGCGGGCCTTGGGTGGTCATTTCAGGTCAAAAGCATAAATGGTGGTCAAAAGCATAAATAATAGATGCGTCACCTCATTATCGGGTAAAAATAACCAGAACCATCACACTCTTCGCAAAGAGCTTCTTGCTCAGCTGCCAGGACCTGGGGAGGATTCTGTTCCCGCCCGTCCATCCCACGGCCGGGTTAATTGGGAAGAGTTCCTCGTCAGGATTCCCAGGGAGCGCAATAAGCTCGCTCCGTGGCTGAGCCTGGAGAGATGGGGCCGTGCCAGTCGTGGCTCAGAGGAGCCGTTTGGCTTTGGCACCGCCGCTGCCTCATAAGCACCTCTCTGGCCTCTGCCTCATCAACATCTCATAAGCAACGCTTTCGGCTCGCTGCGGGTCTCCAAATTAGTGTTTGTAGCCGTGCAGAGAGCAGGCTGCTTGCATAAGTAATCCCGAAGCAAATCTTGCCTTCTCAGCCAAAAAGAAGGAAAAAAAATAAATAAATAAAAGGAAAATTGCCCAGCTACATCTCCTGCTTCGCTGCACGTGCACAAGGGACATCGGTGCCACCAGGTCCCACGTGGCATTAACCCCAGGGACAGTGCTCTGCTCCTGCAGCCCAGGCTCTGACCCCTCGAGCTGAGGAATATATTTCATTTCCTAGGTTGATGATCTGCGGATTCCAGGTGCCTGGGAATAATGAAGTGGTGCGGAGCTGAACAAGTCTGGTGTTCAAGCTGGCACAAGCCAGCAGAGGACGGGATTCGTTGCAGCTCACCTCAGATGGGAGCTGCTCACACGAGAACCCTCCCAGGGTCAACAGGGAGGAATAGGGATTAGGGAATCATTTTATCTGATTTATCTTAGGTGGTTGTGTTTGGGCAGATAAAGCCTAAACAGCACTGGAGAGCAAGAGGACCAGAAATCCAGAAATGTAGAAGAAGAGGTTGGAACACTCAGGGAACAGAGTGACAAAGTTTGGGGTCCAGGTCACTGTATGATTGGTGTGAAGGTTTTCCTTGAGCAGGTCTCAGCTCCCTGAGTTCCTGTGATGATGAAAACTTCATTAAAAACCATCAAACTGCTGCCATTCGTTGGTTAAAGTGCCTATCTTGGAGCTCTGAACCCCCAGGGAAACTGCAATTGGCTCAAAACACTCAGTTCTTACCTAATTCTCATTATTTCCACCTGCGTGGTGGAAACAGCACTGGAGAACAAGAGGACCAGAAATCCAGAAATGTAGAAGCACAGGTTGCAGCACTCGGGGGACAGAGTGACAAAATTTGGGGTCCAGGTCACTGTAGCAGAGCTGTTTGATTGGTGTGAAGGTTTTCCTTGAGCAGGTCTCAGCTCCCTGAGTTCCTGTGATGATGAAAACTTCATTAAAAACCATCAAACTGCTGCCATTCGTTGGTTAAAGTGCCTATCTTGGAGCTCTGAACCCCCAGGGAAACTGCAATTGGCTCAAAACACTCAGTTCTTACCTAATTTTCATTATTTCCACCTGCGTGGCGGGGTCAGTGTTGCCTTTTGTGAGCCTGAGAACAATTCCCTGACAACTCCTGGGATATCTGTGCCAGGCCCAGCTGGACTCAGGGCAAGGCTGTGCCCTTCCTCCCCCTCTCCATCAGCTTCATCACAAGCTCTTTAAGGTAAGAACTGCCCTTCTTCAGCAGCACAAAAAGAAAGGCAGGGATTTGAGGTTTATCTNAAAACACTCAGTTCTTACCTAATTTTCATTATTTCCACCTGCGTGGCGGGGTCAGTGTTGCCTTTTGTGAGCCTGAGAACAATTCCCTGACAACTCCTGGGATATCTGTGCCAGGCCCAGCTGGACTCAGGGCAAGGCTGTGCCCTTCCTCCCCCTCTCCATCAGCTTCATCACAAGCTCTTTAAGGTAAGAACTGCCCTTCTTCAGCAGCACAAAAAGAAAGGCAGGGATTTGAGGTTTATCTATGTTTGATTGAATTTTTTAGCCTGTCCCCTGGCACTGATGGACCCCGTCCAGTGGCTGGCTCAGTCTGGGAGCCTGAGGAAGGCACTTGGGATACAGCTGCACTGTTTTCAGGGGAAAAGTGAGTTTGGATGCCAGCCAGGTGGTCCCAGTTGCCTGCATGACTGAGGACCAGCCCTTTGCCCACGCACAAACGCAGAGTTTAAGCTCCTGCACAAAACCAAGGACAGTGGAGGCTTCATTTCGTTGAGAATTGAGATGCTGCTATAAAAGAACAAGTTAAAAATGGCAACATAAATCATCTTTCTGTGGCTCACGGAGCTCTTAGCCAGGGGTGGTGCCTTTGTCCACCATCTGCCTGCCAGTTGTGTTCCAACACCAACACAGTATTTCTCAGGAATATTTATCAGTCTGGGGTTTCAGAGGCAGGAGAAAACATGGCTAAAGGGAGAGGGAGTTCATCTGTAATGACCAGTCAAGGTAAGGGGGTAACTCAAATCAACCTGTGTTTGTTTATTCTGGTTCTGGAGGAAAGTCAAGGAAAAGCTCAGCGAGGCCTGAAGTGAGCTAATGCTGTGTATGAGTGTCTCAGTTTGGGGGGGATTCATGAAAAAGTAGAAATGCTCTTTTCCAACTCAGCTTTGATGCTTTTACTGCAGCAATCACTGTTTCATTGAGCCACCAAGTCAAATGAACAACTCGGGTTTTTTTTTTAATTTGCAATCCCAACAAAAAAACAAGGCTGCGGTGTCAGGGAATCACAGAATGTCCTGAGCTGGACAGGACCCACAAGGATCATTGAATCCAACTCCTGACCCTGCACTGAACAGCTCCAGAACTCCCACCACGTGCCTGATGCTCCTGGAATCGTCAGGCTTGATGCCACAATCACTTCCCTGGGAAATCTGCTCCAGCCTGGGCAGCATTGACTCGGCAGGTTTGTCCTCAGCAAGAAAAAAACACCCCAAAACTGTGTGTAAAATTACGAGAAACTATCAAATATATTGTAATTCTTGACCTGTATAATCCAGAGCATAGGATTTTTATTTTTTTTTGTATTCTTCTTGGAGCTCTGAACATTTCTACAGCCACAGATAATCCTGCTCGGAGGAACTTGGAGAAATCTGCTCCCTCTCTCTTCTCTAAGCAAAATTAACTCTATTTTAAATATAAAACCCCCTCAAGGATGTCCCTAATTGGCTTGTCCTTATCACAGTCATTCCATTTCTGCAATACAGCATGAAAAGGGTCGGTTTTTCTTTTTTTTTTCCTTTTGCTGTCAGAGAGGAAATGTGACTCACTATGATTAATTATAGATTTGTGCAATTTAATTGTCCTCTCAGAAATTTCAGTTTCTGTGACGTCGCTTCGTCTACTCATCACATCCTTCCTCGGAGAAGAGGGTGCTGCATCCCAGCCTCTTTTAAAGTCAGAACCTTCAACCAAGGTCATAAAAGGGGATGGAGGGAATTACAGGAGGATATGAGGGTTTTTCTTCCCAGTTGGGATGAAATGAAGATTCTGGGGTGATAACTGTCCTGCTATCCTGGAGCAGTTTCTAGTTTTAAAGTCCATCAGGTCACAACCTATAAAAAAATGCCTTTACAAATGCCAGTAATTATTTTATTCATATTATTTTTTAAATTCTTTTCTTTTTTATTTTTATTATTTGTTATTTGTTGTTTTGCTTTTATTTTTAAAATTCTTTTATTTTTATTTAGGTATTTTGAGATGGAGTCAATTTTGACTTTAATCCCCCCTCTCTCTGCTCATGGGTCAGCAGAGCTCTGTAAGAATCCTGCTTAGAGGTGTGGGAGAGAAAGATCTCATCCTTGGGGGCCACAGGATGGAAAGGGCTCCAGTTCCTGCAGAAAGCTGCCAAACCCCCCTCAGACCCCTTGTCTCTCTGGGACTGCCCGGGGTTTACCTCCATCAGATTTCCAGTGCTCCTTCTTCAGCCTTTTTTCACCATTTACTACTTTCAAACAAGTCCCACCATCTCGAAGCCTTTCAAGCAAATTTCCCTTTTTGTTGCTTGAGTCCCTCCTTCCTAAGCTTGAGTATTTATCACGATAAACAATTTTTCCCTGTTCACTATAAAATTTATAGTGAACAGGGAAACTGTTCCACAACACATGGTTCCACAACGCCAGGATCAGTTTTGACCAGGCCATATTCAAAAAATTTCCCCTCTTGAGCCATAAATTCATAGAAAAACTGAGGTCAGAAGACACAGAGTTGTCCCTGAGCTGAGGCTTCCATCAGCCTCTGGGAGAAAATCTGGGATCACCATTCCTTCCATGGAGAAGAAAAGAAGATGCCAAGGGGGTGCTGAATGTCTTTGAACAGAACTTGGAGACTGTGTGAGCAATTTCAGCCTTGATTAACGAGGCCACCCCTCTCCTCACTCCTCCTCATGTTGTGTTCTACCCTCACCCCATGGAAAGGTGCCATTGCCCCTGAGGAATTGCAGGATTGGGAATAGGATTGGGAATCGGGTTTGGGATTCGCCTCCTCTTCTGAGATGTTCACCCTGATTTGGTCATCCAGGGCTCTGCTCTTTGGATCCCGCCAAAGATCCATCACTTTGGAGTCTCTGGTGCCTGTGCCGTGGCTGCCAACTTTCCTGCCTGTGGCAGGTCCTCCAAGGCATCCTGAAGGGTTGCAAAAATTTTGGACAAATTGTTGTGGCTCCAGACCCTGTGGTCAGTGGGAAAATCGTCCTGCATTGGAGAACCTCATTGGATTGAACCTGCATTGGAAAATCTGATGATTCCAGTGAACCCTGGAATCGTGAGATGGATCCCAGGAAGTTTTGGGTTGGAAGAGACCTTTAAAACTCATCTCACCCAACCCCCTGCCATGGGCAGGGACACTCCAACAGGTCAGGTTGCTCAGGGCCTTGTACAAACTGGCCTGGAATATTTCCAGGAATGGGACGCCCACCACATCTCTGGACAACCCACTCCAGTGTTTCACAACACTCATTAATAAAAACCTTCTCCCTTAACCCTAAAATCACCCTCCCAAGGCTCTGACTTGTCCCCATCGACCACGGAGACAGCTCAGATGGAAAACTAGATTTTCAGGGGGCTGAGCTGACTCCCTCCAGGAATGGGACATCCACCACCTCTCTGGACAACCCGTTCCAGTGTTTCACAACACTCATTAATAAAAACCTTCTCCCTTAACCCTAAAATCACCCACTCAAGGCATTGACCTGTCCCCATTGACCATGGAGACAGCTGGAATGAGCAGCTCAGGAGAAAAACTTAAATTTCAGGAGGCTGAGCTGACTTCCACCAGGAATGGGACATCCACCACCTCTCTGGACAACCCGTTCCAGTGTTTCACAACACTCATTAATAAAAACCTTCTCCCTTAACCCTAAAATCACCCTCCCAAGGCTCTGACCTGTCCCCATCGACCACGGAGACAGCTGGAACGAGGAGCTCAGATGAAAAACTTAATTTTCAGGAGGCTGAGCTGGCTTCCACCTCCCTGATACCACCTCCAGGAGTGGCAGCTGGCTCGGTTAGGGCTGCAACCACCAGCGTCTTATTCCTGCTTGTGCTGCAAACTCGCCCGGGGGTATTTGCGTGTCCCTTCTCGCCCCCCCTGCCCCGGGGGCAGCAACACTTCCTTTGTTGTCTCCCTGTGTCTTATTTAGACTCCGGGGCAGGGACTCTCCTTTGGAACACCTCGCCCCGCAGGACTCGGATCATGGCTGAGCCTCCCGCTGCAGGAGTAAATAATAATAACATGCATTAGCTGCTAAGTAGGGGAATTAGGGGTTAGCTTATGTGTGAGCACCGTGCATGCTGTAATGATATCCCCGTGCTTAATGCAACTGGATCCTTCCATTATTAAAGCAGCAGGAGAAGTGATGTTTGATCTACGGGGCTAATTCTAGTTTTTGGAGACATCAAACAGCTGCTTTTCTTTTTTTTTTTTTTCTTTTTTTTTTTTTTTTTTTTTTTNTTTTTTTTTTTCCTTTGGCAAATGCGCATGTTATAAGCAAATCTGAAATTACCAGGTTCACAAGTTGAGTTTCATGCAGAGAAATGTTTACTTTGATGCCAGAGGACCTGGCTCATTTCCATTTACAGTAAATGAGGAAGAAAATTGATTTGCAGCAGCAGGAGGGGTGTCAAACCTTTATTGCTGCTCAGGACATGTATGCACTGCTAACCAGGAAGATAATTAACCTAAATTAACCTTCTGCCTTGAGATGAGTCATAGTTTGGGGAGGGGGGGAGGTGGGAAGCGGGGGTGGAGAGGGTGTAGGGAGGGGAACGGTGCTGTAGAGCTGCATGGACATGTCCTGTGCATTTCCAAGCAGAAACGATGGGCCCATGCAGCAACTGATTAGATTTAAATGGAAATTCTCGATGGGCATGAAGGAATTAAGAAAAAAAAAATAATAAAACCCCTGATGTTTAAATTAGGGCTGGACTGTGAATTGCATAAGTTGTGCCTGTAAAGTGGGGCAGAAAAAGTGCATTTCCAGGTGCTGCAGAGCCAGGAAATGGCCAGCTCGTGTCTTTGACCTGCCATTATTTACTGGCCTCATCTGAAGGTCTGCAGCTCTTATCCAAGGCTGGGGAGGAGCTGCCAGGGGTGGGAGTCTCTGCTCCAGACCGCTTGGAAGGGACACTCCAACAGTGGATGTCAAGGCAGGACCCATGTTGCTGTTATCCACCTGCCCTGAAATCTGAATTTCATTATTAACTCAAAATAAATAACCGTACAACCATTCCAGGCAGTCATGGGTGATGGAGGTGGAAAACTGGCTCTGTTTCAGTTTTGTTTGAAGTAAGAGCCTGAAATCTGGATCCTTCATTTGGTGACGTTGGAACGTTCTAGATCCAGAAAGATCCAGCAGCCAAGTCCTAGGAAATCAATCACCAGAACTGACCTCTTGTGATGGAACCATTGAGGTTGGAAAAGACCTCCAGGATGCCCAGAAGCTGTTCCACGACCACTCCAACCTCTTCCAGGGCCAGCAGCAGGTGGGGCTGGAATCTCCTTTGTCTGGATCCAGGCCCTGGACATCCTCTGGGTCAGCTGAGTTTCTGCTTTCCACTCCCTTCACCACAGAATCACCAACACCTCCCAGATCACCGAGTCCCAGCATTGACCCAGCACCACCAAAGCCACCACTTTGTCCCCAAGTGCCACATCCACACAGCTTTTAAATCCCTCCACGGACGGTGACTCCACCACTTCCCTAGAAAACCAGGGAAATTCAGACAAAGCCAGATCTCTTTTATTTAGGGTTTTTTGGAGTTTGGTGTTTTTTGGGTTTTTTTTTGAGGGGAGCCTAAGGATTTCAGATGCCCAAATGCCTTTGACACAGCTCTGTAGGAAATCAGAGTCCTGGAGGCAGCAGAGACTGACCTCCTGCATGCCTGGATCCTTCATTTAGTGATGGAGGCAGAAATTTATGACGGAGGCAGAAATCCCTGCAGGGTCACTCATCCAGAGGGAGGATGTCCTCACTCCCTAAGGATGGGTGTCCTGCTGAGGAGGGTCCATGGGAACATCCCTGGATCTGTGCCCACAGCCCTGCACACCCCAACACAGCCCTCCAAATCACCCCACACACCCTCAAAATCACCCCACATCCACCATCTCCACTCCCCACCTCCTGGGAGAGCCTCCATTCCGGTGAGGCTGTGCAGAGCTCATCCCAAATCAATCCTCATTCCCACCGGCCATTTCACAGTTCCTGCCCTTCAGAGGTGGTTTTTGAGGGGAGCCGCAGGAAATGCCTCTTCCAGGGAAACAAATCCCAGGCCAGAGGCATCCAGGATGAGAAAGGGACAGGCAAAGCTGATCCAAGAGCCTTTCTGCTCAGCCTGGAGCTCCCAGGAGGTCTCGGCTCCCACCTGAGGGACAGGTGACCTGCGTGGATCCTGTGTGTTATCCATCCTCCCCCTGGAATGGTGGAGATAATCCAGGTGTGAGGCTGCAGACACTGAGGAGTGGGTCAACACCTCAATATCATGACCAGCCAAGCCTCCACTTCTTCTCTCTCCCTCATCTGTGAAGGGGACAAGTTATCAGTGACCCAACACAGCCTTGACTCATCATTTTTTTGGGGGAGAATTTACGATGATTTAAACCAAAAGCTCTTGGGGAGGTGGGGGAACGTCTCAAAAAAAGTCAGGCCTTGATTCTGTTTTCACCACACGTTTCTTGCCTTTAAACAAAATAAAAAATTAAGTAATTGAAGCCACCCAAAGCCTGGGAGCAGCACAAAACGGGCCGCCCTGGAGCCGAGCACAGCATTCCGCTCATCTCCAGGCAAAACGGTTTTGACGTTTCTTTGGTTCCCTGAACAATCTGGGAACCCAGTGAACCAAAAGAGCGGCAGTTGTGTGCACCACCCTCCACCTGGCCGGCACAAACATCAATAAAATGATGAAATGAGAAACCAGACGTGGAAGCAAATGCGCCCTGCACCTCTGGCGGGGTGCATCCGAACGCGCCGGCTCTCAGCAGGGATTTGGGGATTTCAAACCACATGGGCCACCCCTCATTTCCCCCATTAACTTCTTAAACTCAGCTTTGGCTAAACCCAGCCACAATTTAGCAGTGCCGTTGGCGGAACTCCCTCCACATCCTGCTGGATCCGTGCAGGACCTGCAGGAAAAGTGCTGCTCCCACTTCCCCGAGCCCAAACCGGGGTCTCCCCTCCTCCGGAGACAAACAGGATTTCTTTTGAAGTCTGAATGTCTGCCCCTGGGCCCATAAAGCGCCTCATTTTCCCAGCAAGAAGGTAAAGGTGGTGAAAGGTGTTAGAAGCACCTCCTTGTGAAGTGCAATTAGCAGCTGGGTGATGGGGGGAAGTGCTGGCACAACAAGGGGAGGCCGATGGCTGTCGCACCTCGCTTGGGATGGGCCAGATGGGCCAGGCAGGAGCCCAAACACCGGCCCTGGAGACAGTCTGGCACAGCCACTGGAGCCCTCCAGGGAGGCTGAGGGGTTTCCTTGCTCCGTGTCTCATCCTGCTGGTTGTGGGGGATAGATTTGTAGAGAATTCCCGAAGCCTGACAGAAGGCTCACATAGTGTGCATCTGTGTGGAAACTCTGAGATAAGAAATGCTGACTTAGAAATGCCATGGGATAGGACAGACATTGATGAGAGAGAAATGGAACTGGAAACAAGTTTCAAAGGGTGACCTTGCAAATAAGACTGGATAGTTTGGAGAAATAGAATTATGAAAGATGTATTGTAGTAGGACCCACGAGGGGTAATTTTAGATGATTTGCTTTAAGGCATTAACAGCATTGTGTGGCAGAAGCTGCTAGGCCAAGAAACGCTTATGATGGATTGTAATTAGGAAATAGTTTGGCTTCTGATTGTGATGGCGTGAATTGTAACACCTGTACTGTCTCACCCTTCACATGAGACTGAAAATGGAATAAAAGTTTTTAAAACGCCTCTCAGCTGCCCCATCTCTGGGTGATAAAAAGGGTATAATCCGACAAAGCTGGTGACACTTGGAGGGGGTTGGATGAGCAGAAGGGGACAGGAGCTGCTTGAGGAGTTCAGCAAAGCAGATATTTGGGGTGAGTCAGAAGACAGAGCCATGGTAATCTTCTGTAGCTGGTTTTTTTAATATTTATATTCTTACACCCAATTCTTGGGTATAATTGGCCATACAACCAGCCCCAAACCCATCTAGCCCCAAATACACCCCTTGCAGACAGTAAGACCTGTTGTTTCAGGTCTTTCTTGGCTCCTCTGTTGTCTCCAGAGGACGTGGCTGTGGAGGGAAACATCTCAGAGTCAGAAACAGGGAGGATTCAGAATAGAGGAGAAAAGCGTGGCTACTGTGAGAAAAAGGACATGGAAATGTAACCCTGTTAGAAGATATTCCAGGCAATTTTCCAAGGTAGCAATGCTTCTCTGAAAAAAAAACCAAAAACAATCCAGGGAATGAGAGGAAAATGGAAGAGTAGTAAAACTCCATAATGTGGTTTCTGGTGTCCAATCCTCCAAAAATGAGCCACACGAGGTTCTGACTGGAGGTGGTGGCAGTTTTGGGGTGACAGACCCTGACTAACACAATCTGCTGGGGCTGGGGCTGTCGCCTCCATGTGATCTCACCGTTACATGAAATAAACCTCAAGCAAACAGGAGAACCCGAGGACAGCCCTGGGATCAAACCATAATCACGCCTTTAAACCTAAACTCAGCTCCCTGCACCAGCCACCATCACATCTACACAGCAACCCTGACATCAGCCTGCCAGCTGGGGAGAAAATGCCTGGGTTTTGGGGGCTCAGGTGGATCAAACATTCGAGAAAATCTGGGGTTTGCACATCTGCTTTTATCAGCAGGCAGCTCACTTGTACAAACACATCCAGTCCAAGGGCAAGGCGAGCCCTCTCCAATATTAAGCCACTAAAAGACAGGGGAATAGGTTAAGGACTGGCTAGCAGCCAGTGAGGTTTGCAAAACAGTGGAATCTAATAAAAATAATTGAAATATTTAAAGGCAGTTGCTTCACTTTATAAAGAAGCACCTGCAATGATTACCCAAAACATTTGCAGGTGGAAAAAGGGCTGAGCGCGTCATTGGTGTTAATATCATTTATGCTCAGAGGGCAAATTAGGCGTTGTAATTGTCAGGAACCATTGGAGCTGTTTCAACAGCGGGATGAGTCTGATAATGAGGGATGATTCCTTTGGATCACCTTCAGTGTGTAACAGCGCACAAAGCCAAGGCTTGGGTCTGCTAAAAACCTGACATCGAGGTGAAAGGTGCTCTCTGCTGGGTGTCCCAAGGATCATTTCCCTGCTTCAGCCTGTCCCTGCCTGGAGAAAACTGAGGCTAATTCGCCTAAACTCCCTGAAAAATCCCTAAATCCACCTAAATCAGCAAATCCAGCTGATGCAGCTCAGTGCATTTCCACTGACTCAGTTAGGAACATGCAATTCCATTCCATTCCATTCCATTCCAGCTGAGCCTTTTGGGTTTTGGTTTGGGTGCTGATCCATCACGCCCCAGCTCCCTGGATCCTGGAGCACGAAGGTGTCACTTCAAAGAGCAAACAAAGGATAGAGATGCACAGGGAAGGGGAGTTTTATATCCACATATTTTTATCCAAATGGAGCCAGACCCCAGCCATGGCATCAGCCTGTCACCAAGGAGAATTTTGGAAGCAGAATCGCCTGTTCTCTTTTAAAACAGGTGTATTTAAGCACACACCCCACCCTCACTCTCCTGGGTTCCCAGCAGGATATTGCCACCCCTCTAGACCTGATACAAAACCCACTTATTTCCACGGAAAGACACTTTATTTCCCATAAAATTTATACAAAGCACTATTAAAATTCATTTCAAGGGTTGGCAAGCAGGAGGAGTGACCCTCTGCTTGTGCCGCCAGGCAGATTCCTGGCACCAAAAAAAAAATGCACTGAAGAGCCTGGGGTACAGAAAACTGTGAGGCCAGTTTGTGCCATCCCAGAGCCAAAAAATTTAGGAACTAAAGCATGGAAGGGGACAGCCAGATGTTGTTTGATGCCTTGCTACCATTTTTTAAAATCCTGTTCTACAGCTGGTGCCTTGAGTGTTTTCCATCCCAGGAGAAAAATGACTGGAAGGGAATATTCTTTCCCCTGAGGAGCACTTCAGCCTTCATAGAGGATTCACAAATTTAGAGAAGACTTTTCGTACAGAAGCTGGAGAAGACACTGTGCAGACATCATCTGGCCAAGTGCAAACACAAAATAAAGCCTTCTGGCTTTTTTTCTGGCCCTCCTTTGAGGGACCATGGAGATCTGGATTGCACCATCAGTACAAATTCTCTCACCCTAAAGCAGGAAAGCTGAACCTCATCCTTAATTCCCACTGGCTCCGAGGACCTGAAAATCTCCAGAGGGGCAAATTGTCCTGCAGGAAGCACAACAAACGTGAATTCCAAAGTATTTTCATAATGTTGGCCCCAAAACTTGGGGACTCCTGCCCAGCTCTGGCAGTGGCTGACCAACCACCTCTGCTGAGGAAGAGCATCACAACACCACCGTCATCTGGGATACAACTTCCTTTCCAAGGAAGATGTCTCCAAGTCCCTAAAGTCCTTAAAGGCTTTGTGCTGCTGCTCATCACTTTAACAAATCAGTCAAGAAGGGCTTCAAACCTCAATTTAAGGGACTAAAACCTTTGCCAGGAAATTTCCCGAAGTAGTGGGGTCAGTGGAAAAGTTGGATTCACCTTTTCCTATGAGGATTTGAGCCTTGGTGCCCACAGGTGGGCACAGATGGACAACTAAGCCTGGTATTAAGCCAGGCATTAAGCCAGATTTTGTGCCTAGCCATCAACCTTTCCCAGAGAGCTGTAAATTCCTTCCTAAAGCAAATATCTAAAATTAGGCAGATGACTCAGTAGATCAGCTGGGGCTAGAAATAAAAAATCAGCTTTCAACTTGGAGTGGAATTAATCTACTAGTTAATGAGACAAACTCATTAAATCACAGAATCATAAAGTGGTTTGGGTTTGAAGGGACTTTAAAGATCATCTCATTCCAGCCCCTGCCATGGGCAGGGACACCTTCCACTGTCCCAGGGTGCTCCAAGCCCTGTCCAGCCTGGTCTGGGACAATTCCAGGGATCCAGGGGCAGCCACAGCTTCTCTGGGCACCCTGTGCCAGGGCCTCCCCACCCTCAAAGGGAAAAATTCCTTCCCAAGATCCCACCTAACCCTGCTCTCTTTCAGCTTGAACCCATTCCCCTTAATCCCATCACTACACACCCTTGTAGAACCAATGCTGTCCTTTTTTTCCTCAGAGTTTGGATTGGTGTTTAAAACCTGCCCCTGAAATCACCAGGTGAAGTTGGTTTTGTGTAATGCCAAGGATCACATGACCCTTTTGTGTTGTTGCCCACCAGTTTTAGGAGTCTAAAAGTTTAATTTTTTTATCCTTGGACTTTACAGCTCAGAGTCTGTAATTGCCCCCCAAAAATTGCCATCATGTGAGGTTGGATTTGCAAAGATCAGCTGAAGACAAATCGAGAGGAGAGGAGAGGAGAGGAGAGGAGAGGAGCAGAGGGGGAAGAAAATTGAGCAT
>VXBN01005204.1:148183-161183 GCA_013397395.1 Sinosuthora webbiana | reverse complement strand
CCTAGAAAAGTATTGCATTTCCTCCGTATGGCCCCTTCTGCAGCCACATCCTGGTCTTCCTCATGCCTGTCCTTACCAATAACCCTTGGCTGTTGTTCCCATCAACTGATCTTGGTTCTTGGCTGTCTCCACAGCCATCCAGCTGTTGGTGTTTGAGACATACATGTAGCCCCTCACCTTCTGGGCTTCTGCAGAGCCTTCAGCTGCTGGAGGGGACGTGTTGCATGGGAGGACACCACAGCAGTTGCTGCTTTCACTGGTCATGCATTAGATCTGTTGATGGGGTGTGCAGAAAGTGTTGGGAAATGCACCCAGAGTAGTTCATTTGCCAGAGCCTGACCTTCCCAGGGTCCTCCCTAAAGGCCTCCATGGCTTGTTGGCCTCTTTGAGGAGCTGTCAGATTGTTTGGAAAAGCTTTTACTGTTGATTTTTATACCTTTAGCAGGCTGTTCCTAAATTACATTTGGCTCAACTCAGTCTGGTTTAGCATTGAACTTGCCAAGGCTTATATACCTTTTTTTTTCCCTCCAATTTGGAAAAGACTTAATCTTTTTACATTTAGTAGTCTTCTTTCTTTGCAGTTGAGTCATGGTGCTTTTTTGTCTGTTTGGGGTCTCTAACAGGGACTTCCCCTCTAAACCCTCATGTGGTGACTTGAAGTTGTCTTCTTGCCACCTAGGAGTTCGTAAGCTGAACCTGTTTCCTTACCTGTTTCTTAATCTTTAGGGTAGGTGCTGTCCTGAAATTGCTGACTAGGAAAACTAATTCTGCTTTGATAAGAAACTTGGAAAGTCCAAGAATCCTCTGAATGTTTTATAGTTAAAGCGCTTGAATTATGAATTGTGGACGAATCTGTGTGGGAGACTGGTGGGGGTTTCTGTTTTCAGGAAAAAAAATCAGATCATAGAATTGTAGTATCCTGTGAGGGCTTGAATTGGAAGAGACCTTAAGAATAATTTTGTTCCACCCTCCTGCCATGGGCAGGGACACCTTCCACTGGACCAGGTTCATCAGAGATCCATCCAGCCTGGTCTTGGACACTTCCAAGGATGGGGCAGCCACATCATGACCTTGGAACAAAGACTTTTTTCTTGTCTGCAAGAGAAAGGAAAGTAGATACATGGGATGTTTCAGCAGAGTTTACTCTCTGCTGGAAGGTAAATCTGGATCAAATTAATTCTGCCAAGAATAAGAGGTGTTGTAGACACCACAGCATTTGACAGTTATTTGGTACTCACTAGATCTGTGTGTGGATGTGTATATATATAATAGAAAAAACTATAAAATACAAATAAAACACAGACTATACAGAAAAATATGAACATTCTTACGTTTAATAACAGAAATAGATATGGCTCACTGTACTGTATCTATACATTTAGTGTATTTATGCAAAAATATGCCATTTAGGTATCAAAAATACCTAGAGACATAAAAATGAAATGTATAAATTACATATGAGAATAAATTGTTTCCTAAATCTAGAATATATTACATCAATATGATGTTTAGTTTGGAGTCATACTGTTTGCATGTGATAATTTGTAAGATTCCCACTTAAACAATTTCAGGTGGTTTTTTAAGATGTATGTACAGCATATGCAAATATGACATATGTGAATACATTACAGCAAATGTGTATGTAGGAAGGTAGATAATACAAAATATGAAAATATTCCTAGGAAAAAACCTGTTTTGGCTTGCATAATTTCAAGTTTGGCATCAGGTTTATCCATCTAATTCACTGCTGACTTCTAATTTCACCCTCAGAAGTTTATATTTATTGAACTGCTTCTCTCAGCAATTGTCATTCTGAGAAGATCTGTCAAGGGAAGATCTGTCTTTTTATATATCTATATAATTATATCTGTTTAATTGGATATATTCTATATATCTACATCATTAGCTAGTTGTATGTAAATACACAATGAGCGTGTGATCGGTCCCAGTGTGTGTATAATCTGCTCTGACTCTTTCCAGTGGGTCAGAGATCTCTTAGGAAATTGGGACATCAGCTCAGGAACAACGCACATTCAGGCCAAGGGCATCAGGATGTAAAGGCCCTTATTAAGTAGAAAATTCTCATTTTTATAGATAGGGGGAAAAGAGGAAATAACATGCTTGAAGCTTGGCTAAAATTACACAATCAGTTGACATTGCAGCTGGGAATAAAATTCCACTGTCCTGATCTTTATCCTCGTGTTTTAACGGCTGGGCCTTGCTTCAAGGTTAATAAAACACGCTGTTTGCATCTGATAATGTGCGTAGGATTCCCACTTACCAGACAATTTCAGGTGATTTTATAAGATGTAAGTACAGCACATAGGTGTTTATCAGCGTCTTGTCTTGCTAATTGTAACTGTTTTGCAAAAGGCCTGCTCAGAAGGCCCCGCTGTGAGCTGTGCCTAGCAATTTAGTGGCATTTGCGATTTTCCTTAAAGTTTACTGAGTAATTGTTGTGGGAATGTGGAGTGAGTTTCATCCTGGAGGAGAGAAGGCTCCAGGGAGAGCTGCCAGCCCCTGCCAGGGCCTCAAGGGGCTCCAGGAGAGCTGCACAGGGACTGGGGACAAGGCCTGCAGGGACAGCACACAGGCAATGGCTTCCCAGGGCCAGAGGGCAGGGCCAGATGGGATGTGGGGAAGGAATTGGTGGCTGTGAGGGTGGGCAGGCCCTGGCACAGGGTGCCCAGAGCAGCTGTGGCTGCCCCTGGATCCCTGGCAGTGTCCCAGGCCAGGCTGGATGGGGCTTGGAGCAACCTGGGACAGTGGAATGACCCCCTGCCCATGGCAGGGAGGGGCTTGGAATGAGATGGTCTTGAAGGCCCCTTTCCACCCAAATCATTGTGTGGTTCTGTGAACGTTTGGGATAGAAGAAGTGTTTTTTATGTAAATATTACAATATTCAAATTATCTACCCAAAACGGGGTAGCCTAGCAAGGGTGTCTCTGCACAGGGGGCGGCTGCTGCTGGTGGAGGCCTACAAAGGTTGTCTGCATCATAGCTTCCACACAAGTGAGATCTACGTGGAAATCTGGATGTGGTGGTACCAGGTGTCACCCCTAAGGGCAGTTTGTGCTGCTCAAATTTGCTTTTCTAACTCCTTGATTGGTCTCATACAGAATGGGAATTGCTTTGTATGAGTTATATTAACTCATCTTACTCAGGCACGGGCATAGCCCCCTTGTTGGTGATGGCAGAGAGGCAGGCATGGCTTGTCCTCACTATTTCCTAACTGCTCCCAGAGAGCAAACTTCTTTTCCCTTTATGGCTTGGCACTATTGCAAAATGCTTAGGAACCGGAAAAGCCCAGAGGAATCCCTTACCCTGTGGTAAAAACATTTTTGAGTACTGAAGATGAAATATTATGGAACTGAATGTGCATGCTAGAGAAAAAATAAAGTGACTCTAAATATATTTTTTCATATAAATGCAAATCTTTATGTAATTCATTCCATAAATTGGCAAAACAGTATTCGGAGTGAAAACTTTCTCAATACTATATATGTAATTTTAGTCTTTAACAGTAAAATTGATGAGTGTTTGCACATGTTTCTCTATAATTTCAATGTTAACTATCAGTTTTTGCTGGGAAAAAATATGCAGGCAGAGTCACTAATCCTTAGTCAGCCTTTTTCTCCCCCCATGGTGTTCTGTTTTTGTAGTCAGTAACTTTGACACACCAAAACCTTTCCCTGCACCATCCCCTCCGCGCTGGCCATCGACCCAAAAGAGAGGGAACTCATGTGGTGTTGGATCCGTGAGAGGGCTTCAGACAGCGTTCCCTGAGTCGCAGCCCTGTTTTGTTGGTGTGGCTCCAGCCGTGGTGTCTGGTGACAGGAACGTGTTCCCGTCTGATGCCGCTGCAGTTGATGTCAGTGCCGAGAGCGGAGCCAAAGGGCAGGTGCTGACATAAAACAGCTCGTCAGCCTTGGCAGGAGCTCACGCCCTGCTCTGAGAGGGAGCAGGGACACTGGGTTCTTTCAGCTGAGGAGGCATTTTCTGCTAGTCAAGATAATGAAAAGTTTTGCCTGTGGCACGCTTGTTCTGGGGGTAGGACTTCATTCCTCAGCACTGCTGCTTTCCTCAACGCTTCATCATTAAAACTGCCACTTTAATAATGTTCATATGGCTGGAGCTGGTATTGATGCCTCAAGATAAGCTTATAGAGCACTTTCTGTAGTGAAATCCAATTTTCAATTGCTCATAATTTTTTTTCAGACTTCAGTTGTTTGTCATGAAACTTTTCATGCTGAGTATCTTCCTTAGGCTCTTTTTTTTTTTTTTTTTTTTTTTTTTTTTTTTTGTTTTTTTTTTTTTTTTTTTTTAATTTTTTGGCACTGCTTTAATTGAAAACAGTTCCTCTGTTTCTGAGAATGAGGTTAGGGAAAAATGTTACTTAACCAATGCTGAATTCTTACATCTGTTTTATTGAGGAGTTTTAGAGCCTTCATGCCTTGGAACGGGCTCTTGAGATTTGGGAAGCGGGGCTTAGGGGAGTGAAGCTGTGGATAGAGATGTGCCATTTACAATCCCTCTTAAAGCTTACTAAATCTGGCCAAGTTACAAGGTCCCAGAACTTGCCGTTTGCATACATTGAGCAGAAACTTGTTGAAAAACTGGCAGCAAAATTGTCTGAACGTCGAGTTTTCACGAAGCGTGTTCCACAGAGCGTCGTGCCAGCGAGGCTCAGGATGCAGCACCCCTCGTGAGGTCCCTGAGCCTGTTCCAGCATCCAGGGGGGACTTTCCCTGCTCCATGCAGCTGCTGGTGGACCAGCTTTCAAGCAAGAGAATTAACACATAGAGTTTTCCTTGTCCTTGGAGGGGCAGGTAGTGTAGGGGAAGAAGTTGTCTCACACAAACAAAATGTTACCTCTTAAAGGAAAAATAGAGACAAGCTGTGTTGAAAAATAATGTGCCCATTGCTCTGCAGAGAGGTGGCAGGCTCCAAGGAGTGTGAGCAGATCTTCTCAGGAATAAGGGTGGCAGCCAGAGCATTCCTAAGCTGTGTAACTCGGAGTTTTTCAGCTGTTTTATTGTTTTTGAATGCTCTCCTGAAGGCTGATAGATAAGCTGGCAGGAATTACTGCAGGTAGCAGTGGTGAGGTGCTTCACAAGTTTGGAGGAGTGAAACTTGGGTCTAGGAGGGAAGCAGCAGGTCTGTGCTGACTTTGCTGTGCTGGCTGTTCCTTGTTCCTCAAGAAACAGGTGAATCGAGTGCCTGCAGTCACAAGAAGCCAGCAAGAGCAGTGTGCTGAACTCACTAACTGATACAAACATCTAACTGCTCTGGAAAAGTAATTTCTTGGATGCCTTGACCTGTCTAGCAACTTTACAGGTCCCTTCTTTCGTTGGTTGTCTGGATTTCTTCTTCCCCCTTCCCTACTATGTGTGTGAGAATGGAGTTCTCCTGAGGGTCTTACATCAAAAGCGTTAGTTAATATCAATACCCTGATTAGCACTATGTAAAAATAATGCTGCCAAGATGGTTGTTTTGTAACATGTTTCTGTGTTTGTTTCTGCCTCGTATTTTGCCTGATAGAATCAACAGAAGGTGTTACTGGAAGTTCCACAATTTCTTGCATTATAGACATTCACTGTGTTCCCTTGCATTCTGACAAGAACAGTAAAGAACCGGGATGGTACCCTGTGCAAAAGCCAGAGGAGTTTTCTATTGAAACCAAAAACAATTGAATAAGTAATTATTAAAAAATAAAAGCCCAAACAAAACCCCTCCTAACTTCACCAAAACCCCACCAAAACAACCGAAACCAAAGAAAGCCCCAAAATCCCACCCATCCAACAACTCCTTTTTTTATGTCTCTATGTGAACTTGTTGGCCTGAAGTTTACTGTTCCAAGGTTGATAGATGATTGAGTCAGACAATTCCTCTGAAAATAAATCCAACATTGGGTGGATTTGCAGTTTTTCCCATATTTCTCATTAGTTTTCCTCTCTCTCTCTCTTGAAGCTTGCACTTAGTTTTCCGGGTTCCAAGTAGTCATAATACTGTGGTATTGTGCTCTTGTATAATACCATAAAACCTTTATTTATTTTTTCTTGATATTGTGGTCACATTTGCAGCTTCAGTTATCCTGGACAGTCTTCAAATGTGCAGCATTTGTGTTCCATCTCAGAAATTGTATCACTTGTGTCCAAAGGGTTTGAAATAGGTATTGGCAGCAACAGGCCAGGAGTTGGGCTAATAAAAATGTGAAGATTCCTTGCTTAACATGTTCCTCTTCTTATAGTTATTTTTAATATATTTCTAGAATTAATGGTTTGTTAGAGTTATTCCCAGCCTTATTTGGTCTTTTGATTCAGAAGTATGTTATGTAATTTGCTTTACTTAATTCTTCAAGGTGTCTGTCTCTGGGTATGTCTACTACTCATACTCCAGTTACATATAATAAAAATGTCATCAGGGATTTCCAGCTAACAAAGCTATTCCGTGCTTCAGCATCTCTGGGCAAGTAGGAGAGGTAGGCCCCGTCTGGAAATGCTAAATTTATCATGGATTCATGGAATAATCAAGTCTGGGAAAGACCTTGGAGATCATCAAGTCCAATTTTTAATAATATATATAGTTACAGGTAATATGACTTCCCCAAGTTTACAGGTTTTGACTTTGTTTTTGAATGTTTTTATAGTTTTTCAGATTAAATACTTTTTTGTGGGTGTCTTTTATACATTTCTAGTTACTCTGTGCTGTGACAAGCTTTTATGAGGATGCAAGTCTGCAGCTGAGCTTCATGGTCTTCGGAGATGATGATTGTCTCCTTATTTTCAAGTTCAAAACAAGAAAAAGAGTAATAATGCAATAGATAGGGTTCCTGCCCCGAGGAAAGCTTGATCATTTCAGATTTTGCAGTAAAGATCTCCTGAGATGGAAGGAAGATGTATGGTTTAAAATGAAATAAACACTGTTTTTGCAGTGAAATGAGGGATATGCTTATTTATGAATCTATGCAATTTAGCGTTTGCAATCTTTTTCAGTTCCATGACATTTGAAAGGTCGTGCAAAGTATTGGAGCTGGGATTAATTGCAGGAGGCAAACTGGAAAAGACTTTAAAAGAAAGGAAAGAAAAATGTGTGTATGTAATTTGGCTGGGCAACAAAGGAGACCTGACTATGCCTTTTATTTAAGGGCTGTAAACATTGAACTGGGGCAGAAATGTTTTATGGTATTACATAGAACCACTTAAAGGAATAAGTAGATGAAGCTGAACAAAGTAATGTTTAGCTCAATATTAGGAAAAAAAACCTTAACGTTGAGGTTTATTAGATTATGGAACACACTTCCCAAAGGATGTGGTTCAAGCGCCATTACTAGTCCCTTAAAATTAGACTGGATAGAATAACAAGCTGTACTGGAGGGAACACTGTTGCATGGATAGGGGATGGACACAGTTACCTAATACATCTTTGCATTTCACTTGCTTCTATGATTCATTTCCTGAAAAACTGCTTCCAGAATGTGTTAATGACATCACAGCCCCGGGCACCTCAGACTCATCAGTGCTTCTCTGGCTTTGGATGGTTTATGTGGAGATTTCCTGGGCTGTCTTTTCCCCAGTGGCTCCTCCACCCCAGCCATTCCCTGTGGCTTTCCTGTCCTGCTGTAGCACTGGGAGCAATGGTGACATCAAAAAGTGGAGTGCCTGGGCTGTGTTTGAAGTGTGTGGGTACACAGAGACGTGAGCTTGGCTGTTGCTGGGGAGGCTGTGACCAGGAGTGGGGCAGGCAGGGAGCTGGTGTTGCAGAGCTTGGCTCCACAGAAACAACTACCTTCTGCTGTTCTTGGCAGGGAGGATGAAATACTGGTCTCCTTTACAATAGTGTTATTAGGTGTGAAAACCCTCAAACAATTAAGTCATACTCAGTCATGTATTTCAATGAGCCAGTTGAAATCTGTGAAATATAGAGCAGTTGTTCTGTTGCAGTGATTTGTTGAGAAGAAAATAACTTGGTTTTTAAATCACTTCTATAATTCTTTTTTAACGTTTAAAGAAGTAATCTAAAACATGCACTTAATCTTTCTATAGCATTTCAGTCACTTTCCTGTAGTATTTAGGAATTAAATACTTTAAATATAGTAGTAAAGCAGCTGAAACATAACAGCACCTGAAATAAAGCCATGGCAATCATCTGTGTAAATTGTGTGACTTCGACCTTGCACTAAGGACTCAGTGGTAGTTCAATGGGATTTTAAGCCTGAGTATGCAGTTCCAAGTGATCACACGTTTAGTCTCGTACACATCATGTGTAATTCCTGTATTCCAGACAAGAAATAGAGTCAAGATGGACTGGTACATAGCTGTAGTCTCAAAACGCTTTTAAATTTAGTCTCTCCCACGCGTGAATTCTTGCTGCAGCCTGCTGATGACTTAGAGAGCAGCTAGCCTACCAGTATTTAAAATACAAATTTATTTTGCTAGACTGTGTGACATCCAGAAACTATTCATTTATAGCTGTTTGTAGAACTTCTCCTATGTCTCAAGCTAGTTTGGGTTAATGCTGTTAGTCCAGTGCTGCACAATGAAAACCATGAAAAATATTGCTGAAAATTAAAAATTGTTACTTTTGCCCTTTGTATTACAATGCCAGGTGATATGTTGCGAAAGCCTATCATTTATGAGAACTTGTGTCAGTTGGAAAAGTTAACTGCAATTAAAAAGTGACTGCGAACACAAAGTTATTGTAGTATTTAGGACAGGCATTTTTGCGCTTCTGAGTTTTTACAATCTCCCTAGTTAAAAAGTCTACAGTCACCAGATTGACTTTTTCAATGACAGGTTTTAGTTTGTGTGCGTGTCAGATGAGTTTAGTGTTGCTTGAGAGTGGAATATTTAACATGCAGGTTCATAAACTGTGTAAAAATGATTCCGTATTTCCCATACTTCATCTTTGCTAGTTTTTTTTCTGTAACGAGTCATCTCAAATCTGCGGCGTGACTTCCCTAAAATTAATGTAGCTGCTGTTTTTACAGCCTTTTAAGCAAGTGTATCCCGGGTTCCTCACAATTTGCAATTTGTGTTCCTTAACTAAAGGTCTGAGATGTTGAAGATGTGCTTTATAAAGTATAAAATGCCCCTGATACAGCAGTTGCCTCACTGATCCCCGTTGATGATTCCACAGACCTCTCTTTCCTCTCCCATTCATTATCACATAACATCCCCGTGGCAACTTGAGAAATTGCTTGCATGGAAAAGTAATCGTAGGAAAGTATTTATGTATTTTTAGCTTTCTTCTAACACAATGTAGCAGCTGGAAACAAGGACAAGAGCCAGCACAACATGAACTGCCAGCTCTCCATGGGCCACCAGAAAGTGTTCATCAGACCACAGTGTGAGAACTATTGAATTGACTTAAGAAATGTGACACACATAATAAGCGTTAAAAAAACAACACTCAAGTTCCCAGTGCTGCTGCTTGAGTGTAATAAGAATTAAACAATAATTGTAATGTTTTTTAATAATACGTTATTTACTGGTTTTGGTGGAGGAACTATGTGATGGTATCAATTAGATGCAACGAAAATCACTTTTGCTTTAATTCTTCATCATCTCTGTTTAGTGATGTGTTAGATGCCGTTGCAACGTTGGACAATCTTCTGGATGCTGAAAGTTTCAGAAATAGGAAAGCAGAATGTGAAGCTAGGACTTGGATGTGTTACTAACCATAAGTTAGATCTGTTCTGTTTTGGGCTTTTTTCGTTGTGGTTGAGTTTTCTTTCTGATATTTAACACTGGCCTTGCCAACTTCTGTAGCCTCATCTATTTGTGTTCTTTCCATTTTTGCAACAAGGGTGCAGGATTGTTGTTTTGGAAATGTCAAAAAGGACAGGGGGAGGTCAAGAGGCCTTTTGAAGATCTTCATGTCTGCTAAAGTAAACTCTTATTTTATCCTATTTAGTCTCAAAAGCAGCCTGGGGCAGCACCTCAAGTTGGTGGCCTCGGCAAAATACTTTCAAAAGTAATAAAAAACTCATTGGGAGAATGTTAAGTATGTTTGGGAGGATGTGGGTTATGTGATGGGGAACGAGGGGAGGATCTGCCCTCTTACCAAGCTCCAGTGAGGAGAGACAGGACCATACTCAAAAAGGCTTTGCCAGTATTAATTGCAGTTTAATGCCCATATTTAAACGCAATGAAGGATGTTCAAAGGAAAGGTTGAAGTTCAGTGATTACTTTAATTGAATTTTGGAGCTACTATTAGATTAAAAAAAAACCCCAAACAATACTAATTTCCTAGAAAGAAACTTGGAAATAAGTAACTCCAATTTCCTCAGCATTAATTTAATGCTCTGTCCAGCGGGAGAAGTCAGAGAGTTTGTCTTCTGAGCCTTGACACTGGAGGTTGAAAGGTGAATAATACGTTTTGCAGAAGAATTACAACTAGTTTAATAACTAATCCAGGAGAGCTCAAAAATCAATTACAGCTCACAGTCCGTTGATCTGCTGACTTAAAGTAGTGGTGGACAGCGTTGGAAGTTGATGACTGTAAGTTGCAATGCTTTATATGAATGTAAGGAGTTTTTAGAGTACCTTCTGCACTCTTGGTTTCAAAATGTCTTTGAAGTCAAACTCTCAAAATTCTTCTTATTCTTGTGAAACTATAAATAAGTGCGATTAAACTTTTTCAAAGTAGGTACAAACATGAACCATATTTGTGTCTCGTTGTGTAACAGAGACCAGGCATTAGGCTGAGATTTCTGCAGAGTTGTGTTTACATCCAACAGTCAGGTGAAAGAAAGTTCTATTTTGATGACTGTATCATAACTTCAGTTTGCCACTAAGTGTTGTTTCACAGGCTGTCAAACTAGATTAAAGTCCTGGGTTTGTTTTCATGGCTGTAAACTGTGTTTCCAGCCATCTTACAGAAAAATCTCAGCCTTCTCTGTTGCAAAATAACATACTTTGCTCTTATGACCTGCTTTTCTTGTTCTGCCTTACACAGAGTTGTATGGACAGGGGAAAAAATCTGTCGTGGCTAGTTTGGTGGAAAAGAAGGGCAAAAATGAATCTGTTAATTGGTTCTAAAGGTAAAAGCAGTCAGTTCCTTATTAAAGTATTCGAGCATTTCCCAGAAATAATTGGCAGATTTTTACAGTTCTCCAATTGACACAACTTGTAGCAATGTGGCTCCACGTGGGACTGAGTCAAGAAATAAAGTTGTATCAGTGAATCCCAGAGCTGGTCAGGCTGGGAGGCCCACAGTGGGACATCTGACCCCACCTCCCTGCTCCATCCCAGAGCACAGGGCACAGGATTGTGTCCAGAGGGCTCTGGAATGTCCCCGGTGAGGTCTCTGCTCAGGGCAGAAGTTGTGCCTCCTGCGCAGGGGCAGTTCCTGGGCTCAGACCCTGCCTGTTCCTCTGGGCCACTGCTGGGCCTGGAGCAGAGCCTGGCCCTGCTCTGACCCTCTCTGCACACAGGGAAACCCAGGGACACCCAGGGCCGAGGGCCCCTGTCAGCTGGGGCTCCTCTCAAGGTGGAACAGCCCCAGGTCCCTCAGCCTCTCCTGGGCAGGGAGATGCTCCAGGCCCTTCAGTGTGTGTGTCACTCTCCACTGGACCCACTCCAGGAGCTCCATGTCCCTCTTTTACTGGGGAGCCCGGAGCTGGACGCAGTTAGAAACCATGGGCAAATGTTAGAGAAATGCAACTGAAAGTATTCTGCAGAAAACAGTAAACTGTATAAATGAAATAAGTGATCTAAATCCCTAAATGTTTGTCTTGTTTTCACCTTGGATAGAGTTGCAGGGTAATGTTGATAGCACCCTGATGTTTTAGTTGTTGTTAAGTCATGCTTACCCTGAACCAAGGATGTGTCACCTTCTCATAATTTAGGAAGAAATTCCTGCTGTGAGGGTGGTGAGGCACTGGCACAGGTTTCCCAGAGAAGCTGTGGCTGCCCCATCCCTGGAAGTGTTCCAGACAAAGCTGGATGGGGCTTGTAGCAACCTGGGATTGTGGAAGGTGTCCCTGCCCATGTCAGGGATTGGAATGGGATGAGCTTCAAGTTTCATAAGGCACAAGGAGCTGGGAGGGGACGAGCCAGGATGGCTGACCCAACTGGTTGAAGGAATATCCCATATCCTGTCATGCTGGGCAATAAAATTGGGGGTGCTGCCCAGAGGTGGATGGACACTGCTTCAGAGTCTGCATCAGGTGGGGAGCAACTGCACTGTGCATCACTTCCTCTTTATATCCTTTTATTATTGTTATCATTATCATTTTCCTTTCTTTTCCTGTTCAGTTGAATTGCCTTCATCTCAACCCACAAGTTTTGTGTTTTTTCTCAGTTCTCTTCCCCATCTCACCAGAGAGGAGGGAAATGATAGTCTGTGTGGTGTTAAACCACAACAACGTTGGAGGGGCTGTTTTAGGGTTGTGGATTAATGACTTCATCAGGCTTATAATTGGGACCAGAAAGGTAGTATTTGGTACTGTAGAGCCTTTTCAGGATTTCATAAATCTTCAGAAGCAGTTTGCCTCATGATGCTGTTTCAGGTAATCTACCCTTCCCTCCTTTTTGCAGTTTAGTGGTTTAGTTTTGACAACCCTGGCTTATTTTTGCCACCTCCCAGAGAAGTAGAAAGCTTTACAAAAACATCTGGAATTTGTATTTCTCTTGTGATACATTAAAAAATGACAAGAGGATGGAAATAAAATTAAAAAAAAAAAAACCCTCAATGTGAAAGAAATCCAATCTGTGTGTTGAAGCACTTAGGCAAATTTCTCTTCATGCCTGTAATGATGCCGGGCAGAACTAGTACTGCTGCAGCCATCTGTGGGTATCCTGTTGGCTTTAACAGGAATTTTCATGGAATCACGGAATCCTAGGTTTGGGTTGGAAGGGATTTCAGAGCTCATCTCGTTCCGACCCCTGCCATGGGTGAGGACACCTTCCACAATCCCAAGTTGCTCCAAGCCCTGTCCAACCTGGCCTTCATCCCTTTTAAACATGGAATTTTCTTCCTTTTATTCTGTTTTTTT
>VXBN01005204.1:115506-148126 GCA_013397395.1 Sinosuthora webbiana | reverse complement strand
TTTTTTTTTTTTTTTTTTTTTTTTTTTTGTTTTTTTTTTGTTTTTTTTTTTTTGTTTTTTTTTTGTTTTTTTTGTTTGTTTGTTTGTTTGTTTGTTTGTTTGTTTTTTTTCCCCTGTGAAGTTCTGAAGAAGCAGAATATGAAATATTATGCTGTCTGCACTTCATCAGTGTCCATTCTTCTATGTTTTCTGTTAGCTTCAGCCCTGAAAAGAATATAGTAAGGAAAGCTTCTAAGGGAGTGCAGCGTAAGTTACTTTGTTTTTCATGTTAAAGAAGTTAGATATGGTCTTGCAATTGTGAAATATACATGAATATAAAATTAGGTTTAACAAAGTAATATTTCAGATATGGTGAGCATACTGCCACATACAGCTAGAAACTTCCTCTCCCTCTATGCTCCCAGGCTCTTTACCTATTTAGCATTTTAATCTGATGTTTATGATCAGAAATGATATTTTCCTTTAAGATGTTTTTAACTTGAGAGTGTTGGAAGCACCAGCCAATACTTAGCACCTAATGTGACACCGCCCTTGCAACTGAAAGGAATGTTACGGACCTGTTACATGGGATTGCTTTTCTGGAGGGCTTCCCAACACACCAGAGAACTTCAGGAGGTTACTTGGGTCACATATTAATGTGCAGGTTTCTCTTGGACATAGTGACCTTGTTCTCCCTCCTGGTGGAAGATTCAGATTAATCATCTGGCCATATCCCTCTTTTCCCAGCTGTTGAGGAAAGGCACAGTAATGGCAGATGGCAGCCACAGAGGGATGGGGTGGTAGAAAATTAAAAACAGGAACTACACTGAAGTTTAAGGAAGGAAATTTAATGAATTTTAGTTTATTTAACATGTGATGATAAACGTACAGTTGTTTCAGGATTTTTACAACAGTTTCTTTGCATGTTACCTCTGGTTAACTCATGTGAGCTTAAAAACTTCATGGTCAGCATCATTCATTCTGATAAGAGCAGTGGATGAAAAAGAGCAGTGGTGATAAAGGGTTATTAATTGTAATATGAAATTTTTGCTAAGAATGCTGCAGTTATAGTACTTATTATAAGAAATCTCTCAAGCTGCTTAACACTGAGTGGCATTAGTCCCCTTGCCCATGACAGGGCAGTAATTGCCCTGCAGTTGTCCTAATGAGGAAGTATTGGCTTGTTACATAATCTGACTCTGTAATTACATGTGAAGAAAAATACTCACTGGATGGCTTGAAATTTTGAAGGGCTAAGAATACCTGAAATTCTTTCACTTGGTTATACTTCGATGTTTTGCATTCAAATGGCTTACAGGTTTTTATCATTTATACCTTGAATCTTGCAGACTAGAAGAAGACTGGAAACTAAACTTTCTTAAGTTTTCTGTTTTCTTTAAGAAGGTGTGTTGTAATTAATTTTTGATTTAGGCCTTTATTAAAAGAGGAAATAAGGATTTACCTTTTTCTGAGTAGAACTTACTATATTTTTCCCGTATAACTCAAAGCTTTGACCTGTTAAATGAATAATTTGATGAAATGCTTAGTCTCTGCCATAAAATTTCAAGATACACTCAAAAAATATTAACTGCTAGGCAGGCATTTGGGGATGAATCTAATACTGTGTGATGGGGAGGGGCTGCTTCTTATCCCCTTGGGATGAATGTATCAAGAGCCCAGATGTGATAAACATAGAGGTTTTGTCCTTTCCTCTGACTTTGTCCTCCAATAATGCTGAGTCTGCAGCATCCATGTTTCAGTTTTGGTGCTTTTCTTGGTTTTTTTTCAGTGCTGTAATACAGTCCCATGAGCAGTGGCAAGGGTATAAGGACTAATGGACTTGCTGGAGAGGGATGAGGGGAGTCCTTTAATCTTCCTCTGATTCTCCTTCTTCTCTAATCAGTATTTGGGCATGTAGCTGGTCATCTGGTTTCACCAACACTGCTGTAATTAGGAACAGGAATTTCAGATGCAGTAGTTTAGTATTGGAGTTAATTCTGTTTAGTGCCTGTAAGAGTGAAAATGACTCTGCATTTGAGGCCCAATCATCAAAATTCAAGCACTGTGATAATGAGAGTTTTTTCAAGCAGCCTTTGGAGACATTACATTGGCTTTATACATTATGCCTTACTACTGGAGGTGTACATGCACAATGTACAATTGTGGAATCAGAGAATGGTTTGGCTGGAAGGACCTTAAAGACCAGTGCCACTCCCCTGCCATGGGCAGGGACACCTTCCACTGTCCCAGGGTGCTCCAAGCCCCATCCAACCTGGCCTTGGACACTGCCAGGGATCCAGGGGCAGCCACAGCTGCTCTGGGCACCCTGTGCCAGGGCCTCCCCACCCTCACAGGGAAGGATTTTGTTCCAATATCTAATCTAAACCTACTCTGTAAAATAGCCTTGTGTATTCAAATATGATCAAACCTGTTATTTGTTGTTTTTTTTTCTCTGCAGCTGGCCTGTGGACGGTGTTCACGCTGGGTGGGGTGGGCAGCAAGGCGTCGGCGCAGCTGGAGCAGTGCTCCCCTCTGGCCAGCCAGAGCCTGCTGCTGCTGCTGGTCCTGGCCAACCTGACTGATGCTCCAGACACCCCAAACCCCTACAGGCAAGCCATCATGTCCTTCAAGAACACACAAGGTTTGTGTCTGTCCTTACTTCTGAGCCTGAGCTGATGAGATGGAGTTTTAAGATGCTGTGAGTGCTTAGAGGTTCTGTTTCCAAGATTTGTTGTCCTTCCGGAACACCCATGGAAGAGCAGCAATAACACTTTTTTATCTGGGAATTTTGAGGTGGAGTTCCTAAGCTACTGTAACTTACTGGTGCAACAGAGGGAAGGGGATACTTTATCCTTCTGGCTTGAGAAGTACTAGAAAGCTTCATAATCCTGGTCCAGTTTACTTCCTGGGCTAGAAGTTCTTGAAGGTTTCTACTGACCTTGATGATTCTGTGACTCTGTAATTTCATAAAATATGCATAAAACTAACCTATGAGTAGATTGGTTATCCAAGACTCTGCAGGAGTCCCCTAAAAATTTGTATCACTTTTTGTCCTGGAGTCATGGTCCTTAGAGAGAAGGTAAATAATTAAATTGCTACCTGGGTTGGCTGACTGTGTTCTTGTGTTTCAAGTGTAAGAAAAAAAAGTTTAACCTGAACACTTCCATTAGTATTGTATGTTTGGGAGGTTTAAGGGTTGTGTTGGTGCTTGTCTGGATTTTGAGAAGGCAGGGGCACAGGCTCCATCTGTGTCAGTAACTGCAGGTGCCACGTGGCACTGCCTCTCCGAGGGTCTTGTCTGGGACATGGGAACGCCCTAACACGGCTTGTGCTGTCCACATAGCTCGGCACGCAGCCTGTGCCTTTCATGGAATCATTTAGGTTGGAAAAGCCCTCCCCAGCACTGCCAGTGCCACCCCAGCCCTGTGTCCCCAGGTGCCACGTCCACACGGCTTTTAAATCCCTGCAGGATGGGGTCTCCACCATTTTCCATGTGTACTTTATCCGTACTTAAATCTCTTGAGTCTGAGCCATGTGGTTTTACCTTTCATTGGCTTTCTGCAGGTTGGCACCGTGCACGGAGCTCAGGAGCTGTGTGACAACCTGTGAAGCCACAGTAATATCCTGAGTTATGCCCTTTCTTCTGGGGAGTTTTTGTATTCCTTTATCCATTAAGTTTTAACCACGTTGAGCTCTAAATTAATTCACCATTACCTAGGAAAATTTATTGGGTTGTGAAGGTGGAGGATTGTTCTCATAAGAAGAATTCTGAGTCCTAACATGCTTCTTTGATTTATTGGATACCGTTTACAGGTGGTTGAGATCAAATTGTTGATAAAGTTTTTGTTTTGTCCTGTCTTTAAGCCGCAAGTTTCCTTTAATGTTGCATTTTGGTTGACTTGGTTTCATGCCGTCACTAGCCAGTAATGTATTTCAGTAAAGTGCATTATACATATATCATTATAAAATTTTGAAAGAACTTATTTTGTGTCAAATGTAGCATGAAAAGCTGTATTTTCTCTACCATGTGCATGTTGATAGAATGACTTATTGTTTCCCAGAAATTTGTTCCCACTAGCAATACTCATAATTGAGCTAAAATTTGATTTCTATGAACATTTTAAGGCTCTTGTAAGAGGAAAGTAATGTGAAAAAAAGAGGCTGGTTGCTGTCATAATATATACTATAAAAGGAAAATTGGCATTTTTTAAAAAATAATTTCTATAATTTAATTGGGACAAAACTAGAATAATTCAGCATAGGGGTGGTTTTTGCACATGGTCTAGAATAGTTTAATTTTTCTGTTGATCAGTTTTAATGTTCTGCAGAATAATACAGCATATGCTGGTGCTGCTGGTAAGTTTCTTTAATTCTGTTTAGATTTTTATCTTAATGGACTTTTTAGTATCCTTTAATAAAACTGATAGTGAAATGCTGTAAATCCCGGTGGCACAACTTAAACATCCACAGAAGTGAAGCTGCAAAGCCAAGGGGAACTTCTCAGCCAATGACCTGTGGCACCAAGGACTGAATTGTTCCGATTTTGCTGTCTACATCCAGGTTTTCCCTCCTGAAGGGAAATTCCTGCCCGGAGCAGGGAGGTTTTAAACCAGCTGTTCCACAGTCGTGGTCAGTAGTTGAGGAAGGCCAGGTTGGAGTCTCTCCTGTGCCTGCAGGTCTGTGGCTGTTGGGCAGGCAGGGTTTCCATCACTGTGGGGCTGCATCTCCATGTGGTTCCCAACTCCTGCAGGCAGGAGTCCTGTTTGCTCCAGGGCCCCCTGCTGCCTCCAGCTCAATGGCTGGAGCTGTCCCCCTTGCCCTGGCCAGGAGGAGTGGTGGCTCCCCGGCACGCTGTCTGCTGGGCCCCACAAAACCAGTGGCAGCCAGGGCTCCTGCAGGGCTTCTGCAGCAATTCCAAGCACTTTTTCCATCCAAAGTGGGTGGAAATATTGTTCAAAATACGTGACGCCTGCCATGCTCTTCTGTGCTGAAAGCCACTTAGCAAACTTCAATAAGAATACGGGCGTAAAATCATAGAACCACAGTGTGGTTTGGGTTGGAAGGGACATTCAAGATCACCCAGTTTCAACTCTCCTGCCATGGGCATGGACACTTTCCACTATCCCGGATTGCTCCAAGCCCTATCCAGCCGGGCTTTGGATCTGCCAGGGATGGGGCAGTCACAGCTTCTCTGGGCAGCTTGAGCCAGGGCCTCATCACCCTCACAGGGAAGGATTTCTTCCTGATCTCTCATTTAAACACGTTCTCTTTCTGTTTAAAACCCTTCCCCCTTGTCCTATGGCTATTTGCCCATGTAAAAATTCTTCCACTCTCCATCTTCTTCAAAAGCTCCCTGGAAGTACTAGCCTTTTCTGTTTCCACGGGGAATTTCTAGACCTTAGAGGTCTGTGCAAATGGACATTTTTATTGAAGCTGGTAAAGGTTCTGTGAACAGAAATCTGTTTTATTTTTGCTTCCAGCCCTGGCACAGAGTATATTGTGATTATGAACAAACTGCTGTTACTCTGAGGGATGTCATGCAATGTGATGTGGTGTTTTACATAACCCACCGAATTCCCCACCACACACCTCTAAAATCCTGACACCTATGTTTCACTGAGATATCACAGTAATCCTGACCTGTGCACGCATCCACCCTTCATGCCAGGAAAGGGATGGATGGGAGATGCTCTGCCTTAATGCCAGAGAACTAAGCTTGTAAGTTTGATGTGCAGGGTTTGGAAGTTAATTGTTGATATATTGATTCTGGAGAAGACCTTGTGGCTGCCCTGCTTCCAGCAGCTCCTGGGATCACATTCCTTCCCAGCAGTGGAAGCCACATGGAGGGACAGAATTGTTTTACGAAAAAAGGTGAATGTTTTGTGCAGGTACCGGGATCTTACTTAAGCTCATATGGGAAGACAACCTCAGCTTTTTGCCACAACCAAAGCTTTATGAGACTCTATTATGGTTCATGATCATTAGTGATAAGCATCACGGGTGATTTTCGTTTCCTCTTTTCTGTGGTGTATTAAATATTTCCTCCAGAGATTTTTTACAATTAACAAATAACTGAATGATAAACATTAAGAATTTTCTTTTATTTCCTTATTTCAGATAACACTGCTTTTTCGTCATCAAATCCACACGCTTTCCAGATCAACTTTAACAGTTTGTACACAGCTTTATGTGAGCAGCAGAAATCCGATCAAGCCACTCTTCTCTTGTACATGCTTCTGCATCAGAACAGCAATGTGCGGACCTACGTGTTGGCACGGACAGACATAGAAAACCTGGTGAGTCTTGCTCTGCCTCATTTGTTCTCACCAGGAGGGATTGACCCTGCAGCCTTGGGTGTCACCAGCTGCCAGGGGCCTCTGTTGTGCAGTGGGAGCAGTGGGTTCTGGATCACTCGTTCAGCAGTTCTAGCTCACTTACTCATTTTTGTTATGTCATCTCAGGAGTGTGGTGCTAAACACGTCACTGCAGTCAAGGGTGGTAAAGCTGGTAAAGCTACAAGACCATCTTGGGTTCCCTCTTTCTCCATGCAGCTGTCAGGACCCGGGTCAAACCTGCCCACTTCTCAACATGGTGTAGAGAAACTGGTAGCAGATACCATTCCATTCGTTATTTTATTTATCTCTCTTGGATATTCAGGCCAAAAAGTTGCACAAGCCTGCTCTGTACTCTGTACTCCTTTCAGGAGTAATAGTTAACAAAATGAGCTGTAACTGGACTAACATGCCAAATGTCTTACAGGGTTGACCTAAGACTGAAACTCCTCAAGGAGCAGCTCACAGATTTTATAGAAATACAACTGTAGTGCCTTTTTAGCCGCTTAAATAGGATTGTGGTTAATGGCCAATATAACAGACACCTGGTATGGTTTTTGTAGGTTATAAATTAGCTTGTGCTCCCCACTTTAGTAATGTCACAAACCACTTCAACAAATCTTACTTATTAAAAAGCATTCCTTTAATAAGATAATGGCTGTCTGGGGGAATTGGTAACAGAATAGAGGGCCCTTTCCATTTTAATATTTGAAATCTTGCCAGGTAATTAGATCCCTTGCCTGTTTGATGGCAGATATGGAGCGAGTTTGGTTTCAGTCCAAGTTCTAGCAGATGTATTGCTAAAATCGGAGTTGATAGACGCCACTGTTGGCAAACTGGGGTGAGATGGTTGATGCTGAATTGATTCAAGCCTGAACTTCTGTGTCCACTGCAGATTATGTAGGCAAGGGCTGAGTCATTTTGCGAATTCTGTGAACAAATGGTCGTGTATAATTTTTGGGGCTGCTAGTGTGTGATATGACAAGTTAACAGCTGCTAACCATAACAATTTGCGGTATCTTTAGAATCACAGAGTAGAATCCCAGAATGGTTTGGGTTGGAAGGGACCTTAAAGCCCATCTTCTTCCAACCCCTGCATGTGCAGGAATGCCTTCCACTATCCCAGGTTGCTCTAGACAAGTAAATATTAGGTGTGTGCATTGTTTTATAATTATGGTGTCTGGTACACTGTAAAGCTTCCAGAAAAACAGCGTGGTGCATCTGTCAAAACAAGTCAAGATGCAGGTACTCAGAATCTCGGCAGCGTAGGATATTTTCGTATATTATCACCTGAAAAAAAAAAAAATAGTCAAAAAATCCCAGAAATTATCAGCAACTTTAATCGCTTCACGGGAAAAGCTGAAAAATTCAGAAAAGCATCACTGAAAAGTCAACAGTATGTTTTTGTGGGTATTTTAATTTCTTTTTCAGTACCAACGTTTGAAAAAAGCTCTTACTTTGCTCTTCATGCTGCTTCTTTGTGATCGCTGCTGACAAGTTACTGACATCTCTGTCCAATCCTCTTGGTTTTTTTTTGGCCAGTAGATAAGCATGAGCAGCAACTAACTGAGAAGAGCAGTTTTAAGTGCTCAGTAAGGCAGGCTGAGCCAGACCCAAAAAGAGTTGGGAGGGCTGCTGGACGGAGAAATCATGACCTTCTAACTACAGTCCAGTGGTGAAAAAGGTTGAGTCTTGGGCTTGAAAATTAAATCAAGGGCTTGAGTGCCTGAGCTGGCTATCCTTCCCTGTATGGCAAGAGTGGTGCTGATACACTGTGTGCTTATTCCGGTGTTGTGCTTCCAGACTTCATAAAATACTGAGAAATGGATCAGTGTTGAGAGACATGGGAGGTTTTTTTGCTTTAAAATTAACAATAACACTGTGAGAGCCTAAGAAGCTGACTCTAGCTGGTCAGAGAAGAGCTTGGGGAGCATAAGGGTGTGTATGTGCCTTCATAAAGGGGAACCCTTGAGAAAACAGGACTCTCTGCTTGCAGAGAGGGGCGGTAGGAACTGAAGCCTTGGAGGCTGATTCCCACCGTCCAGAGATGGAGGACAAAAACAGTTCATTCAGAGTCAAAATGACCTTTGAAAGAGGGTGGAGGACTTCTTGGAGGCATGTGGTGTAAATCAATGGCCCCTTGGTACAGAGGTGGTTGGATGAGGGAGGTATAAAGTATAGAGGTGCTGTGTGAGAGATCACGTCCACAGGCAGCTCAGAGCTCATCCTAAACTTCAGGGGGTTTTGCAGGTTGTTCCTGTTTCACTGCACTCAGTGCATCCCATATGTTGTGTTTTCCCCTGTTTTAATTTGTCTCCCTTTCTGTGCCCAGGAAGCATCACCAGAAGGTGCTCTGTAACATTTCATAAGGATTTTTGAAATGTGTCTCTGCTCTTTTTCAACTTCGGTTTAACTTGCAAATTAAAACAGTTTGTTTTTCTTAGCTGGTATAGCAGATACTGTCTCAGATCACTTCCTCATTTGTATGAATCTCCCTCTGCCAGTTATAGCTAAATACCTTCACCTTCTGTTGGGCTTTGTGTTTTATTATTAATAAAGAACCTTTTTTGCTCTTACTATAATTCTGCTTGGCAAAATGAATAGGATCTTTGTGTGTCCTTCATGACTTCATTTTTAAAAATAACTGCATTAAATATCTGATGCTGGAGATTCTTCTGTTAGAGAGGTTTACATCTAGTATTTGGCTGTCCTTCACAAAGTGCTTGCAGGGATCCTCTAGAAAGTGGTGGGACAGGTGAAATAGAGGGCAGTTAGCACATTTTTTGATAAGCATAGTGTTCTGGTCTGTGGATGGGAGACTGTTGAGCCTTCTTCTGTTTGAAAGAGCAATAAGCACCAGTATTGCAAGTAAATACACCAGTGAGATTTCTGCGTGTAAGAAATGAGCTCTTCGATGTGTTTGCTTTGGCTGCTGAGCTGAGATTTTGTTTTTGCTCAACATGACTGGAATGAAACAACGTACATGATGATGTATTTATATCAGCTGATGGTACAGCAGTTTTTTTTTCCCCGTAGTACAAATTCGTCTTAAGCAGGCTGCTGCTTGATTTTGTTGATTACTAAAGACAATGTATTTTTAAACTTTACTGGACTGGATATAGCACCTGCAATTTTCACTGTCTCTTTTTACCTGACACTTGTTTTGGGGATTAAAAGTAACTTTTGTAATGGTGGCTGTTTCTTGCCAGTCAAAAGCTGCTCCTGAGGGAGGGCTGTTAGTAGTGGTGCAGTAGAGGTGCTGTGATGACTGTGAGGAAAGGGTCAGCAGCACAAAAGAGGTGGTGTCTGTCTTCTCAATATAGGGTAGGATAAAACCATTGTGTAAGATAGGTATAAAAGTATGTATAAATAAATATATGTATGCAGCATAGAGGTGTAGAAATGTATTTTGGTTGAAAGTCTAGGTAAATTTTAATATAACTGAAATGTTAACTGAGAAGACTCTTCTCTTTTGGAAGAATCTGTCTCTTTCAGAATCCTCCTCAGACTCCTCCCAGGCATCTCCTGCAGTTTCCACCTTTACTTGAGACATCTGAGGTCCCCAGGCAGCAGCCCTGGACTCCTTCAGAGAAGTTACCTGAGAATGTTTTTGCTCTTTACATAGTAGATCTTGCTTCCAAGATTCACCTGAGACTTCTTCCAGGCATCTCCCAGGGTTCTTTGAATTCTCCTAGAGACCTGAGACCCAGGTTTCAGCCCCAGACTTCCCCAAGGAAACTACCTAAAAGTCTTCCCCTTTTGAAGAAAACTGGCTCCTCCAGGCTCCAGCCAAGAGCAGGCATCTCCAATTCTACATTTTCATATGACTGGAGTCTTAATTGAATCTTGTATTGTAACTTTTTAGTAGAAGTGGTGACTTGTTAACTAGTTTTTGCTTTGAGAACAGTAAAGCTTGTCCTAAAGGTATGTGTACACCTCAGCTATCAACATGCAAAGGAAGGAGTGTTGTAAGGAGGAAGGATTGTGAGAAGTGTACAGATCTATTCTGTTCCCTCCGGAAATGGCACATAAGAGAGAATCAAGTTGCCATTTGTCTCCCTGGGTTTTGTCCAGTTGTGTCGGTGGCCCAAAGCCTGAAAGAGGAGTGAAAAGGGAAATGTGCCAAGGGAGCGGAGGTTCCGGAAGCAGCAGAGGTTTGTTTGGGACAGGAGGACTGTCATGGTCTGAAGTGCCAGACTACTCTCCAGTAGCAAGGATGGAGCTTTAGGAACAGCACTTTCACATTGGCTTGTAGGGGGATGGCTGCAATGTCTCAATATGTATTTTTAAATGTAGTTTGTAGCAACACACTTGTAGGACTTGGAGCACTTGAAGATATGAATGGACTTTTTCAGTTACAATTAGTGTTAATGTGCATAGACAGAGGAGATATTTTGGGCTGCTCTGAAGAAATGTGTTTTGCCAGAGTGGTTTGTATGGTTTAACACAACCAGACTGAATCACAATTATCTACAAAGGTCCCTTCCAACTCAAACCATTCTGTGCTTCCATCTGGGATCTGTCTAGAAAACTAAGAAGTTGTTCCAGTGGTTACCTTCAGCAAGCCTTTTGTTGTTCTCCCTGCAAAGTCCAGTTTTAAATGCAATTCTTCATTAGTTTTATGTTGCTTCCAGCTCTGACCAGCTTGTTATAATAACTCTTGGCCCTGGAAATGACAGAGCTTCTACAGTGCAAAGCAGCATGCAGGTGTTGGAAACCATTTGAATGGCAGACTAAGGCAGTGGTGTTTTTGTCACCCTTTCTCACCATCCAAGGAAAAGGACAATTTTTTTTTTTGCCTATATACTAATTAGAAGTTCTGAGGAAAACCTGGTCTTTACTCAAGGCTGACATTCAGAAAACACACAGATGGTACTCTAGTTTTCACTGGGGAGAGAGGTTTCTGAAGGATACTTTGAAATGGCAAGGGAAGGATGTTTGCAACATGCAATTTAAAAAAAAAAATCTAATATTTATTTAATATTAATAAAAATATTGCTGTAAGCATATTCTCCCTCCGTTTCTGTTGTCATTTTGTCTTGACCCTGGCAAAAGCATGTGTCAAAAGGTTTTGTGGCCTGGAGCATTCAGATCAATGTCATTTAATTCTAATAGAAACTGGTTTAGGATGTCCCAACTGTTTCAGGGATGGTTGATTGTAAGAGAACATTTTGGTAACTTCAGAGGCTTGTGAAGCACTGGTGCCCTGGCCGCTCACCAGAATAGATTTCACATGATTCATCCAGCTGCATTTGGCCTGTTTTGAAAAACAGCAAGTTTTTAGGTGTCTAGAAGCTTCTTGGAACCGAGGGCTTTCTCCAGTTCCTTTTCTTTTTTTGTGATTTCGGCCTATTTCTGCAGCCCAGGGAAGCCACGTTGTACTGAGGCAGTAGAAAGCTAATTTTCATTTGGTAGAGGGACAGCGTTTGCATCTGGATTAACTTTAGACTAGCATTCAGGTATGCTTGCTGTTGCAATGAAATCTCATTTTCGTTATTATTGCAGGGCTTTGGCTTAAGCTGTTCCTGGTGGAAATGTTGCAAGACCTTGGGCTGAACTCTGATCATAATGATCAGTCAGTTCTCTTTGGCTGCATATTATCTAAAATTGGAAAAACAGGCCTCTTCTAGTCATAACCCAACTCAAACTGTCTTTTTTTTTTTCTGGTATTATCTTCACACACCAAAATGGGATTTAACTTTGATGTCTCAAAATGCCTCTGTTTACCTCAGCTTCAATGTCCTTGGCTAGGTTTGATGAGAAAAGGCTTTTCAGAGCAGACCTGTGGTAGCACAGATGGGTAGACACAACTGTTTTCCTGCTTGGACTGGTGAAAATCTTTTACAATTCTCTTCTCCCCATAGTGTAGAGAAGAGGACCGAAGCATTTGGAGATTACTGTAACTGGTATGGCTGGGAATCTCGTTTATTAGGGATTGAAATTCCGTTTCCAACCACAAGAAAGCACTTGTTTAGACTCTCTCGTGAGACAAAAGGAAGCACATGAAAGGTGTTTGGACACTCTGTCAGGGGTGGTTGTTCCAAGAGAGAGGAATTGCTATCACCCTCAAGGGCAGGGTGGTACATCGGACCTTTAGAGCCTCCTCTGTTTGGTGTCTGAGGTATTTGAAGACTAAACTAATACCTACATTTTTGTTTCCCTAAAGGTTCTGCCGATCCTTGAAATTCTGTATCACGTTGAGGAAAGGAATTCACACCATGTTTACATGGCCCTTATCATTTTGCTGATCCTTACTGAGGATGATGGCTTCAACCGATCCATTCACGAAGTGGTGAGTTGCTGTTTTGGTAAATAATCTAAATACTTACTTCTAACAAGTTACACTGGCAAATCTGTTCCCTCAGCAGAGGCTGTACGAGCTCATCCAAATTTGATGGCATATACATTTTCCTTTAGTAAGAAGAAGGAACCTGAAGACTGATTTCAGAACTTTTCCCAAGTGAAGTGAACAAACACGCTCCCTCCTGTAGAGAAACTGCTGCAAATATCTCTTTTTCTGTCTTGTTTGGTGTTCCCTGTTACAAATTAGCCTAGTAATAGCTGGGCAGCCTGCCTCAGAGGTGCTGAATGTTTGCCATGGAAGTGGAGGGCCTAGAAGAGAGGAAAAAAAAAACAGGAAACATTTTTTATTTCTCTTGAAAAACTTTGCTTAACTAGTTTGGTGCAGCCTTTAGCTGGAGTTGTATTTTCCATGCTAAATGTTACTTCCTTACTTGGCACTTCCTTTTCTGTCTCTCTGCTAGATTAATTTCTGTTTTATGTTGTCCATATTACAGGATCCAAATTTTTACTAGCTTTGATGGACCTTGACCATCTGTGCAGGAGAATACCTTGGACAATTATGTCCTAGTTTCCCAGCTTCTAAAACTATGATACTACATGAGATACTTGCACTGATTTAATTTAATTTTTTTTTGTCTGGGACACAGAAATTATCTTTTTGGGAAATTGTTATCTTTGTGAATTACTATCTCAGTGAAATTATTGAGATACAAAATGCTGAAAGCAAGTTTCAAGGCTCCTGAAGAGAACTGTCTCCCAGGTGAATTTCTCCTATTTTGGAGGAAGCTGGCACTCTACTGTAAGTAGAGACTTACAGTATTTTTTCTCTGAAATTTCAGATTATTTAGTAAAGCTCTGTGTGTAGAAAGCAGGAAGGGATGATTTAAATGCAGTTTCCTGGGATTACCTTTTTGGAAGCAGCTTTTAGGAGCACCTATAGTAAATGTGCAGATGACTGAGATACTTTCCTGAAGCTTTTTCCTGCCTTCGACTTGGTGTGCCTTGAACCTGTCCATGTGCACCAGAGGTGTACGTGTGTGGTGTGTATTTTTGGGTTCCATGTCGCTGAGTCATTTGTCCTCTCTCATAAATTGGGCTTGTTGAGAGCTGGAATTCAGCAGACAAGGTGTCATTCCTGCCTCAGTCTCTTCCCCTATCACTCTTCATTCATTTTAGAGGCTTTACACACGGTTTTTCAATAAATTCCTTGCTGAATGAGTAAAAGTGGAAGATTTCCCTAAAACTCCTTAATGAGGATCCAGCTGTGGAATGAAAACATAAATCAGGTTTCCTTGTCCGGTTTATCCTGCCTTTCAGCTAACCCTGCCAACAGAGTTGTAGCGCTTGCTTGCAGTGTGGATATTGGTTTACTACTCCTGTCTTCATAAAAATACAAACCCCACCTTGTTCCTTTTACCCTGCACTGATCTTTTTTTCAGTCACGCCTTTGCTTCTTCCATTTTCTTCACAATTTTTTTTGATTCTACTTCAGGTGTTCACTAACCGCCTCTTTCTTTTCCTCTGTGGTTGCATTTTCCTGCTCCACAGTGCCTGGTTCCATTTGTTAATAGTGCTGTGTGGCCAGAGTTTTGCTGGATTTGGTTCCTAATGGGATAAGGAGAGGTGGCTGTGAGGTGCAGGAGCCTGCACGCCTGCCTGTTTGAGCTTCTCCTACACATTCCTACAGACCCCAAGGAGGGAAACAAGCGTAAGGGGAAAAAAATTCCAAAGTCATACTTACAAATCCATTCCCCTCACCTGTGTCTTTAAATCAATTAAATAGATGTTTTCAGGTATGAACGAGCAAGTTACTGTTCAACAACTCTAGTATTAAGTACAAAATTGGTCTCATACTTTCTTAAATATTGACTCCACATCTCCTAAAGCCTCAGAGGGTATTACAGGTCTGCAAAATGATGGAGTCAGAAAATCTGTGTAGGCCTTTCTGAAAAATGTAAGCGTGTAGCATCAGTTTCATAAACCTCACGCATGCAAATACAAATTTTAGCAGTTACAACAGATTTTTTTTTTTCCCTCCATCCCTTTGGGTAAAAGATGAAGAAAAGAAGATGTGCTGTATTTTAGATCAACTTGTTTTTCTCTCTGCTGCGTGTCCTGTGTACTGTTCTTATAAGAGCCATGACTGTAGAGTTCATTTATGTGCTGTTTTCCTTTGTGGGATTTAACCCACGTTTATTTATTGATTTTTAGGATTAATTTTAGTGAGCAATGTTTTATAAATCTGGTATTTATACCAACTGGTAAGGAGCTCAGGAAACCACAGAAACTCCTTTTGACTGCTGTAGGATGCTGAAGCATTTTTTATTTAAAATGAATGTGGTCTTAACTGCCTGGAAAATATGATCAAAATCATAGGTCCTGTTCCTGCAGTTGGTTTAATGCAGTTGGGTCACTGTAACCACACAGAACTCAATTTCTTTCACTAATAATAACAATAATTATAATAGCAGAGTAAACAAGTAAATGTAAGAATTCCCCAGAGGGACAAGTATCGGTGATCTTTTATCTCTGATTTATGAAATTCTAAATGAAATTACATCAGACATCAAAATAACATGATACAGTATTTTATGCAGCAGTAACCTTTTTGTGCTACTGTAGCACTTTATGCTGTAGTAAATGGTGATAGACTGTAAATCATGATTTAACTGTGCTTATTTTTAGGTGTTAAAAAATATCTTACGAGCAAAGTTGTGGGAAACTGAGAATCTCACTGCTTGGTATATGTAGAATTGAGCTCCTGCTCTTTGCATCTGCAGTTTGTGCTCCCTGAGCTGGAACTATCCAAGAGCCTGGTATTCAAAAGAATGATTAATCAAAACATTTTAATTTCTTTTAAAATTATTCTTGCAAGACCCCCCCAGGACTAAGCTTTTTCTTTTTTTTTTTTTTCCTTTTATAATGTTAACTGCAAACCAGTGAAATTGGTCAGTGGGGGCACTGGTTCTAGGTAGATGATTTTGAAATTTGAGATATTTTCATGCTTCATGCCTTTGAAACCCAGAATGAATGGTGGTGGTTGCTGCTGTTGTTTTTGAAGTAGCCATTTCACTGCCCACCAGCTCAGGTTGCTTTCCTCAGTGTGGAGGAGAGGTAACAGGTTCTGGTATGCAACTTTATAACTGTGAATTTATCTATTTTTTTTTTTAAGAGTACTGTAATATTAGAAGGAATAGTTATCTCAGTAACTGTTATTTTCCCCAGCTTGGTGTTTTCAGAGTTTCAGGGAGAACCACTGAAGGTTTCTGGGGTGAGACTGGAGCATTGACATGTCTTTGTCCATGCTTACAGCTGTCAGCATGTTACTTAATGAGCCCTGGTAACTTCATGTTTCGCATTAAGAATCTGAAATTTGGCAGGTGGCCTTTGTGCCAGGGCTCTGCTGCTGATAATATGACTAAATGTGACCAAATTATCAGTCTCCGGGCACAGGGAGCAGTCTGTTTCCATCTGCGCAGCAGAGACGTAGCCGGAGGTGGCCTGACGTCTGTGGAAACTGAATATTCTCATTTTGCTGCTCCCAGAGCCATCTGGGCTGTGTGCATCCTCCCCTGCCCCGGGATCATGTTATCAGCTGAGATAGGCAGGGACGAGCTGCAGCTCGTGCGAGTGCAGCTCCCCGTTCCCGTGGGATGGGGCTGTGCTCCCAGGGATGTTTCTGCTGCTGTTCGAGTCCAGCCATTCCCCCTGCCAAGGCCACCCATGTCCCCAAGTGCCACATCCACGTGTTGAGGAAAACGTGTAAGAATGGCAGCCCTGATGTGGCAGCAGTTGGGAGAAATTTGGAACAGGCTGGGACTGGCTGTATGTGGGAACATGGGATGGTGCAGTAGAGGAAAAGGGACAAGAGTTAAACAAGAAGTACGTAAGATTTTGGGAGGCTGAGAAGAGAAATGAGTAAAGAGGCAGGATGGGAACAAAGGGACAAAAAGCTGAGGAGGGTGAAGTCAGGCTTCTTTTGATGAGAGACTGGGATGGGCAGGGTGGGACAAAGGCAAGTGGCTTCACCCTGACAGAAGGCTGGGTTAGATGGGATTTTGGGAAGAAATTCTTCCCTGTGAAGGTGGTGAGGCCCTGGCACAGGTTCCCAGAGCAGCTGTGGCTGCCCCAACCCTGGAAGTGTCCACAGACAGGTTGGATGGGGCTTGGAGCAGCCTGGGATAGTGGAAGGTGGGTTTAAAGCCCTTCTAACACAAACCATTCCGTGGGTGGGGGCAGTGGAGGCAGGTAAAAGAGCAGAGAAGGAATGGGGCCTGGGGGGGCGAGGAGGTGGGAATAAGCTACAAGGAGGGAAAACAGGAATGGTGATGGCCTCCACATACAACAAAGGTCCATGGAGGGATGAGAAAGATGTGTCTGGAGATGTTGGAGGGCTCAAGGTGCTACTTGAGACTACTTTATTGTCCCAGTCCCATTCCTGTTGTCCCACTGGGACACCCTGTGGGAGGGAGCACGTGATGGAATCTGCTCTCAGTTCCAGCACATGAACTTCCTGAACAAGTGTCATGAACTTCCACTTTGGTCAGTGAAGTGCAGGGATGTGCCCCACAAAATAGCACCAAAGAGGGTGGGAGGAAGCACGGGGGTTGTTTTATTTGTGGGAGGAGGTTGCTTTGCTATTTCACCCATAAATCAGAGACTACAAAAAGTGGCTTAGTAGAAATTTAATCAGTTAAGTTGATGGTTTTTTGGCCAGGATAAGTGTATTTTGTCTAAGGGGCAAAAAAATAAAAAAAACCAACCCAAACTCTTGGGTATCGTTTCAGAGAAAATTGAGTGAAATTATTTCTTTTCAGTAATCGTCAGGAAATATGTCCCTTTATGTACTATTGGTTTCAATTTACATTGTGTGTCATGTCAAAACATAGTATATTATACTATCCATTTTCATTGCTGTGTTTTGTTTTTTAAAAAGTCTGTTAGATTTTCAGTAAGCATTTAAAAGTCAGGAAATGAAATATAGAACCACGACTTATCCCTGCTATATTTATGTATTACTGAGAGTAACCATTATTTAATGATCATATACTGTATTCTTCAAATAACAGTGTTTTTCTTCTGGAAGGTTCCAGTGCTGAGCTTGAGATATTTGTTAAAGTGATTAATTTATTTCTTTATATAAAATCTTCTCTTGAGAACAGGTATATTCACAGAGGCATAAATGAGCTGTTATTAAGAAATTACAATTAAGTCAACCAGGATGGATGTCTACACCTACTTTAGCATTTTGCATTTGTGAAGTAACCCATGAACTTGCTATATCTTACCATATGTTTATGCCTGGCAGCCTTGGGATGATCAAGTTCTCCACTAGCACAGTATCTTCTTCCAGTGAAGTTCCTACGTGTGATTCATTAATTACTTGCACTAACAGGTTTTGAAATTTTCAGTTGCCTTTTTTTTGTGAAAATATGTGCAGATTTTTCTTTGTCTTTCTGGCATTTCCTGTTAATCATCTATGTTGTTCATCCTAACTAGTTGTCCTTGTTTACTGAAACTCCTTGGATGACTTGTTTTCATTTATATCATCATCACTTTGTCTTAAAATAGTATTAGTGACTTGTTATAACCAGAAATTATACTGGTTTCCACATCCACTCATCGCCTGCTATTTGTGGAAACCTTTCTTGTAGTGATTTCATGTTTCCTACTCGTTCCTCAGCCTTGACCATTCTCCCCTTAAATACCTCTCAAGTCTTTCCGTCTTCCACCTGTTCTGATTTTTTGATCCATTTTGGCAAAAGGGGTTTATCATCAACCACGACACCTCAGCCTGTACCTGGGGATGTTTTGTCACCTTTGCCATGAAAGTGTTTTTCCCATCTATTGGTTACAGTCACTGGCTTCATTTTAGCTTCCTTGTGGGAAATAGGAAGGTGCTGACAAAGAGCCAGGTACTGTCCAGCGTGTGATAATGGAGATGCTTTTAAGAAATTATTTTTTAATTTATTTCAAGGATCTGAATTTTTATTTTGTCTCTTCATATATAATAAAAAATTATATCTCAAACCTTATCAGCTTACCAATTAACATCATAATAAGGATGCTATTTCAAATGTTTTTTGTACTGTGAAAGAGTTTCCAGAGGTGAAGACTCACAGAATTGTTTGGGTTGGAAGAGACCTCAGGGTTCATCCTGGGGTTCCACCCCCTGCCACGGACAGGGACACCTCTTCCAGGTTGCTCCAAGCCCCTCTGACCTGGTCTTGGACAATTCCAGGGATCATGGGGTAGCTGCTCTGGGCACCCTGTGCCAGGGCCTCCCCACCCTCACAGCCACCAGTTCCTTCCCAATATCCCACCTATCCCTGTCCTCTGGCACTGGGAAGCCATTCCCTGTGTCCTGTCTCCCCAGTCCCTCTCCAGGTCTCTTGCAGTTCTCTCTGCAGTTACACAGAGCGATAGCTTGGTGTGCAGTTGTCCTTGTTAAACGTATTTATGTTTTGGCCGAGAATAACCCTGAGTTTATAGAGGATCCTTTCCATGTTTTTAGGGCAGTTCCTGTTGAGTCATTCTTACCAGTCCTTCAAGGCAGGGTATTGGGTACATGTGTTTCCTCCATGTAGGTTGGCTGACTACAACCAACCCCTTCTGCAATGAACTTGGAAATGGTGTTTAACTTCACCCACCCTGAGAGCGGAGGGGCAGTGAAAGATACGACGCTCCTAATCTAGCTGGTGATTTTCTCTGAGTATTAGGGGAAGAGACTTCATACTTTTCAAGGGAAAGGCTCCAGTGTGAAGCCAGCGCACTGTTGATCTGCCCCCAACCTTCAGTGTGTGTGCTCTTGCCCATCAGTCAGAGCTCCTGTGTGCTGCCTCTTGCCCAGCCAGTGATGAGGGAAAATGGCAAGGCATTGGCAGAATTATTCAGGTGTCTTGGGTGTAGAGTTTATAAAATGTAAAGGGTAAGATCAAAATAAGTGTATGAGTGTGGTGGCGCAGGGCATAGAAATTAGCTAACTGCCAAATGTAATCATCTTTCTACACTTGGTGTGTTTCCATATGACTTAAAGTTGATGAGATCTGCTAGGTGTTGGTGCTGCAGAGGTCTGACTTTTTTTTGTTAATTTTGTTTTAATTATGCTTTGGAGTACAAAAATTAAATCGCGTTTGAGACTGGAAACTAATTTTCATGTCTTAAGGAATGTGAGATTCCAGACGGCTTCCTATGTTCTTATTCAGACCTAGGTGCTGAAGAGCCTTGTTCTTTTATTTTTTTTTTCTTTTGCAGATACTGAAAAACATCACTTGGTATGCTGAGCGTGTCCTAACAGAGATCTCACTTGGGAGTCTTCTGATACTGGTTGTGATAAGAACCATCCAGTACAACATGACACGGACAAGGGTAAGAGTTACGTGGAGTCCTTGTGAATTCCTAACCTCAGCACCTTGAATTCAATTTCAAGCGAGGGTTTCAGGGATTTTATTAATTCTGTTGCAACCAGTTGGCATCTGGTTTTGCAGGAGGGAAGAAAATAGATCAGCTGCGTTAGCTAAGTGTTTGTGAGCTTGTAATACAATTTCTGTGTTGCCTTCCAGTGCAGTGAGTATGGTTCTCTAAAGACCTTCATTCAGGTATCAAGCTCATCTTCAGTTGAGAAGAAATGGTTCCTTAGTTTCATGAGAAGAAACGATTCCTTGTAGGCTGCTTGCCTCTTTGAGTGACTTAAAAGTAGGAATTTCAGGTCTATTTATTTTTAGTTGTTTTAGGAAGTATGGCAGGGACTGGGCCAGAACACCTAATTGAGCTCTGGCAAAGCAAAGCTGCTTTAACTTCAGGGCCTTATAGTCCAGATTGATTTTGTGCATTTTTCAACCATTTGTTTTTTTACCTTTTTTTGCAAACACAAACATAGTGTCATGCACTTCTGAATATTTTCGACAATTAAAGGCACAGAATTTTTTACATTAAATACTAAGTGTATTTTAAACTGGGAAAATGAAGGATTTTACTTTTATGATAAAAAGAATTGGAAAGAATGAGAACCAATTTGGCATATATTTGTAGTATTTAGAATCTGTTACGTAAATGAATATTTTAGACTTGAACAGGGAAATTAATCCCTTTTGGATTGGATAAGTGAACAAGTTTCATTCTGTGAGAACCCTTGACTTTGAAAGGGCCGTCAGAGAAATGCTTATCTGGTCAAATGGTTTCAGGGATGTGAAATGAGGACCAGTGCTCTGAAGTGTGATATGGTTGTGGGATATATGGAATGGTGTGAAAGAGTCAATAGGGAGATGAGTTATGAAGTAGAAAGTTTTAGGGTGAGACTGCAAGATGGAGAGAGAGGAAGGTAGAGAGGAGGAACATGTCTCTGTATATGTAACAGCTGTGATGCAATTGTAAATAAACATTGAAGGACAAATGCAAGCATGTCTATACATATATGTATACCCTGAAATCCATATAGAATCCCTTTTATAAGGCTTATATTTTAAAAAAACATGTTCAAACATCACCAGGTATATACAGTTTGCCTTTCTGCCTGTGCTCTTAAAACAACGTATATTACTCAGCCTTTTGAGTGGTTCCTGCAAGAGGTGTCAGTGTCTATCCAACAAACAGTTTGATGTGTTGGTTTTTTTATCTTCCCTCTCCTTTCTGACAGGACAAATACCTTCATACAAATTGTCTAGCAGCCTTAGCAAATATGTCGGCGCAGTTCCGCTCGCTTCACCAGTATGCTGCTCAGAGGATCATCAGGTAAATATAAAGACTCTGCTGGAAAATCATCCTTACTGAAACTCAGGAGTAGAGAAACTTGAATTTCGTATGCTTTAGTAGTACAGGAACATTAATTTTGTATGCCTTAGTAGATACCAATGAACTAAACAACAGAAATGATAACTGAGTAATTAAATAATCCCAGAATAAATCTTACTTGCTCTGTATTTGAACCTGCTCTGAATGGAGTGAAAAAATACTAGTTTCTCTGTCTGAGAAACTTCTGCCTTTTCATCCTCTTAACAGAACAGCTCAATAACTGCCTTCAAAACAGAAGGTTTTCAGGCATTTGTGTGAATTACAAATTCAGTCGTGTATTCAGTTATTATAAAAATGCACTGAGTGGTGGTTCTCAAGTGCTATACAGCATGGATTTTCAGCTTATTTCTTCCTGCATATTTGGCAAATGGTCTATTTTTTTAAATCAGACATAATTAAATGATCATTTTGTGGCAATACCCTGCAAGTATGGGCAATAAAGCCTAGATCTGTGCTTTTCAAATGATAAAGTTTATTATCCTGTGTAGTAGTCAATAGCCAGTCTCTGCTCTGGTTCTAAAACAAGGCCATAACTTTGAAGAAGCAGATATTGAAGTTGGTCCTTCCTATTGTGTTTCTGTGCTGCAGAGCACATTGTAAAGGCAGGTAACCCTGTGCCAGGCATCCTTCTCTTCTTGGCAGCCAGCCTTGCTCCACGCTCCAAGGGAAACTGGGAAGGTCCTCTTTAATGTGATCCGGAATAAATTGTTACAGGGCTTGTCAGGTACAGACTGCGTGCCAAAAATAATAATTGTGTACCTGTACACTTTGTCAAGGACTGGGTTAACATGACATACAGCTTGTTCTTGAGGATTTAATTCTCTCCAAGACACTTCTCCTTTGAAAATGGTTGGTGGTAAAAGTGGGACAGGTTACCAGAATGAATGCATTGTGTTGGTGCCTTTCACCTGCCTGATGCTTGCCCTCTTTTCATACCCTTGGCAGAAGTAAAGAGGGTTCAGAGTTTGAAATGGAGCTATTTTCCCCTTACTTGCCACAGACATTGTCTTAAATATTTGCTGTGCTCATTTTTCAAGTCATAGACATGAAGTCTGAGTTTTCCAAGCATTTGAAATGAATGTTCTGAAATCAGAGGTCCTGGTGCGGTGTGAGCTACACTTCTCTGACTTTCAAAAACTTGGTCTGGTTCTTACTGTGGTACTTCATGTGCCACTTCAGAGATTGTTCCTAGAATCCTGGGTTCTGGTTTTGTTCTGTTTTATCCTACATCTCTTTCTGCAGCCTGAAGTAAGATGTGTCCTTCTGGTTATATTTGGGGCAGGAGACAGTTAATCTGGTTAGTCTCAAGACCCAAGAATTTCTCTTTCACTCATTTCATGCAGCATTTTGTCAGGATCCTCTTAAGGTTTGAGAGCCTTATTCCTCATGTCTCTTGACCTTCACAGTTACTACCTGACTTTAACAGTGCTGCTTGATTTTTAGCTGTGATATTCTCATTGGAGGCAGACAGACTTATCCTGCTGCTTGACAGTGACATGTGTGGAAAGAAGGCAAAGGGGTGAATAGCAGGAAACAGGGAAAGGAAATTCTGTCAGAGTAGAAGATCATCCAGTCCAGCTGTTGGAGTCCCCATTCCTGGAGGTGTTTAAAATCCATGTGGCACTTGGGGACATGGGTCAGTGGTGGCCTTGGGCAGTGCTGGGGGAATGGTAGGACTTGATGGTCTTCAAGAGCTTTTCCAACCTAAATGGTTCTATAATTCTATCTTATGATCCTATAAATTGGTCTGAGACCTCACTGCATTTGGAGAATTGTAGGTATGTTAGTCTGGTGGGACAGCAGAGAGAAGGGTGCTGACTATCCCTGTTGGGTGCCAGCAGGGTTGGAGCTGTCTTGTTCTGCCTGGAAGCAATGTAAGGGCTGGTAGAGAGAGTGGTCATACTCACCAACTGAAGAAGCAAAAAAAGGGTAATGAGATCTGTGTTATGTACACTATGACATTCTTGCATAGTCCAAAGGTATTCCATGCTGTTGCTTTTGGGCTTCTGTCTTCTTGTAGCCAGGCACTCCATATTATTTTAAGTGGAAATTGTAATGAAGGAGGCGACTCTAGACTTGAAACAGAACCGGCAAAACAAGAGGAGTATTAGGGAAAGAGGATCTTATTCTGGGTTAGAAAACTGTACATCTGGACAGTAGGCAAAAATGACCACCAAGACTGGAATTCAATTTGTCGCTGTGATCATGATTGCTTGTAAATCAAAAGACACTACTTTTAAAATGTATTAAAATCTGTTGTAAGGTGTCCTGTGGGACTAGGACATGGGCAGGCTGGAAGGAAGAGCCAGTTCCAGGAGCAGTCTGTCTCCTATTAGACCTTACTGCATATTCTTCTCAGGAACTTTACAGCCCTGGGTTCCTTGGCAGGTTTAATCATGATCAAGGAAGTATTTTAACCTGATTGCCTCTCAAAGCACACTAGATTTGCTATGAAGTTTGAGTTACCAAGTAAAGCGTTACAAATACACGTATTTCTCAAGGGGCTGGTGTGTGAGTCTTGTATGGTCCTTCGTTTTTCTACCTTAGGAAGTCTCTTACCCACAATTATTAAATTTAGCCAGCAGTGATGGACCCAGCTTTGTTCCATGATGCCAAAGCAGAGTATGTATATTTGCACTCCTATTCTGCTTTACAGTCAGAGTGCAGGCATCTTAACGAGAAAGTGTTTCCTGGGAAGGAAAAACAAAATAGTACTTTATATTACGTGAAGTATTTCAGGGTATAGGTTTCTAAATTAAGTAGCTCTGAAACACTTACAATCTGCTTAGCAATACAACTGAATAGACAGTCATAATTTAAACCTCACCAGATGCTCTAATGACTCCTTCCTTAATGTGAGAATTAATTCCATTTCCATGCAGGCTTTTTCCTAATCCTATTCTGAGCAGAGACAGCCAATTGTTTTAAATTCTGAAGACTATTTTCTGTGAAAGAATGAGCTGGGAATATTCAATGTAGTGCACTTAAGAGCTCAGTAAAATACAACTTCATAATGTTGGGTAATTTGTATCACGTTCCAGCAAAGCATGAAAATTGTCAGATTTGTGTAAATCTATCACAAGCAGCTGCTGGAAGTTAAAAATAGAAGTAATAAATGTTTCCTAGTAAGATCCAGGGTTCACTTAGTGTTGGCTGTCCTCTGTTGTAGATTGCCCTGGCTTTGAAATCCTTGCCTTCTCTGATCCCATTCATTGAAGAGTTGGACTCGGTGATCCTTGTGGGTCCCTTCCAGCTCAGAGTATTCTGTGATTCTGAGTTTCTCTGTGCACTGCTACCCTGGGTGTGTGTTTAATTACTCAGGCTTCTTTTATCAGCAGATTGCTGAGGGTGGTGCTGCTCTGCACTGTGGGGTGCTGCTGTTTGTAATATCTTAAAATTATATTCAATTAAATGTACCTGCATAGTAGTGCAGGTGTACAGTTTGTCAGTTAACACTGCAAGTCACTTGGTATTAGTTCCTTTAACATATTTGGGAACAGCTTTCAACTTTTTAACCTGACTGCAGTAGTATATGGAACACTTGGAGGGTCTTCCTTGGATCAGCTGTGTTCTGGCATCTCCTCTTCGTGTCATTCTAATAAAATTAGTGGCACGAAGAGGAATGACCACTTCAGGCAAATGCTTTTCCTATAGCTTCATGTGTTGGAATGTTTGCAGTTTCCTAAGCAGGCATATGCCACTAGAGGTTGCCATGCACCTCACTGATTAGATGTGGGCTTGTAACATTAAATTACTTCATGGGGCTATAAACACCATCCAGTTTTCCTTTTTTTTTGCGTTATCACCACAGTTGCTCATGTGCAGGGCTGTGTGAGGCACTAAGAACTCTACTGGTTGCACTTCTGTTAATTTTTTTGGTAGTCACAGGGGTTCCAGTGAGATTCAGGGAATGACATGAGGAAAGGGGTTTGTGTCAGTGCTCCTGATGCTGGTAGGAGTCAAGTGGAATTAGAGAAGAGTGTGCTTTAAAGGGGTACAGGTCAGAGACCTGTGTAGCTTGTGCACGCTGTGGGATGCAGTAGGTTGTACTTGAGTGTCATCACAGCCCTGCTGTACCTGCTTGGAGAGCAAAGCTGGAGACCTACCTTCCAGCTAAAAAAGTTTTTATCTTTCTTTAAAGTAAGTTGTGAGCCTTAAATATCAGTGCTTGTAAAATCTGACTGCACTGCTCTAGTTCCTCACATCTGAGAGGAGGATGAAGCCCTGAATTCCCTTTTTACTCTTCAGAAAAGTCTTCATCTTTTTGTAGGGTTGATTATGTTTCTTAAGCTACTGCGAAAATTGCTATCCTTGATGATATGTGCTGCTGTATTTGAGAAGTTTCAGCTCCCCAAACAAGCCATTTATTTGCTTTATGGTTTTCTGTGTTAGTAATTTAATTTCTTTGGTATGGTTTCCTCTTACAGAAGTCTGATGGGATTTTCCTGAGTAAAAATGTTTATGACTGTTGTTTAGGAAAAAGAGTACAGGATGTTACTTTAAACTGTGCTTTTAAAGCCCCATTTATGCTGAACTAAAAATTGACTTTAAGTTGTAATGTGTGAGTTTCTACAGGAACGTTGTATTGCTGCTGCAATGTATTTCATACAATCCCAGAGTAGTTGCCGTGGGAATGGGCCCTAAAGCCCATGTCATTCCAATTTCCATTCCGTGGACAGGGACACCTTCCACTAGACTGGGCTGCTCGAAACCTTGTTCAGTCTTTTCCTTAAAGTAATTGTAAATAAAATTTTTCCTTATACCCAATACAACCCTGCCCTCTGGCACTGGGAAGCCATTGCCTGTGTGCTGTCCCTGCAGGCCTTGTCCCCAGTCCCTGTGCAGCTCTCCTGGAGCCCCTTGAGGCCCTGGCAGGGGCTGGCAGCTCTCCCTGGAGCCTTCTCTTGTGCAGCTCAACAGCCCCAGGTGTCCCAGGCTGGCTCCAGAGCAGAGGGGCTCCAGCCCTGGCAGCATCTCCGTGGCCTCCTCTGGACTGGCTGCAGCAGCTCCACGTCCTTGTGCTGTTGGAGCCAGGGCTGGGGCAGCTCTGCAGGTGGGGTCTCACCTGGGCACAGGGGCAGGGGGGCAGAATCCCCCTCCCCTGCTGCCCACGCTGGGGATCAGCCCAGGGCACGGGGGGCTCAGGCTGGGGCAGCTCCAGCTCTCACCCACAGCACCCTCAGCTCCTTCTCCCAGGGCTGCTCTTGATCAATTCTCTGCTCAGAAAAAATTATGTGAATCGCTGTGTTTCAACAAAGAAGAAAAATGCTCATAGAGCAGCAAGACCTGTGTGATCTGACCTGTGTCTTAGAGGCCACACTGAACTGAAAAATCTGAAATTGTTAGTGTGTGAATGTGATGGAATTAAAATTTACCAATTGCTTAATTATATCATTTAGCAGTGGCAATAATGAGATGTAATTACTGGTTCAAAATTCCCTAGGCTGCTCACATAGGAAGATAAACAAATTTGTCTCCCACACAACTTTAGACTCTGTGAGCATTCTGTTTTTCTGCCTTTTTTCTTTGATGTCTACAGTATTTTTGGGAAACTGTTTAGCAGAGAGCCTTCTCTTTCACTGAAGAATAGCAATGGGATAGTTGGAGCAAAGAACTAGTGAGATGGAGTTCTTAAAATCAAAGGCCCTTCTTAAGGGAAAAAACTTTGAAGCATAATCCAGGTTGCATGAATGCTTCAAACTTGTTTGCTTTCTAATTTAATTCTCATTTGGAAATGTGGGTATAGAACAGAAGTGCTTTTTCTCATACAGGAGTTGTGATTTTTAAATTATAAGATTTCAGCTAAGTTGGCGTTTCAGACTTAAACTGAGATGTCCAAATTGAGCAAATAGAATTAGATGAATAGAGTATGCAGTAATTTTGTTAAGCTCATCATTCTGGCATCTTTCTTACAGCAAGATAATGGTTAAGTGGGGTTAAATTAGAGCAGTTTTTCAGCTAAAAACTTCCTAAAATTGTTCCAGATTTATAAGTTGAAGCCCTTTGACACCAGGAAACCTTATTTTGAAAAGCTCTTTAATTTCAGGAATGTCATCTTTCAGTCATCAAAAAGCAAGGTAACAGTAGTAAGATGTTCAGTGATTGATTTATAACCTATACACTGATCAACACACAACATGAAAACGGGTTCCACCCTCCTTTATTTCTTTCCCTTTGGTGCTCTTGGAACACGGTGTTTACGTTGCTTGGAGCTGCAGAGCTCTGGGGGTGGTTTGAAACACGCAGGTTTGCATCACACCACGCACACCGGGAGCCTGGGCTTGGGCAGCCTGTAGTGGCACCGCAGGAGCGATCAATAGACAACGTTTTTACAATCAGGCTTCAAATCTTCATCTCTTAATTGGGCCATTAAATTAAATCTCAGTTTACTGATCTCTTAATCGTAGCGGGGAAGTGTTCACAATGGCAGGCCCCAGAGAAAAGAGACTGCTCCTGCTCCCACGGCAGCAGACATTGAGAGACTTCACAGGTTAAATTATAACATAATAAACGATGAAGCTTCTTGGAATTAGTGCCCTGTGGCCAGAGCTGTTGCATACTGAACCCTCTAAGCATCAGCTTTGTACTGCTCAATAGTGAACCCCCTGAGCATCAGCTTTCCCGTTCCTTTTTTTAACCAAAAGAAAAGAAGAAAGGAAGGAATTGAGAGTAATGAACAGTTTCACTAAAGCAGTGAAATCTGCCTCTGCAAATAGCGTGAGGGGAATAGTCAAAAATCCCTGGTTTCTGATAGTGAAACTCAAGTACCTCCAGTCTGAGCTGTCCAAGAATAAAAGATAATTTTTTGTCCTCTTTTGAATCACATATGGGTTGTGCTAAAAAGAAATTATTTCAATGATAGTTATCACAACAGTATGACTATTTTCTAAATTTTCTAAATGTGATTTTTAACTTAGGTTAATTAGGCTTATGTTAATTTCACTGCCAGTGCAGAAAGCCCCACAGCCCTACTCTCCAATTCCATGCTTTGGGGAAACCTGTTGATAGAAGTGGTGGCTTTTAGTAATTCCTATCCCTGATTATTTTCATGCAGACATCATGTCACTGAGGTGAACAGGCAAGGAGCATCTTTCTATGGATATGGCTTCAGGTTATTTATCTGCAGCTTAACCAGCTTGTTTAATTTTCTGTGTTTGCTTTAAAGCAGTAGCTGATGACCTCTTCATCCCAACACACTTACACTTACACAATACTTGGACTGGTGAATTTGTTACTTTTAAAAATCTATATAGATTTTTCTCTCCATCCTTCACTTGGGTAGTTTTTACCGTGTGCTGTAAGATACAGGTTCTAGCAATAAATCCTCTTCAGAATGGAAGGCTGCAGAACTGAGTGGTTGACTTTGCCTCAAAAGTAAGAATTAAAATCCTCAAAGACAATTTAGTGCTTCTTAACTTTAAAATAGTTTGTAACATTTTTGTTCAGGAAAGAAAGCACTTAATGTCTAGCTTGGATATAAAATGGCTTCCCAGGGCCAGAGGGCAGGGCCAGATGGGATGTGGGGAAGGAATTGGTGGCTGTGAGGGTGGGGAGGCCCTGGCACAGGGTGCCCAGAGCAGCTGTGGCTGCCCCTGGATCCCTGGCAGTGTCCAAGGCCAGGTTGGACAGGGCTTGGAGCAGCCTGGGACAGTGGAAGGTGTCCCTGCCCATGGCAGGGGGTGGGATGATATGATCTTGAAAGTCCCTTACAACACAAGCCATTCTATGATTCTATGATAAAATTATATTCTGTTTTGAGAAACTGCTTTATAATGGGGTTTTTTAACCCCTATGCAGTGCAGCAAAAGTGGTAATCCCATTTTTATTAGGCATTCCAAGCAGAGTGAAAACTAATGTCTTCTCAGATAAAGGGGTATTCATGATATTCTCGTGCTCAGGCCGTGTTTGAAAGAGGACACTGTGGAAAAGGAAGATCAAGCAACTTCAAGCCCCCGAGCCCAAGCTTTGCTTTTCACCTGCGGGCTGGCAGCAGCCAAGGTTGTGTGCACAGTGGGACACCTGGAGACACTGTTTGAGTCACCTGGTGAAACCTTGGGCACCTTTGCCTTCTCTTCCTTGAGCTGTGCACAGGCACGGGCCCCCTGCTCTGCGTGCAGTGCTTTTCATACCCCTCATTCTCCGCTCTGTCACTGTAACTCCTCCAACCTACAGAGGGTCTCGAATCCCTGCGGTGCCTTTTATCGGGAGACAGAAGCGATTTATAAAGATCTCAATAGCGTTAAATAAAAGAAACATATGCTGGCCTTATTAGTAGCTTGTTGACCTAGATTAGCTGTGGGGAAGCTTATAAGCTGATCAGCCATTCCAAAATTGGGAGGTGTCATTGCAATTAGTAGGAAAAGCTGTGACAAAAGGGAAGACAACAATGATTCTGACAAGGGAAAAGAGAATATTAGTAGCAAATGGGCTCTTGCTGGCATGACTTGGGGATGTAAATAGAATGAAGTTAATTTTTAAGAGGAAAGAGGCGTCCTTTGTTACTAAGAATTGAGTGTAGTTGTGGTCAAATGTACTAAAATGCTGCTTCAGCTATGTCAACAGCAAGAGGAGTACCCCATGTGTGCTCGCCTGTTTTTGCCTGTGTGTAACATATGGAGGCGAGGTTTTAGGCTGATATCAGCTGTTTCCAACATGGAAATATCATTGAACTTGGTTTAAGCCTGGTTGAACCTGCTGGGGATTCTGAGTGGGCATCTGATAGGACAGTAATACCCTTGTCCCCCATCTGGCGTGGGCAGTCGAGTGCCCCACGTGCCACTGGAAGCATTTGCAGCCCAGGACCCCCAGCTCACGGGTCCTGGGGGCTCCCCAGATGGACAGATTGGATCAGTGTGAGCCACGGAGGGCTGCTGGGGAAGCAGTTGCTTCTCTCTGTGCCAGGGTCTTCTCACATGGAGCAGAGCAGTTAAACTATCTTATCTTCTACTCCGCAGTTAATGGCCGCAGGACTCCGTAAAAATGACAGTTTGATTGCTGATTTGGCTTAAAAAGGTATTTAGTATCAAAACATGCGCCACTCCGAAAGCTTAGCTTTGTACAAGGTAGTTTGCTCTTTCATGGATTACTTTTTGTGTCTCTGCTGACTTGTAGGCAACAACCAGCAGGGTAATTTTGTCATTTTTGGGGGGCAAGAGACTACTACAACTTATTTGTCTTCCGCCATCCAGAAAATCATGTGGTGTTTCAGAGCCTTGCAAACTGCAAGTCGCTGCCTGGCAGGGTGTGTGATTCAAACCAGCATAGAACTGAGGTGTTCTGAAGCCTTGATGCCTGTTCCAGGGCGTGCAGAGCATCACACGTGTCACACAGAGCTGGAGTTAGGAGGGACATCTTTAATTATTATTAATGGCCCATTCATTGTTACTGTGCCACGCAAGCTCTTTGGAAACAGTATCACTTGATACAGTGTTCAAATTGGGGAATTAAACTTTTCTTTTTTGGTGGAACCTGGAAACTGTTGATCTTGTGAATCTCTTCTGATAAAGAAGTACCTGAAGAAACCTGTAGGAAAATAACTGTTTTTGTGATAGACATTTAGTGTTGTTTTACAGATGAATTTTCAGAGTAGACTGAGGTGGTTGTGAGTTGTTGTCACTTATATTTTCTGCGTGTTTAATGGCTACAGGAAGCAAAAATGAGAAAGCAAGTAGGATTATTCCAGTTCTGATAATGCAATTTTGATTTCTTTCAGCTGGAAAAAATGTTAAGGCCGCTGAAGTGTTTTCTGGGTTGTGTCCCACTGTATTATTTTGGATTTGGGTGTCTAATATGAGGGTCATAGAATGGTGTGGGTTGGAAAGGACTTTAGAGATACCTAGATATGATCCTTATAGCTTTTGTATTATAAAAAGGCTGTTTTAGGCCAATAAGTTGTCTTGCATAGGATTTTTCTGGGATTTAAAAAACCAAGGGAATTCTGATAGTCTTTTAGAAACAATTACTTGCCATTCTAGTAGAACCCTAGAAACTGCAGTCTTGTCTTCTCAGTTTGTTTTGAATGGAACATATTTATGGGACAGTGTTCCTGAACAGAAATAGAGGTGACTCAAGATAAAGACTTGCTTGAACCTGTAATTTATCCCCAGTGGCAGGGTATTTGGCTCATTAACGCTTTATTCTGATACAACATGTACTCTTTCTTTTTTAGAAATTTTCTTTTTGGAAAAAGCTTCTGCACTGTGATCTAACGAAATGAAAAATGAACTTTTAAGGATTTATCTGACGAACTAAAATAGTTCTAAGTAAACAAAACTATGGAACAAAAGTGTAGCCAAAAATATTGCATTATTTATATTTTTTTTTCCTTGTCAGGCTGCTTCTTATTTCACATTTTAACTGATGTCATTATATACATCTAGTACTTTTCCAGCTCTGCTCTGCAGTGAACTGATGTCCCTCTCCACTTGTGTGAAGTCGGGAGAGGTAAGAGTGGCTGCAGGGAGGGAAGCAGGGCTGTGTGATACCCAACTGACCTGTGTCAGTGCCCTCCAAATGCCTCCTGAAAACTTTACTCTCCACCACACATGGACAGAGTGGAAATTTTCAGTTCATTCAGGCCCCACACTTCAGTTAGGGTTTTCAAATAGGCTTTTCTAATGGGTTTTGGGAATAGAAAACAACAGTTTATGAAATTTCTGAGTCTCTTAAGTGCTCAGACTGAGGTATTTCCTACCGCCATGTATTTTCACTGGCATTTTTGTGGCTCTCAAAGAATATTGCACATTGAATCATCTGACATTTGTAAATGGAGGGTGCAACTATAGGTACAGGCAAAAGAATCAGGATTTAACAACTCTAATGTGCAGCAGGTCTTTATAACCATTGAATGACTCAGCCTGTTTAATGGTAATGGCCTTCAGCGAGTTTAGGAAATAACAGGCTTTTAGGTGAAGTAAGTGCGCTTAGTTTTGTAATGAATAAACAAATTCACCATGAAGCTGTGTAGAGGCATGCTCCTGTCACTCATCAGGTGTGTCCTGCTGTCTGTCTCCAAGTACCCAGTTAGCAGGGGCTGGGATGGATGGATGGATGGATGGGTGGGTGGATGGATGGATGGATGGATGGAGGGATGGATGGATGGATGGATGGAGGGATGGATGGAGGGCTGGAGGGATGGATGGATGGATGGATGGGTGGAGGGATGGATGGATGGATGGATGGATGGATGGATGGATGGATGGATGGATGGAGGGATG
>VXBN01005204.1:39637-114932 GCA_013397395.1 Sinosuthora webbiana | reverse complement strand
ATGGATGGATGGAGGAATGGAAGGAAGGGTGGAGGGATGGATGGATGAAGGGATGGATGGATGGATGGATGGATGGATGTAGGGATGGATGGAGGGATGGATGGATGGATGGATGGGTGGGTGGATGGATGGATGGATGGATGGATGGATGGATGGATGGGTGGATGGATGATGGATGGTGGGTGGGGCAGTGGGTCTCAGACACGCTGCCCTCGTGTGCCGGCCCCTCTCTTGCTGCTGTCTCCTGGCGCAGGATTTTCCAGGTTCAGGCAGACGGAATGCAAATGCCTGTGTTAATGAGGGTGTTGTAGCATCCCTGTAATCCCGTGCAGAGCCTGTGAATTATCACAAGTGTCTAGCCAAAGGATAAAAGCACGGGAGGTTTCCAAAACAACATTCCCATAGTACCATTCCTTAAGCTGCTGGGGATATGTGCCTTCCAAGTAACCAGTGCATCTGGGTGATTAAAGCCTTCGCCTTTGAAACATCAGAACTGAATAGACACTTCCTCCGAGCTCTTTTGTATCTTTTTGCTTATGGGTTACCAGTTATTTCTGTCTGCTTTTAATATATAATTCCTTTTGTTCTTTCCAATAGAACTTCGTCTGTACAGAAGTAATTTGGCGTTTCTGTAGAAGAATCTCATATATTTCTCGTTTTGTTTTCAGTCTATCAGACATCTCCAGAACTTGTTTGGCTTTCATTTCCTTGCCCTCCTTCACTATAAATACTTTCATGCATGAAGATAATACTCCTCTCATAAGCCTGTTGTGTACATTTGGCCAGTGCTGTGACAGAGGGTTGCTTCAGGGCATGGGAACTTACATCTGTGACACATTATCACAAATAATCGCTTCTTAAGCATTTAAATAATTTTCATCCTTTTCTGTGTTGTTATGGCACCTTTAACCCCATGGTGACCCCTTGCCGCCAAACTGCTGTTTTGCAGTAATGTAATTTAAAATCCTGTCATCACTTTATGATGTAAGATATAAATTTAGGGATACTTGTATCTGAAAAGAAGGCCTGCAGGAATTAAGTATTTTTAGAAATCTGTGAGAATGCTGCTTAGAAGAGGACATTAGGTGGGGATCAGGGAGGAAGGAAAGTGCCAGCAGTGGAAAAGGATCAAGTCAGGATTACTTGAAGACTGATGTATCCATGTCCACAGGACCTGGTAAAACACATCCAAGAGCGCCACGCATGTTGACTCATGCTTGTGCAAGAACACTGTGTTGCATCACTTCTGGAAAACTGCATCCAGGTTTTGGGCCTCTAGACAGAGGGGCTGCCAGAGTGGAGGGAGTTCCTTGGAGGGCCTCATGGTGGCTGGGAACAGGTGTGGGAAGGTGGGCTCAGGGCACTGGGCTTGTTTAGCCTGGGGGAGAGAAGGCTTTGGGGCAAGGCTACAGCAGGAGGTTCACAGAAAGGGTGAGCAGCCTTCCCATGTGCATGAAAAGGCTGCTGAGGAGATGAAGACAGGCTTTTTATACAGAAAAAAACTCAGTAGGATGAGGGGGAATGGTCAGGAGGTTCCAGGCTGAGTCAAGAATGCAATTTTTCGTGGTCATGGCAGAATTGGCAGAGCAGCACAGGGACGTTGTGGAGTCTCTCTCCCTGGAGGCTTCTGAGACTCAACCAGATGAACCCCTGCTCAGGTGTGGATACAGTTTTAACCCTGCTTTGAGCAGAAGGTTGGACTAGACACCCCCTAAAGTCCCTTTCATCTTAATTATGACTCTGATGTAAGAATAATAACTCAAAAAATACTTGAACTGTATGAAAATGAGAAATTTCTTAAGCAGTTTAACTGTGCTAACAGCACAGTGGCAGAAACTCACCCCAAAGACAGCCAGAACATCTTTCTGTGAACAGGGGCATGTTCATCTTTCTAAACATTCTTGGTACTGAAAAGCAGATAGTTAGATTCCTGCTGTGGTTCATCAGTGCCATAGTTTATCATATCATCAGTGGCAGTGTACTAAAGAGAAATGAAAGTTCAACCCAAAACTCTCTCTTTGCATGGTGTATATGACGTGTTTTACTGTTGAAGAATCACAGAATCCTAGACTGGCCCGTGGTAGGAAGGGGTCTTAAAAATCATCTCATTCCAACCCTCCTGCCGTGGGCAGGGGCACCTTCCACTGAACCGGATTGCTCCAAGCCCTGTCCAGCCCGGCCTTGAGATAGGCAGAGAGATGTTTTGCCTTTCAGCTCTTTATGCCTTATGAAACAACATTAATTGGTGATATTTCAGGCAGAACAGAAATCAGTTCTCATGGAGTGGATGATCTAATGAGTTGTTGTTACCGTATATTTGGTGTTTGAGTACAGAATGTATTTTGGTTGGGTTTGTCTTTGGGAACAGAGGAGTGGTGACTAATAGGACTTCCTAGAACACAAGTTATCAAACATGAACAGTAATAAAACGTTCACTGCGTGTCGTGACGTTCTGCCCACGTGTACAGAGGTAGTTTGGTGTGTTGACTAACATGTACTAGTTTAATTAGCTTATACTTTCATTTATTTTTCTTTTGGAGTCTTTCATACTGGCTTTCCTGTAGAGTTGTGTTGTAGCATAACTGCCTTTTGGAAATACAGTGATCAAGTCTTCAAGCTCAGGGGAAGACGTTATTCGCCGTGCATTTTTCAAATTCTGCCGCAGAAACAATATGACCTAAATATTTAATCAGGCTTAGCAGAATTGGCTTTTTTTATTGCTGCAGATTAATCTAGTTTCTCTGAGCTAATACACATGGCATGTATGTCTTCAAGACCTTTCTTTTTCTCAATAATGTTAAAGATTTATGGCTCTCATAAAATCTGGCATGCGCCAAGAGGAAGATTATGAATTACAATTACTTAAACATTAACACTGGGAATTTTTCTTTTGAATCCTGTATATGCTCTTTCAGCCTAGGTTGTATTTGTGGAGGGGTTAGTGAACACTGGTTTTATACCACTTTTCTATACCCTGCCCAATTTGCTTTCTTTGTGTGTTGTTAAGATGTTGGCCTGGTGCTGTTTATATTTTTGCCTTTGATATATTTATTTTAAAATAACAGTTTATTTCACTAGAGAAAATATCGGCTTTCTAGTTTAAGCAAATAAGGTCGTAAGTGGCTTTGCATGTTTTCCTTAGTGCTGTTGTCTTGTTCAAGTCTTAAATTTTAGATGAAGAAATGAATGTAAACATGTAATGAATTTCCGCAGTTCTTATTTTCAAAATCTTATTTTTTGCTAGGTGTTTGGTCTGTGGCTGTAGCCTCATGTACACTCCTTGAATTAATGTGGAGTTTGAGTTAAATATTGGAAGTGATATGATCACCTAAACCAAAATAATTGCCAGTGGCCAATTTAGGATGTTGAAATCTTCAAAGAAACTTCGGAAGAATCTTTAGCAAAGTCTTATTTATTTGTTGGTTTTGACTATCTGCTGGTTTCACACAAGGTGCTTGGAGGGCTTCCAGATGATCAGGGGGATGAGTAAGCTGCAGGAAGCTGTGACATCCTTCTGTGCCCTGTCATTCCCGGAGGGAAAACCGCATCCTGGCGTGCCTCAAACACAGCAAAACCAGTTGGTCAATGGAGGTGATTGTCCCACTTTGCTCAGCGTTGTTGCAGTGTCATTCCAGGCACTGTCTGCAGTTCTGGACACACCATCTGACAACGATGTGAAGGTCCTTGGATGCATCCGGAGAAAGGGCTGGAAGGAATGTGAGGAGCAGCTGAAGAGTCTGGATGGCCTAATTTGGAGAGAAGGAGGCTGAGGCACAACCACACTGCTCCCTGCAGCAGCTTCCTGAGGGAGGGAGTCACCTCTTCTCCCTGGGATTTAGTGATAGGGTGCGTGGGAATGGTTCAAAGCTGCCCAGGGGAGGTTCAGGCTGGACATGAGGAAGCATTTCTTTGCTGAGAGGGTGGTTATACCCTGGAGCAGCCTTCCTAGAGAGGTGGTCCATCATGGAATCCCAGAACAGTTTGGGTTGGAAGGGACCTTTAGTCTTACCTCATTTTAACCCCCTGCCATGGGCAGGGACCCCTTCCACTATCCCATGTCGATCCAAGCCCCATCCCACCTGGCCTTGGACACTTCCAGGGATCCAGGGGCAGCCACAGCTGCTCTGGGCACCCTGTGGCTGTGCTTTAGCATGCTTTAATTTGGTCATCCCTGAACGGGTCAGGCAGATGGGCGAGAAAGTCATTGTAGGTCTCTTCCTGCTGAAAATATTCTGTTCACTTGGAAACCTCCAACTTCCCTCTGGCTTTCCACATCAAACTCCCGTAGATTTTAAAGTGTGTCTTTAATACTCTTGTTTAACTGGTGTCATCAGAATACCTGTACTGATTGGGGTAAGAAAAAGGAAAGAAAACTTTTCTTTGCTTTCATCAAATCTGCAATTAATTGCAAATAAATGTAGATATACTGGATTAATTTTATATATGTGTAGGAATTGAATGTTTCCCCTGCATGTCCCTGAGTAAGTACAGTAAAGGGTCTCAGCCTTCATTTTAACTGCTTCTGGTTCAGACAAATTTAAAAAGCTCTCAGGCCAAGGACCAGAGCTCCAGGATTGCAGAAGATTGGGATAAATGGGTGAGAGTATTCTCACAGCAGTCAGATGAAGGCATTCTCCTCTTGATGAGAGCAGGCTGCAGGGTGGCAGAGGAAAGGACAGCTTAGAAGTTGAGGAGGGTTAAAAGCAGGACCAATTATAATTATCTCTTTGAGAAAATACACTTTTTAAAATTTTTTTTTCTAGAAGGTTGATATGGCTGACCGATGTGGTTTGTTTGGGGTTTTTTTCCTTTCCTTTTTTTTTTCCTTTTCCCTTTTTTTCATTTGCCAGCCAATACTGCATTTTCCTCCCAATTGCCCTCTCAATTTACACCAGCTCCAAGATTAGACAGTGCCAGGATCAGGGAAGGAATCACTAATGGGTGTCAGAAACAAGAGCAGAAAAAAATTGTGGAGTGGCATGTAGTTTACAGGCTTCTTCACAGATGTCAGGTTCTCTGTGCTGTCTCTTAGAGTATCAAATTACTTGAGATATATTTTTATTCCAAAATTCACATTATTGATGGTTAGCAAGTGAGCATTTTTTATGGTGGTTTTGGTGCTTTGTTCAAGTTTTGTCTCTTTCCATTCTCCACCCTCAATGTGTAGCAGAGAAAGTGAAAGACAAGAAACCTATAAAAATACCCGTGGATTTGAATCCTTGGAGCCTTCTAAATGCTACTTTCTGACTTTATAAAGACAGAATTTGGTGCTTTGCCATGACACCTCTCAGTTTTGAGCATCTTCTCTTACCTTAAAGGTGTTGTGGGGTTTTAATGTTTATGTTTCCATTCAGCTGATATTCTGTAATCACAGGCAGCCCCAGCTGATCCAGTAAGAGACACAGGGGACTACCTAGACAGAAAGGATCCTGATACTGTAGTCTCCAAAATACTGTTGCTGACCTCTGTTGCTTTGGATTTGAAAGTTTTGGGTTCCGTGGCTTTCATGGCTGTTAAGGACAAAGAACGTTAATAACTTGAAGTTTTAATGGAGCATATGGATTTTTTTCATAAATTTAAACTACTATTGAATGTTGCTGTGTATTTTTGTGTAGAGACAAGGCAAGAGAGGAGTTTTATTATTTTCATTACCATAAATAAAGAGAGTGGTACCTTACTGTTATATATGAATTGTGGCTTTTTTTTTTTTTTTTTTTTTTTGGTTGGCATAGCTCAAGTTCACCCTAATTTCCCTGACAGAGCTACGTAACAAGTCATGCTACCTTTTAGGTTTCAGAAATGGATAAGTCATATTGTTGTATCAGAATCCAAAATGTCGATCAGATGGCTTTTTATACCAGACTGGGATTGCAGTCTTTTGAAGTGGGATTTTAGTACAGTGTGAGCTACAGTTTTGTCATCCAGGTAGACAGGATACCTGAGTAGCACACACATACCTGCCCCATAAATCAAATAGGATTGTCTTTATTTTTTTGCAGAAGTACTTTTTCAAAAAGTACTTTTTGCTATAAACTAAAAGAAATGTGCCCCATGAAACATGCAGAAAAATTTCAGTAACATGTAAAAGTTGATGTAGCTGGAAGCCTCATTTCTGTTGGATCAAACAAGCTTATTTCAAATCAGTAGAAGTCAGTGAAAATTGATATCAATGTCTCTTAATATACATGGCCTTAAAGGCAGCTCTGCTCTTAAGCCTTGATTTTATTCTGATTTGCTTTAGAGGATTTAATAACAGAAATTCTTAGTCTTCAATATGATATAAGTTCTGCTGGTCCAAGTGGCTGTGAACAGCCATGGAGTTATGGGATTGCGTTGCTCTGGGTGTGGGTTTAAAGTACAACTTCTCCACAGACAAATTCGGCTTTGAGAATAGGAATGGCCTGTGGAGGACAGTGCTGCCGGCACTGTGTCACCCTGTGTGTGTCTCCAGAGCCTCTGGGTGATGGTTTGGGGAAACCTCTCCTCCTCCAGTGCGTGCTGTGGCCTCACCCCGTTGGTCAGTTAAGCCTGAATACGGTGATGGTGACTACGGGATCAGGTCTTGTTCTTCCCATCTCTGGGGAATGATGACAGGAGTCAAGGACAGCTGCTGTCATTTTCCCTGTGGAGCCAGCCTGGGACACCTGGGGCTGTTGAGCTGCACAAGAGAAGGCTCCAGGGAGAGCTGCCAGCCCCTGCCAGGGCCTCAAGGGGCTCCAGGAGAGCTGCACAGGGACTGGGGACAAGGCCTGCAGGGACAGCACACAGGCAATGGCTTCCCAGGGCCAGAGGGCAGGGCCAGATGGGATGTGGGGAAGGAATTGGTGGCTGTGAGGGTGGGGAGGCCCTGGCACAGGGTGCCCAGAGCAGCTGTGGCTGCCCCTGGATCCCTGGCAGTGTCCCAGGCCAGGCTGGACAGAGCTTGGAGCAGCCTGGGACAGTGGAAGGTGTCCCTGCCCATGGCAGGGGGGGGAATGAGATGAGCCTTAATGTGCCTTCCAGCCAAAACCATCCTGGGATTCTACAACAGAAGACCCGTTCAATTTCTTGATAATCTAACAAGATTCAATGGCTGGAAGGAGTTTTCTAGTAAGAGGCATGGCTAAATACAGTAAATGGTAACGGTGGACTTAGAACCATTTAAATCATCTAAGGATCATCATTCTAAATTATACTCTTTATTCTGGCTTTGGAAAAAAACCATGTAGCCTCTCTGGGTAGCTGGAAGGGCAGGCTTGTGGGTTGAGGTTTTTCATTAGTGTGGGACCCTGTAAATCCTTTATCTTCTCCATCCTTGGCCTGTGGAGTGAATAGAATGGCTCACAATTTGCTGTGGTCAGGAACACAGAAAAGGCATGAAAGCTTAGGAAATTGTGTCCTTGAACCTTCTTCATCTCCTGAAAATTATCATAGCTGCAAATGAAGTGCCAGAAGGGATTTTGTGTTCTTAAACTTCCAGAGCAAAGACAGGACTGATTTAACCCAGTAGTGAGTGCTGTTTAAAGCAGAGCAGAGAGAAGTGTTGGTTTTGATATAGTCCTGGGCTTAGAGCCCCACTGATGGCACCAATTAGCAATTGGTGGCACTCCTTTTCGACCTGTTTCTTGCCCAAGGTACACCAATGATTTTGTCTGGGGAAAGAGTGTTTCAGCCACGTGTGACTATGTCAGGTAGGGATTTAGGGAGATACTAGCCTGTGAAATGCAGGTGGTTGGGTGTATAACCCCTGGGCCAATTTTCCACCTATGAGGCCATGAAACAGTGGGGCTTTTGATTTGGTGAGAATGCTGGAGCCTAGAGTTCAGTTGTTGTTGGTTCTTGCCAACGTCAGTAAAAGAGGCTTGGTTTCATTAACCTCCATGGGAACCTTTCCCAGTTTAGCGCTCCATGGTTACATCTGTCCTGGAGAAAGCCATGTCCCCTGGCTGCAAACGAGGACAGCAGAGCCTGGTAGCACCACCATGGGCTGACATTTTTATCCCTCAATGTATTAGGCTGGTTAAACTGGACAACTTAGAATCGCAGAATCATTAACCTTGGAAAAGATCTCCGGGATTACCAAGTCCAGCTGTAAGATCACTGAGTCACATCATCACACCACATCATCACACTTGGCACACCCTGGGCTATGCACCATTGTGCAGGGAAGTATTTTCTGTACAAACCCTGTAATAAAAGGTGGTTGAGGTTATATTTTCTATGTGCCTCCGAGCTTTCCAGTGATGCAGTTTGTTGCAGGTGAACTACGCTAATGAATTTATTTTCCTTTCCATTGTGAGTGGGAGGATATCCTGTGCATAGGCAAAGGCAGTACGTCTCTTACTCAGGTGTATTCAGGGTTGCTTAATGCCATTTTTAAATGTTTATTGCTTGCTCTGTAGTTACTTCATAGAAGTGACTGTAGTTCTTCGTGGAAAAGCTGGCCAGGCCTTAATTGAGTAACTGTTATGATTAAGCATCACATTGAACAGCTAGAATTAAATACAGGAATGCTCCACCACTGAAATCCCAGGCTGCAAGAGCAGTTCAGACTGAGCAGTAATTCTGTGTGATTTTTTTTTTCCCTTTAAGTCAACTGTCAGTTTTTGTGAAAGGCGGTTAAATTCTGTGAACATCCTTAGGTTTTCTTTAAAGGTAATTTCTGTAAACCAGGGGCCAGTCTCCTGCATTTATAATTTTTGGGCATCTTGAGAGAGAGAGAGATAAAACTTCTTAAGATGATACTGAGAAAAAAAAACAAACGGGAGGGAGGAGGGAGAGAAATGCCAAACACACCCAAAAGAAGCCCAAATTCTCGTGTCTAATGCGTGAGACTTGGCAAATTCCCCGTGCAGCAGTGACAGAACCAGCGTGTGGGCACAGGGGCAAACAGATCCCTCTGTTTCTCGAAACTGTTGTTTTATGTCAAACCGCTCCATTGCTTTCTTGGCACCTTCCGTTGACTCTTGGCACAAAAGCCAGGGATGTTAAACCATGACTTGGCTTTCTTAAAGGAAAACACCTCTTTTTTCTGTTTTGTCTCCCTCTACCCTTGTCTTTCAGTTATACCTGCCGCCACTTGCGGAGATATGTGTATGTCTTGGACAAACTGTATTTCCCCCACTCCCACTGCTCTACGCTGCAGCATTGCTTCTCGACCCTCAGTGACAATGGAGAGGAACTCTTGTCTTTAACTTGTTCTCACATTCTCAGATCCTATGCTTCCAGGTTATTAACCTCTGCTCTCCATTTACTGCATGCTGCATGCCCTGTGACTGATCTGTGCATGTTTTCAGTTAACTGATGAATAATTTTTATTTCTGAGGGGATAGTTTGTGTCTTTATGGCATCCTTGATGTATATTCTGAAAAGTGTGTTTGAAATGGGAGTCTAGCGACGGTTTGGGTTTGTCTTTTTAAATTTAGAATACAAATTCTTTAGCCTTTGGAAGCTTAGATGCTTTTTATGTTTAAGTATTTTAATCCATTTCCAAAGCCTTGGCATGAGAACGTGAGCTATGATTCACAAAACTTCCATTGGAGTTGCATAATTTGTTTGGAATTGGTGCAGGGATTTAAGTTTTCTTACATGCAAGTGTCTAATACTTCCTCGACACCCATTGGTTCGTTTGTAATGTTGTCTATATAATTTGCTTTTCAAGAAAGAGAAATGATAGTGCTATTGCCTCGAGATCAGGCAGCTTTCGTGGTGGTTAATCACAGGATTGTTTGTGCTGGAAAAGCCCTCCAAGATCATCGAGTCCAACCATTTCCCAGCACTGCCCAGGCCACCACTGCCCCATGTCCCCAAGTGCCACATCCACACGGCTTCTAAATCCCTCCAGGGATGGGGACTCCACCACTGCCCTGGGCAGCTGTGCCAGTGCCTGGCCACCATTGGGATTAAGAAATTTTTCCCAATATCCAACCTAAACCTCCCCTGACACAAGCTGAGTCCATTTCCTCTTCTGTTGATTGTTACTTGGGACAATTAGGAAAGATCTCTCGTTTTCTTTTTTTTTTTTTTTTATGCCTGATCACTTTTAATTATACAGAAGAATGATGAGAATCCATCAGCCCCAAATCCTTGTTTGTGATAGAGAATTACAGATGCTTTACAGAAACTGTAAAAAGGGTGAATTTAAAAGTGAGTCCTACTTGGCCATACCCGAAGGATTTCTCTTAGCTGTTTGCTCCAAGTGAAAATTCAAGTTTTACTATTTCATTGTTGATGCTGTGGGTAATTAAATGTATTAACCTAGATCCTAGAAGCTTTGGGAAAACAAGGAAAAAATTGCGTGACAAAATTGATCAGGACATGGAAAGCATCCAGGGTGGAAATGCAGCTTCCCAGCAAAGCCAGCATACAATAGCAGGAGACCACACAGTAAACATAAGTAAAACCAGCTTGATTGTCAAGGGAAGAAAATACGGCATGCAAGCTGAAATGGCTCTTTTTGTACAAAAGAAAAAATTTATAGTAGTACATAATGATGGAGAATTACTCTGAAGATCTCAACAGGAGATGAAAATCTAGCTGTCCCAGGGGCATTCTCCAGATTAATTTGGAACAGGGATATGGTATTAAAGTAGTCAAAAGCCTGAGATTTCAAAGGCTTATTTAAAAATGAATACTAATAATAAGTGCAGTCTACACTACAATCCTCTTTAAGGTGTAATGTTTTACAGGTAGGAATGATACCCTGAAAATGTAAAAGAAATGGTGTAATTCTCCCAGCTTGTTTCCCTGAAATTTTGGTAATTCTGTACAGCAACAGCACTATACATTAAGCTGACAAAATCATCCTTGGGAGACTAAGTGCTTCTCCATGGATATTGCATCTTTCAGGTGTTCTGTGGATGAAAATAAGCACTGATAGCACTGTATGTGTTTTCATGTGACAAACCTGTGAAGGTTTTAGAGCAAAAGCATTCATCTGGTTACTCCCCATACCAAAACTGATGGAGAAGTTTTTTACTGGTATCACTTTCTGAAATGGGGCTTATGCATCAGTTAAGATGTATTAGAGTGCATCAGTCTGGGAGATGGTAAAATCTCAGATTTTCACTGCAGGTTATTTTTTTTTCTGAGGCTGGAGGAGAACAGAGGATTTGAAATGGAAATTGCTGCTGTAAAAATACGGAGGTAGCAGTTTTTTATGGCTAATTCACTGTTGTTTTGATATTGGATGATTAGAGAGGCTGTCTAAATCTGTAAGTAGCATTGAATACAACAGCATAATTGAGGTGTCAAAAGTTTTTTGTGTGAATCCATGCATCCATCCTTTATTAAGTGCTGCAGTGTTTTATTGTGTGATCAACCTGTTTAGAGAAGAGATGGAATTTATAAATTACTAAAGGCAGAGGATAATTAATTATGGTGATTTATAAATCACCAAACCCCCATGCATATTCCTGGCAAAGAATATAAAATTTAGCCCTGAGCAGCAGGTCTCTAACGATGTTCTGATACCCACAGATGGTGTTGCCTGTCTTTGTACTTACCAAAGAATTACAGTTTTCATTACTATTTTGGTAGGTTTTATGTGCAAATACATTAATGTTTGGATTAAACATGTTCAAAAGCAATGGGGGCAGCAGGGGAGGGGGATCCTGCCCCCCTGCCCCTGTGCCCAGGTGAGACCCCACCTGCAGAGCTGCCCCAGCCCTGGCTCCAACAGCACAAGGACGTGGAGCTGCTGCAGCCAGTCCAGAGGAGGCCACGGAGATGCTGCCAGGGCTGGAGCCCCTCTGCTCTGGAGCCAGCCTGGGACACCTGGGGCTGTTGAGCTGCACAAGAGAAGGCTCCAGGGAGAGCTGCCAGCCCCTGCCAGGGCCTCAAGGGGCTCCAGGAGAGCTGCACAGGGACTGGGGACAAGGCCTGCAGGGACAGCACACAGGCAATGGCTTCCCAGGGCCAGAGGGCAGGGCCAGATGGGATGTGGGGAAGGAATTGGTGGCTGTGAGGGTGGGGAGGCCCTGGCACAGGGTGCCCAGAGCAGCTGTGGCTGCCCCTGGATCCCTGGCAGTGTCCCAGGCCAGGCTGGATGGGGCTTGGAGCAGCCTGGGACAGTGGAAGGTGTCCCTGCCCGTGGCAGTGGTGTGGTAATGCATGGTCCTTCAGGTCCCTTCCAGCCCAAACCTTTCTGTGTTCCAGAGGTTTTCAGTGTGCCCTGGACGTGTGTAAGAACCTGGTGGTGACGTGTCACACACCCCACACTTACTGGGCAGACAACACTGGTTAAAGCAGGGAGGAGGGAATGCAAAACAGCACATATTTTGTTACCCCACAGGGAGCAAGCCCACAGCACCAGTTTTCCAGGCAGCTTTCACTGGGATTTAGTGCCAGTGTTCCTTTCAGTCTCTTGCAGATTCCAGAAGCATGGTGGATACAATACTCATTTTATTATGCGCAGCATTAGCATAGCGTAAATATTGAGCCTGGGTTTGTAATATGAAATTCCTAATGTCTAATAATTCTGTTGTGACTGTGCTATGCATTTTTTATTGCAGCAACTGTGCTTTGTGATGTGAGATATGTTTGCCACTTTTACTGTTTCCTTTTGCATTTCATATTCATCGTGTGATGTTTTAATGCTCGTGTGTGTTCCCATTTTGTTTTAAACCTTTTTGGGTTGCAGTCAAGCTCAGGAAAATTGCTTTTGAAGGCAGACTGGCTTAGTGCATGTGCTAGCAAAGAGGCAGCTAACAAGCAATGATTAGTTCTGGGATGCTGAACAAATTATGGACAGTTTTAGTTTCATAGCAAGCTTGACACTGTGTGTGAAAGCAGGAAATACAGTTTTGCTGAGCCCTGTGAGATGGGTAAATGTTTCTTAAAGTAGCAGAGGTAAATTTTATTATGGATTAATTTAAATTAGGAGGTTTTTTTCCCAGATAAAAATGACCAAGAAATACGATATTAAATTGACATTCAGCTTCCCTTTTTTACTTTTCTGTTACTACTTAATGCTAGGTTTGTTTAAACAGCAAAATGTAAGTCATAAGATTATAGTGCTCCCTCTCAGAGGTGTTCTGGCACATTGTCTGAAGTGTATGGAGAATGAGCTCTGCAGCCATCCTTCTCCCATGCCATCAGAGTCAATGGAATTATGCAATTACATTAATTTAAGAATGTATCACCTCAGTGGGATCAGGGCCTTGGAGGTCAGCTTTGAGAAATGCTGCTAATTTACTAGAAATGGTTCTGTTGCTGCAGCCTGAAGCTGAAGTGCTCCTTCAACCCTACTTGAATTTATTACCCAGTTTCCAATTTCTTTTTCCTTGGAGTGTGAGCTGTGCGGGGGCATAGGGACTGGATCCCAGTCCCGTGTCCTCATATGCATTACTGACCTGACAGTGCAGGAAGGGTGTTTAGGTATCCTCCTCAAAAACAGCTAAAACATATGCAACTCTGACATTTTCTTCGAATGGAAGGTGAGGAAGAACATGAGACAATCGTGTGTTATTGAACCCTAAATGGCTTTTGCATGGATTAATGCCATGTGGAGATAAGCAGCAATTCATATTCTTTCAAATGGGGCTTGTCAAATGTGAATTCTTTTTCTCTGGCAATCCTGAGCATTTGTTGCCATTGAGTTTTTAGGCAGTTAGTTAAAAAACTCACCCTAAGTTAGCACAAGTAAAATAGTCAATACATCAGCCTTGCCTAGAGTCATTAAATGCTTTGGGTTGGAAGGGACCCTAAAGCTCATCCCATTCCACCCCCTTCCAGAGACCAGGGACACCATCCACTATCCCAGATTGCTCCAAGCTTTGTCCAACCTGGCCTGGAACACTTCCAGGGATAGGACAAACATTGGTCCTTACTTCACTGTGAGCTTAACTTGTCAGGGCTTTTATGAATGGTCCCACATTTGTCATAGGATTAAAAGTAGAGTAATGGAGATGGCAGAATCTGGACCTGTCACTGGCAAGAACCAGCTCCACTTCATTTATCACTAAAGCAAACTATTTTTGGAATGGTAGATAGCATAGTTTAAAATATTTTTTCCCTAAAGAAAAATTTATTTCTCCAGTACATGTAAAAAATTGATATATTTAAGCACTTTTCAAAAATAAACAAACTTGGGGTGNTTTTGTGTGTTTTTTTTTTTTTTTTTTTTTACAATACTGAGTTAAAACATTCTTTTTTTTTCAGGATATTTAACTAAGATTCTGCACTTTGCTTTCAAAGCTGGCATTTGAGCAATGACTTTTTTCCTCCTCTTTTTCCTTTCTGTTCCCCCAAACACCATGCAGTGATCTGTGCTCAGCATCCTGCCAAGCTGAGGGGCTGGTGGGAACTGCATTGGTACCATTCAGGGATGCAGTGTCATTGCATTATCAGGGAGGGTCATTACGGGTGGGCTGGGAAATTTGTCTTGTTATTGAAACATACGGCATAATTTCTCCAGCCTTCAGTGTCAGAGTTGGAAATGGTGCATTTTTGTGACAAAGAACAATTTTTTTTTGTCTTAATACGGTGCCACTGATAAATTCTAACTGCTGCCATTACCAGTGTTAAACCTGAGGTCTCAAAGCTTGTCTTTTTCCTACTGGGTTTAATATGCACGGTTTTACTTTGTATGTTCAGTGCCTGCCCCGTGCTGTGAGTTGCTGTAATAGTCAACCAACAGTCACTGAGTTCAGTGGTTATGGTGTATTTTAAAATTCAGTCTGAGCCAGACCGTGGAACAGCAGACAGAATTTAATTAAGTCACTTAAGTAAATAGAACCAAGAACAAGTGAAAATTGACAGAGGAAAAAAGACAATCAAACTGAATTAATATTTCTTCAAGGATTCAGGCTGGTTTGTTAATACCCATGTGCTGAGATTTCTCTAGAGTGGCCTGTAAATTCCTGTGGAAAGTCTGTTCTCTGAGCTTCCATGCAAGATGGTTTGTGGGGCTCAGTTCCTGACCTGGGGGCACAGTTCAGGAGATAAGGCTTTTTTTTTGGCTGCTGCATTGGTGTGGATCATTTCCCCAAAATCCAGCTCATTAAATCATTTTGGGGGGAAAAGTAGAATAAAAAAAAAAAAAAAAAGAAAAAAAGAAAAAAAAAGGTCCGAGGTGTGTTGAATGAATATAATTTAATATTTTATTGCTTTGTGACTGTGATTTTTAGTCAGCTGCTCATAATTTTATTGAAGGCTTGGAGTTGTTTATTATGGAAGGATCACTTTACACTCAACATTGAGTGACTTGGCAGAGCAGAATTGTTTATAAATAATTCTATTACAGATTATTTATCTTTGTACTCCACAGCATAATGATTAAAAAACCAGTGAGATATAAAATCAATGCTGTGGGTATTCACTGGGTGAAGAACTGCCTGGCTTGCAGGTCTCAAATACAGTTTAACTGGATGCTTATGAAGTGGGTGCTTGTCTGGTGGAAACCCTCTGCATTGATTTGTTAAGTTCTGCCCTATTTAAAACTAAGTGTCAAAAATAGTTTTTAGGGAAGGAGTGACCAGGGAAGGGGAGAGATTGCTGATATAAAAATGTAATTGCCTAAGCTTGATGAAAGCAAGGTGTATTTCCATAAAGCTGGTGGAGTTCCATGCACATAGATCATCCTACAAGATAAAAGGTCCAGGTTGACTTTGAAAGAAATCAGAAGAACTCTGGCATTTTTATGAGTTTACTCCTTAAATTATTTGGAAGATTAAGGGTAAATAAATCCTTCAATTAAGGGGACTCTTTAATAAAGTATGCCAGGGGAGGTTTAGGCTGGATATCAGGGAAAGGCTCTTCCCCCAGAGGGTTCAGGCACTGCCCAGGCTCCCCAGGGAATGGGCACGGCCCCAGAGCTCCAGGAGAGCTGGGACAGCCCTGCCAGGGATGCCCGGGGTGGGATTGTTGGGGTGTCTGTGCAGGGCCAGGAGCTGGGCTGGATGATCCCGGTGGGTCCCCCCCAGCTCAGGGTATTCTGTGATTCAGAAGTACAACGCGCTCCAGTAGCTGGAAAGCAAACCCAGCTGAGACTGGTCCGTCTTTTTGTACATGGTGTATGAGTCACTGGAATAGTTTAACAGGGCCTCTGGATTTCCCTAGATTGGAATTTTTAAATGAGATTGGATGTTCTACTGAAAGATATGTCCCAGTCCAGCCAAAGCTATTGGACTTGAAGGAGGAAGTAGCTGTGGGAATTCCTATGGCTTGTGTCAGATGAGGGGATCAAAGTGGCTTCTTTTGGCATAAAAAAAATAGGAAGTTACAGGCAGATTGCCATGCAGGATTTTGTTCATTTGTTTGCCTTACAGATTGCTTTAAAAGGCTGCATTTTGATTTGGAATCTTCCCATCAAAAATGGTATCTTCTCAGGTTCCCCAGGTGATTTGACCCAAATAGTACAAAACAGCACAGGTTGCCAAAACTCTACATTCTCATGTACAAGGAGTGAAACTGAAAGGGGAAAAACTGCAAGAGTGATGTTCTTTCTCTATAATAATCCTTATTCCTCCCACTCTGGTAAAAAAATCTATCACAGGCATGTTCTAGACTCATTCTACCACATTAGCATGTGAAGCTCAAACACATCTCGATCAGTTGGAATTAATTTTAATCGGATGCTGATGAGCCCACATTCCCATGAGATGAAACTGGAACAGAACTACTTTCACACATTTCCATTGTAGCAGTTATGTTCAGGGTCCGGGGGCTTTGCATTCCTACGTAACGTCTGGCATTTAAGCAGCATTGGGAGGGTGTCTTATTCTTTGGTAAGTATGTAAATAAGCTATTGTTTTGGGAGTAAAAGGAGAAAAATGCCGTAACTTGCCTGAAGAGTTCAGGAGAATACTGACAAAATGCAAACAAAGTGTCAGTCTGAATACACTGAGGCAGCTTATAGCTGAGAGGAGAAGGAATTTCTGCTCATCTCAGCCGGTTTCATCCTTAGACTAAAAAACCTTGCTGAGGTCCAGCCCCTCTCTGTAATCTCTGCTAACTTCCCTGGTTGCACCTCTCCAGCAGCTTCCTTAAGTCACTGCCACTGGCTGCAGGGAGTGCCCTGCAGCTATTCTTGGCTTTCTCCATCTAGGTGATGCACTCGTGTCTGTTTAGATTTCCCAAACAGCATTGCATGAACTTTGGCTAGTGAAAGCAGCCTAGTAAAGTATTTAATTATTGCCTAAATGTAGAAAATTATTCGTATAGAAAACAACAAGCATACGTTACTGATTCAAAGTGTCTTCCAATTTGTCAAATTAAAGAAAATATTGACTGCAGCTAGAGTTGTCACAATTGCTGATTTTGATTAGGTGTTCCAGTGAGAATGCCTGAAGCATCAGAATGTATATATTTTTTCCCCCTTTAAGTAGGAGTATCTACATCTTGATACCAGTTGAGAATTAAATGCTTAAACCACATACATGGGTCTCCTGAGAGAGATCTGGGTGTCTACCCAGAACTGGGCAGGTGCCCTCAGTACTAAAATATTTCAAAGAACTTTGCAAACCTTGAGTAACAAATTATTCACAAGAAGAACAGTGCAGCAAACATCTTTGCAGGTGTCTCCTGGAGACAGAGATGGATGACCTTAAGGGATTCAAATCATGCATATGAACTATGGCGATGAAGGAAATTTTAAATTTTGATCAAGGACTCCGAAGAGCAGAAGCAGCAAGAGATTAATCTTGTTAACATAGAGGACAAGAGGTTTAAAATTTTATGCTTTTGAGGTTGGATGCAACATGTCCCACTTGGTAAAATACATAAAATTTTAGTTCAGCAGTTATTTCTAATCAGTAACCCCAAGAATTAACCGTGCAGTTAAAAATGAGAGAACCTCACTATGTAGTCATAGGTTCACAGGAGGCTTTCACTTGAAACATAATTTGGTTAGTGGCATGTTGTGCATAAGAAGGATATGAGTGGTCTGCTGGTGTGGGGCTGGTATGTTAATTTAAAAGTGATGATTCCAGGAGATAAACCTTATGTAGTGAACCCAGGGTTTATTCCACTAATCCCAAGTTGTCTCAAAGCAGATGTCGTGATACATGCTGCAGAGATGTTCTGCACAGGAGCCATAGGGCAGGCCTGCTTAGTGGATATACCTGAGAGTTTCTGTTCTTCTAGTTAACCGCAACTGTGGATAGCATGAGTTTGGAAAGTTTAATTCGATCTTTTAAAAAGAAATTTTAAGATATTTGATTAATAATATAAATGATTATAAGCATGATCCTCGTGGTTCTTCTTCTGAAGTAGTTTTGGGTAGTCCCCCAGCTGCCCAGCTGTTGAATCTAAGTCAGTGATTGTCCACCAAAGAGGCAGGTGCCACCAGTGAGGGGTCATGGCACGTTACCACAGAGGCAGAGCCCCCGGGCTGCTGGGTCCTGCAGGCCTGGCCTGGATCCTCACATGGCTGGAGCAGGATGGGGAGGAAAGAAGCTGAATGGAGGGAACAGGGATCACTGCTGACCTGTGTACTGAAGGTGTAACGCCTGAAAAATTGGGAATGGGCACCCAGACCCATTCCTCCTGACCTAGATGTCCCAAACCATTCCAGAATTAATAACACTGTAAGAACGGCTCCTCCTGTTCTTTTCATTTCCGGCTTCTATTGAGAACATCTGAAAACAAGAGCTGTTATGTCTTCTCACATTCTGGTATCGCCCTTCCTCACCACAGCCTGTTTGACCAAGAAACGCAGAGAGAGGCTTGGGGGGAAGATTTAGTCAGCTCTTCATTCCAGTCCTCCAAAGGATTGATTTAAGTTGTGTAAGGAGTTTTTGGATCCCCACTCTGCAGCAGGATGTAGGGGGTGAGAGCCGTGAGCTATTCTTAAGTGGTTTTGTTCTTTCGTGTTTGTAAGCTGAATTTATGAGAAAACATTGATGAGAATGCTCCCACTGCAGCAGCCACAGATCAGAAAAAGCAGTGGGAGAGGAAAATAGGAACAACCACAACTGGTTTCCAAAGATGACTAATCCTGCAGCCCCAGTGTAACCTCCAGGACAGTGATTAGCATTTGGCTTTTCTTCTGCTGGAAAAGTTTTCTGGGGCGTCAGCCTAGCTGAAAACTGGTTCAATACATGTAACTAATGAAAGATTTTAAAGTTCCTGTTTAATGTTTTTTGCCTTGTGCACTTGGTTATCTTAAATACTTCTAGGTGCATAATGTGCAGTATTACATTTTGCCTGTATTCTGTATTAGTTACCAGATTATTCTATAAATGAGAAAGATCCAGTTTTATAGATAAGATATGGTGAAGTAGTTCTAACAGACCTGTCAGCAGTAGTGTGAGAGGGTTTTTGACTTCCAGTTGGTGAAAATTCAGTGATTACTCCTCAGTTGTTCCCTGACTTTAAGGGAATTCAACATAGATGTTTTCCTTTTCACCAGACTGAAAAAGATGCAAGTTCTTGCTTTTAGTGTGACATTCCCCCGGCAAAAATTAAAAATCGGTGATTATAAAAAACTCCCAACCTAATAAATAACATCAGATCTTTCCGAAGCTGCATTCTTGTAGTTAATCAACAAGCGATCCTCTTGCTACTGCAGGATCTTACCCTGAAGCATGTTTTCTGTATTTCTTAGAGTGCTTTGTAGTGCAGTTGTGGCTTTACATGTTTCTGCATTGACTTGGTATTCATTCTTAGCAGGCAGTTTTCCTTGCATTCTGTTGTTTATCGAGTTGTGCTCAGTGATTTCAGGGAATCATCGAAGTGCCTGGTTAGGAAGCGTCTTTGGAGATTGTCATGCCCAAGGGCAGGGTCACCAAGAGCTGTATGCCCAAGGCTACATCCAGTTGGTGTTTAGTATCTCCAAGGATGGTGACTCCACAAGCTGTCTGAGTAACTTGTGGTTTTTCTCATACTGTTAAGTGCTATTTCCTGTATTTCAGTTTGTGCCCATTTCCTTTTGTCCTTTCTCTGGGCACCAGTGTGTCTGGCTTCATCATCTCTAGACCTTCCCATCATAATCACAGAATCACAAAATCATCTAGATTGGAAAAGACCTTTGAGATCATCAAGTCCTACCTATGACCTAACACCACCTCATCATCTGTCAGATACTTGTGTGCTCTGAGACCCTCGTGAGCCTTTCCTTCCCCAGGCTAACCACAGCTCTCTCAGCTTCTCTTTGCTTGTCAGACACTCCAGTCCCTTCATCATCTTTATGGTGCTTTGCTGGACCTGCTGCAGTGTCCCTGCTGCGGGGAGCCTGGTGCTCCAGGTGAGGCTTCCCAGTGCAGAGCAGAGAGGAGGGATCACCTTCCCAGTGGGCTGGTGATGCTCTGCCTCACACAGCCCAGGGTGCCCAGGGCTTTCTTTGCTGTGAGGGTCAGTCACTGCTGTACCTTCAATTCCGTGTCCCCCAGGAACCCGGGGGCCCTTGCTGCAAAGCTGCTTTGTGTCTGGTCAACCCTCAACACCCAGGAGCTGAGTCAGCCCTTCATAGCTTGTTCACGAGGTTTCTCTTGGAGAGTTCATCCAGCCTGTCCCTGTCCCTCTAACAACACAACCATCGTGTGCATCACCTTCTCCTCCCAGTTCTGTATCACCTGCAAACTTCCCAAGGCTGCAGCCTGCCCCACCAGCTGGGGTATCAGTGGAGGTGTTGGAAAACGTTGGTCCCAGGATCCCAGAATGGTAGGAAGTGATCTTTAAAATCCATCTCATTCCACCCCCTGCCACGGGCAGGGACACCTTCCACTGTCCCAGGCTGCTCCAAGCCCCATCCAGCCTGGCCTTGGACACTCCCAGGGATCCAGGGGCAGCCACAGCTGCTCTGGGCACCCTGTGCCAGGGCCTCCCCACCCTCACAGCCACCAATTCCTTCCCCACATCCCATCTGGCCCTGCCCTCTGGCCCTGGGAAGCCATTGCCTGTGTGCTGTCCCTGCAGGCCTTGTCCCCAGTCCCTGTGCAGCTCTCCTGGAGCCCCTTGAGGCCCTGGCAGGGGCTGGCAGCTCTCCCTGGAGCCTTCTCTTGTGCAGCTCAACAGCCCCAGGTGTCCCAGGCTGGCTCCAGAGCAGAGGGGCTCCAGCCCTGGCAGCATCTCCGTGGCCTCTTCCATGTGTGGAATCAACACATGGGGTGCACCACTTATGGCTGGGCTCCAGCTGGACTTTGTACTGCTGACTGTAGCTCTCTGACCCCTTGAGTTGAGCCAGGTTTCTGTCCACCTCCCTGTCCATTTATCTAGTCTCTACTTCATCACTGTGTTACAGCTTGGCTTAATTGTAAAATACCATGATTATCTTGATTTTATCTTTGAGAGTCTTTATATTGTCTGTGTAGTTGTTCACATTTACAAATTGCTTCAGTATCCGGGATGGATTTGGCCTTGCATTAAGATTTCAGATTACACCACCAGGGTTGGGAAAACTCATCTGTGATCTGTGCCAGCACTGCTGAGTCACCTCCAGTGCTGGGGACAGCTCTGGGCCCCTCAGGACAGGGCAGACACCGAGGGGCTGGAGCGTGTCCAGGGCAGGGCAGGGAGCTGGGGAAGGGGCTGGAGCCCCAGGAGGGGCTGAGGGAGCTGGGAAAGGGGCTGAGCCTGGAGAAAAGGAGGCTCAGGGGGGACCTTGTGGCTCTGCACAAGTCCCTGACAGGAGGGGACAGCCGGGGGGGTCGGGCTCTGCTCCCAGGGAACAGGGACAGGAGGAGAGGGAACGGCCTCAGGCTGGGCCAGGGGAGGGGCAGGGTGGACATCAGCAGGAATTTCCCCATGGGAAGGGTGGTCAGGAATTGGAAGTCTGCTCAGGGAGGTTTGGATTCCCCATCCCTGGAGGTGTTCCAGGAAGGCCTGGACATGGCACTGAGTGGTGATGGGCTGGTGATTGGTCGCAGGTTGGACTCTGTGATCTTGGAGGTTTTTTTCCAACCTAAATAATTCTGTGGTTCTTGGGTTCTGTTACCTGGGTGAAGTTCAGAACAATGTTGGTACGTGCCTAGAAAGAGGCTTACTCTGTCTCTTCTGAATATCTCATTGAAATACAATTTATATTTGATCCTATGGCCTAGTCTTTGTTTCCCAATTGGAAGTGGAATTTACATCCCAACCCATGATGGTTGTACTTGGTTTTTGTACAGTATAGAATATGAAATTTGTTAGTGTTTGCTTTATCTTCATGAAGTCTGTTCCTGGAAGTATTGTCGTAACTTTGAGAAAAACAGAGAATGACCTGGAACATCACAGAAATGTGTCTTTTTAAAAAGTACATTTTGGGGAGGGCAGTGTTTTGGAATTTAGGAGGATTTTTGGATTGATAGAGGCAGAAAGAATTACACAGCAGAATAAGATTTATAAAACTGAGTGGGAGGTAAAGCACAACCTCTTTCTCTGTGGGAAGGAGGTTAATTTCCAAATAAATTAAAAGACAATGTAAATTTAATTACTGTGCAGCTTGGAGGACTGGGACTTAAAAGCTATCATGTTAGTTTTTAAGATGGAAAAATATTGCACAACTGCAAGAATGCTGAAATTAATCATTAAATCAAATCTGTGTTAGTTGTCCCACCAATCCTGAGACTTGAGGAGTCTGAAGGCAATAAAATAATCTCTCTTCAGAATGACAGGTTCAGTAGTGGGTAAGGTAATTTCAGATGAGAGTGTATGTGGGAAATAATGACATTTTTCCCACTGAAAATAATGAACAATAGCGTTAAAGCTTTACCTAAATAAAATCTGCTTTTTCTTCATAAGGGCTATTCACGCCTGTGTAACATTTCTAGATCTCATTGGTACTGTCTGTAACACCTTTCTCACTGAAGAGTAAAATTAAAAACATTGACAGGCAGACCAGAAGTGGAGAAACAGGACTGCATTTCAGCTCCGTCAAGGTTGGGTTGTGAAACTTGGGTAAGATGTGACTTTTGCTAGATATGGAAAGTGTTTTTATAAAAGATGAGGGGACGGTCCAAGCTGGGGATCCGTCAGGATGCTGACAAGTCTTTTCCGGCTGTGAGCTGCAGTGATTTTGATCACACATGTTTGTTTGGGAGAACAGTGGTGGTGATGGAGACAAAAGCTGGGAGAATTCAGTGCTCCAAACATTTTTCTTTCCTTAAAGGCTTCCAGATTATCTGTTCCAAGATTGTCATCTTCCTGCAATGATGAGTAGTTCAGAGCATTTCAGGCTGCCCGTAGCGTATTTCTAAATGCTTTTGTACGTGCTGGAGACCATGGTGTATTCTTGACACCTGTATGCTGTTCCCTGGAGTTGTGTTTTAACCTTCATGGGTCCTTGCGCTACATTTAATGGAATAATTTAGGCTGGAAAACCCCTCCAAAAAGGTCAAGTCCAACCATTCCCCCAGCACTGCCAAGGTCACCACTAACCCATGTCCCAGAGTTTCACATTCTTTTAATCACAGACCTTTTAAATCCTTCCAGCGATGCTTCACAGTGTTTCCCCCACTTTTTTTTTTCTTATTTGTTTGTTGTGTGTTTTGTTTCTGTTTTTTGAAATTTTGTTTTTGTTTTTTTTCTTATGAGCTCTAGAACAAGGGGGAGAAAATCACTAAACACTGTGAATTAGGGAGGTCAACTTTACTGTTGGTACTAGAGATACGTGGAAAATGAAGGAGGTGAAAGGCCCTGGCATTGTCTGTCAGGCATGGGTAGGAAAGGACATGGGTGTTGTTGAGAGGCTGAAGCTACCAGGAAGAGAGAAATAAAATAAAGAGAAATGTTAAATAACAAAAGTTAAGAAAACGCCGTGGGCCGATTTCCCAGGATGTTGGCACAGCATTTACACTGGGCTGGGCAAGGGCAGGCTGGGGCTTCCTAAAGCCAAGTTAACCTCCGTGTAGGTCATTAACTGTGGCTTTTTCCATAGTGAATTGCTCTCTTATGAAATGCTTCATTATCCCTTGTTTTGTTCAGCATTCACTGCCCTTGGATTCTGACTGGATATTAACATCCCTTACAAAAAATTTAATGTTCTTGATAAATGTTTTCTTTCGATGATGCAGTGTTTTTCAGGATGAAAGTACCTATCTTTAATTTCCTATCTATTTTAACCTCAATTTTCCCTTGAAAAGTGGTTTATTTATGACAGGCTACCTTTTGCAGGTTTGTTTCCAAGAACAGAAATTCACAGAAATGCAACAAAGGGGATGATGTTGACATTACAGTGAAGGATGTAAACAGTTTTTATTTGAGATACTTATTTTTCGAGTACTGTGTTGTTACAGAATGGGTTTAGTAATAGATATTAAACTTAATCTTGGTCCTGTATTGAAAAACACTTCATATGTTCCAGTATTTGACATTATCCTGTGTTTTTATTGCATTTTTCCTTTTTTCTAGTACTAGTATACCTTCATGTGCTTCTGAATACATTTAAACATTTCATCTCTTTGAAAGTATATGTATCTGTACCTCAGTGCTGTTTGCAGAGAAGTATTTCCAAAAAAACTTCTCTAGGAGGAAGTTGAGGGTGTTTTATGTAGGTGCATACACTCAGTCATAGCATCCCAGAGTGGTTTGGGTTGGAAGGGATCCTAAACCTTCTTCAACTCCCTGCCATGGGCAGGGACACCTTCCACTATCCCAGGTTGCTCCAACCTGGCCTGGGACACTGCCAGGGATCCAGGGGCAGCCACAGCTGCTCTGGGCACCCTGTGCCAGGGCCTCCCCACCCTCACAGCCACCAATTCCTTCCCCACATCCCATCTGGCCCTGCCCTCTGGCCCTGGGAAGCCATTGCCTGTGTGCTGTCCCTGCAGGCCTTGTCCCCAGTCCCTGTGCAGCTCTCCTGGAGCCCCTTGAGGCCCTGGCAGGGGCTGGCAGCTCTCCCTGGAGCCTTCTCTTGTGCAGCTCAACAGCCCCAGGTGTCCCAGGCTGGCTCCAGAGCAGAGGGGCTCCAGCCCTGGCAGCATCTCCGTGGCTTCCTCTGGACTGGCTGCAGCAGCTCCACGTCCTTGTGCTGTTGGAGCCAGGGCTGGGGCAGCTCTGCAGGTGGGGTCTCACCTGGGCACAGGGGCAGGGGGGCAGAATCCCCCTCCCCTGCTGCCCACGCTGGGGATCAGCCCAGGGCACGGGGGGCTCAGGCTGGGGCAGCTCCAGCTCTCACCCACAGCACCCCCAGCTCCTTCTCCCAGGGCTGCTCCCTCTGCCCATCCCCAGCCTGGACTGACCCCGGGGGTTGCCCTGACACAGGGGCAGCTCCAGCACTTGGCCTGGTTAAACCTCAGGAGGTTCCCCTGGGCCACTGCTCGAGCCTGTCTGGGTAATGTGATACCAGATATTGTAGTGCCAGCTTTGAGTTCATTATCAAGTACCATACCTAAAGTCCTCTTCTCTATTTCTTCCAAGGTATGTTATGTCTGACATGATTTTTTCAGGAAGGAATGTGTGAGCAGAATTTGAAAATTTAAATTCTGTATGTCCTGGTTTGAATACACATGCCTTGGGAATTGCAGTTTGTATACCAAGACTGAACAGCCTGTGTGAAATTCCTGGTGAAGGTGTAGGGGGAGTGATCAAAACTCGGCTCCAAAATTGGCTTTATAGTAGTGCTGTTCAAACTATGTATTTTTTTATGTCTGGAGATTCAGTAAAATGAGATATTTGAACCAAAATCACTAACATGATATGGATGGAGGTACTCCATTGAAGGAGATGATAATACACCCAATATATTATGCTTTATGCACTTTTTACATTAAAAATTGACTTCATCAAGAAATTTGACTCAAAAGTTCAGGAAATAATAGATTAAGGTTTTATGAGAAGTTTCAGTTCACCATTTTTGTTTCAAAAGTGAAGCACAATCTTTAATTAAGTGATTGTTCATTGTGCTTTGTTCTGAATGTAGGGTTATTCCACTGGTTTGGGGTTTTTTTTTACATTGTCTTTATTCTTCATGTGGCCTCAGGCATACTGAACACAAGCCATCTAACTTTATCCAGAAGACAAAAAAGGCTCATTTCCTTAATAATTGTCCTTTTTAGAGCCCAAGAAACTCATAAAAGTTCTCAGTGGTTCACAAATGTTCACAGTGAAAATACAAATTATTTATAGATATGGATTTGGGAAAAAAAAATATTGCTACCCACTATGAACAGTTATGGAAGTTATCCACAGATATAAATGTGTTATCTTTCAAATTTTTTCTTCCTTTATGGGGCATTGGAAGTTTAGAAATGGCCTCACCCTTATGCAAAAGAGAGTCCTTGCATCCAAAATCATGCTTGGGAGAACAGCTTAGCTGTGTCAACAATGTCAGGTTTGAATTTTTGGTAATTTCTGTAGTGTCCTTAGCAGCTGGACTGTATTGTAAAGTTGGACTTGATTGGTTCAACTGATTTTCTTTTATTTCTTTTTTTAAAAAAGTTGTTTCCAGTTTGTTAAAATTGTAGGGGTTTTATGTCAGTAGGGTAACCAAACAAACTTTAGTGATGGGGGAGGGACAGCTAGAGGCTTTCCATGCCCACTAGCAGGGTCACTGTGGAAGGAGAAGGATGTGATCAGGAAGGACAGCTGGCCAAAGAGAAGGGCAGTCCATGAGGAAAGGAGTAAACTCCTTCCTGCAGAGCAAGCACATCAAAGAGATCTTTGGGACAGGGACTGAAAGAAAGGGGAGAAAGGAGACAAAGGCATAAGAGAAAAATAGTGTTCTCTCTCTGCAGCATATGATGGGTCCTCCTAGGGGCATGTTTCTTGTTCTGCTTGGACACTGAAACCCAAGTTTTATGAAGTTAGGTCAAAGCCTGCACAAGAGAAGGCTCCAGGGAGAGCTGCCAGCCCCTGCCAGGGCCTCAAGGGGCTCCAGGAGAGCTGCACAGGGACTGGGGACAAGGCCTGCAGGGACAGCACACAGGCAATGGCTTCCCAGGGCCAGAGGGCAGGGCCAGATGGGATGTGGGGAAGGAATTGGTGGCTGTGAGGGTGGGGAGGCCCTGGCACAGGGTGCCCAGAGCAGCTGTGGCTGCCCCTGGATCCCTGGCAGTGTCCAAGGCTGGGTTGGATGGGGCTTGGAGCAACCTGGGACAGTGGAAGGTGTCCCTGCCCGTGGCAGGGGGTGGCACTGGATGGGCTTTGAGGTCCCTTCCAACCCAAACATTCTATGACTCTGTGATATTATTTCCAAATTTCAGAGGAGGTTGCAAGGAGCAATTAATTCATTGTAACCATGCCAGGGGACTGAAAAGCCAAACTCTTGCCAATCCCACAGGGCTGTGTAAGGACAGGGTGGTGCCAGAGGTGAGCCCTGTGAGGGCTCCGGGTACAGAACCAGAGTTCCAGACTCATGTTCTGCCTAAATCTTGGAAGAAAGAGGTCTGTTAGCAACACACACACCCTCTGACCTTCTGCCTGCAGAAAGAGTCCGTTACCTCCTGAAGTGGACTCAGATTCTTTCCTGTCAGAATGAGTTCAGAGGGCACAGCAGTTCTCTGTCCAAGTGTAGCACGCACCCACATACATACAAATACAAATGTGCTTCACAGCCAGAGTGTTTGAGCAAAGCTGTGCCAAATCCAGGCTACTCAAAGGACAGGGATTTGGACCTTAGGTTGCATGACAGCAGTGTCTTTCTAATTTTCATGTTGTTATTTCTTTGTTAGGAGTCAGTTGTTGGGGTTTTGGGTGAGAGTTCTGCTCAGGATGCTTTCTTCAGCAATTCTCTGATTCTCACCCACAGAGTTTTGCCCTCATTCAAGGCAAATGTCATCTCTCAGCAGCTATGAGACACTTACCCTGTTGAATTAAGAGCAAGTATATAAAATGAAAATACTGTGGGCTCTTCCCATTTGATATTTTTATAAAATAGTAACAGGACAAACACAGGGATCATTGAAAAGAATTACATGTGTACCTTGAGACACCTAAAACAGGTTTGAGGATTTTAAGCTCAGAAAAAAACGTGTGTTTAATCTGAGCTTTGCAGACATATTCTGTTTGTGCTGGACTGCACTCGTTTTTCTCCCTTATCTTTCAGCCTTTCAGAATTTAGTTTCCCACTTGCCACTCTCTTGAAAAGTACAGGAGAGAGATGGTGCTCAGCAAAGCACTGCCCTGTCAAGTCAAAATCATCATGTTCTGTAGGATTTGCGTGCAGGAATTCGTGGTGGATCACAGTGTGCTTATTGAGTTTGTACTTCAATACAACCTAGAGTTCGGTCCTAGCCCGCCTCTGCCCTGTAAGTGGAATTACAAGGATGTTATTTGGCGTTCCAGACAAAAAGGGGAATAAAACGAACTGTACCAAGCTGCAGGGGAAGGAATTTACTGCTTTCTGTTCCTTTTACTTCTCTAGTGATAGGAGCATCCATTTCCCAACATCGGCTGGAAAGTGGCCATGAGATGCCGAACAATTTATGCCTTCAGTTGAAAAATTCATTTCCTAGTCTCTGGAAATTAAACTCTTGGCTTATTTTGTAAATATTTACTTCTGTCTTGCCACATTAAATTCCTTTCTTCCATGTTGTTTCTAGCGTCATTGTCTTTCTAACTCCATTTTAGCAGGAAATCCTGTTCGTTAATGCAAAGCTTAATTGTTCTAAGTTGTTTCTGATTTTGCTTACATACCTACAAGGGTATGGTGACTTCTTGTTTTTCTACTTAATATAACAATATTCTGAATTATGATGTTGTCCTCCGTGAGGCAGGATTTGATATGGCTTTATAGCACATGACTTACAGATCTCTGCACATATGTAAGCAGTGGCAGATAAAAGGGTGCTCTTTAAAATTAATGAGATGTTTTGTCATGAAGATATCTTGAAGTATATAATTTATTAGGATCAAGTTTAGGATTGTAGAATTAAAAGAGTGGCCTTTTATGTTTGCTGTTTAGCAGGGAGATGGGATAGAAATGCTTTTCTTACCCAGGCTGCATTAAAACCCTTAGTGATGCTAGAGATCAGCTCAGGAGAATGACTTTTTACATGGGCAGATACTGACAAGAGAGCTACAAACAGACTGAGGGCAGGTTCAGATTGAATATTAGGAAGAAATTCTTTATTTAAATTTAAATAATTCTTTATTTAAAAGGGAGTGTGAGGCTGGAGAAGCTGCCCCTGGATCCCTGGCAGTGTCCCAGGCCAGGCTGGGTAGGGCTTGGAGCAACATGGAATAGTGGAAGGTGTCCCTGCCCGTGGCAGGGGGTGAGACTGGAGGAACTTTAAGGTCTGTTTCAACTCAAATCACTGAGAGGTTCTATACTTTGGGATTTGCCCTGAAATAGCTGCCAGCTGCAGCACACAGCTGTTTCCAAGGGGACACAAACTTTTATTTTTAAGAAGGCACAAGATAAGAAAAGCCGAAAAAGGTCTGATCAGTGTCCAGCAAAATTGGAACAATAACCCCTCATGTGAATGTTGTACCCTCTGGGAGTTCTTTCCATTCCCTGATCACTTGAACGCTCTTTGTCCGTCCGTGTGGCCCCTGCAAACCATGTTATTTACATCCATGATATCTGTGGAGTCTGCACACTGTCAGTCTCTCGATTTCACATCATCTCCACAAGCCAGATGGACATAATAGTAAATATAGCGAATCTTTATTCAGCAGAATTTAGTCATGTTTCACTTCACAAGACTAGAAATAAAGATATAAAGTATGTTCTTACTTTCTGTTTATTCTGTTATTTAATATTTTAATTGGTTAGGTTCTCTTTCCTGGGATCCTAAATGTCTCCCAGGCTTTGGAGTTGGGCTCAAATAAATAAGAGCAGTGCCCCTCTATGGAGTAAATTGCCCTGCAAAGGCCTTGGAGTTCTCCATGGCTATTGTCTCTCTTTATTTCTATTTATGCGCCATTGTAGCTTGGATAATTCAAATGCAGAATGCCTCAAGGGCTCTTCAGTAGACATGAGCACAAGGGACTTAGGGATTTTTCTCTGCATTTATTTGTGTTAAATGGATTTCTCCCAGTGCTGGGTTCCTTAAGTGCTCAGAGAGCACTTCTCCATCATCCACAGACAGGCACTTGCTTACAACCTGCCCCCCATACAGGTCTGTGGGACAATGCATTCATTGTGTTTCAAGTGGAGCAGCACAGTGCATTTGTTTTGTTCTGATGTCTGGTATGACCCTTCACAAACCTTTATTCAACCAGATGGGCATTTCAGGTTGTCTGCTTGGAGACGTCTGTGCAGGCACATATCCCTGTCTAGTGTTCTTGTGCCACAGCACACACTTTTTTTTTTTTTCTGTAAGCCTTTAAAAAAATAGGTCAGACCCAAGAAGTGTTCCTTACATGCAGAAATCAAGGTATGGTTTTAACTTCAGATGTCAGATTTCGAAAATATTTTTAGAGCTTTGTTTTTTTTTTTGTAATATGATTGTGGCATTGTAAAATCGTTTTGTTTAAAATGAGTATATTTTTGTGTAGCAAGGTTTTGGTGTTTAGGGCTTTATTATTTGAGTCTTTAAAATAGAGAACAATAGTAGACTTGGCATGTATATAGGAGGAGAGAGAAAAAACAGCACAGAGTATGGCTGAATTGTTTGAGAACATTCATCCTCAAATTTTTTGATCCATGGAACTGTTTTTTTTTCCATGACCAGATAGTGATTCGTGCTTGGGTACCGTTCAGTTTGTTTGCAGCACTTCTGAACTAGGAGAGTGAGCAGAAAAAATTCAGAACATCTGAATTTCCAAATTTCAAATAAAACCTGTGCAGAGGCACTTTAGTCCTCAAGTAGTTCTTTACTCAGTGCATACAGAATATTTCTAGGTATTCAGATAAATTGAAATTCACCTTTAGGAGCTCAGTAGTGATTTGAATTGTGAGAAATGCAGTCCAATCCTTAACCCTTCTTGCTGTCGTATAATTCAATATGACTTTCCTCTGCTAATGTCATCAGTTCATTTCTATCAGTGCCCATTTTTTTCTGGCTTCCATCTCTTTCTTTTTATCACACCATCCAGTCTAAGCTCATCTCACACCCCAGGTATTGAGATTGTCTTCTTCCCTCCCAGGTTTCCTTCTCTCTCTGCCATTGCTTTGACAGTGTGAACAGGAATTCATTGCACCTCGAGCCTGGCTTCAGCCTCCTTTGTAAGAGAGATTTGTCCATGTAATGACAGTTAAGTTTCTATTTCGATAACTCTTTTTTTATTCTGGTATCTTGTAGAACCTTCTGAAAGCTAGCTTCCTTTCTCCATTTGCATATTTTTGGGTTTTTGGCCAAATACTCTTTCACCTTTTCTCAAGTCCATTGAATAAAAGAGTTTTCAAGCATTTAATGGAGAAGTACGTTTTCTGGTTTAGTGCCTTCACATTTTCATACCATGCTTTCAAAATCTTTCATGCAGGATGCCAGGGGCACAGCACAACTTTACTGTACATAAAATTACAGAATTGTTTTGGTTGGAAAGGACATCTAAGTTTGTGTCCAACCCTGCCCCCAGCACTGCCCAGCCCACTGCTGCCCCGTGTCCCCAGCCACCACATCCAAATGAGTTTTAAACGCCTCCAGGGATGGGGACTCTACCACTGCTCTGGGCAGCTGTGCCAGGGCTGGACAACCCCTTCCATGAAGAAACTTTTTTAGTATCCAAACTGAACCTCCTGGCACAACCTGAGCCATTTTCTGCTTGTCCTATCACTTGTTATCTGGAATAAGAGACTGGCACCCACCTGGCTCCAGCTGCTTCCCCAGCTCTGTTCCCTTCTCTGGACATGCACCAGCCCCTCAATGTCTTTCTTGTCATGAAGGGCCATATTTTTGTTAAAACCAAAGACAGGTACTCTTGTAGCAGCTTTGCTGCTTTATAGGCAGCTGTTTGCTGTCTGGTTGTCCTTAGCTGCTGCTCCCAGGGTGAGGTCCTTCATACTTGGTGAGAAGCTCCGATTGTTTCATGCTGCATTAAGTCTCAGCAAATTTATTTTGTGTCCAACTTCTTGAAAGGTAAAGAAAAATTTAATTAAAATGCCTTTTCGCTTTGTTTATCAGTCCTGTAATGACTGTGCCATTTGCAAAGTTTAACTGTAGTGTTTCATAGAACCACAGAATTTCTTAGGTTGGAAGGAACCCCCAAGGATCACCCAGTCCAGCTCCTGTCCCTGCACAGACACCCCAACAATCCCACCCTGGGCATCCCTGGCAGAGCTGTCCCAGCTCTCCTGGAGCTCTGGGGCCGTGCCCGTTCCCGGGGGAGCCTGGGCAGTGCCTGAACCCTCTGGGGGAAAAGCCTTTCCCTGATATCCAGCCTAAACCTCCCTGGTGCAACTTCAGGCCATTGGCATTTCTTTAGTGTTGATGTATACTAATATAAGTCGCTTCTTATATTCTGTCTGTGTATTGAAAGTATTTTGGTAGCTAGATCAAGTGTTTAATAGCTTTTGTTATTTAGATGGGCCAAGAATGTGTTCCTTTCTGGCCCTGTTAAGAATATTTTTCAGGCTGTTGGGATGTCTCACATTCAGTTCATATAATGCATCCCATATTACTTTTTATTATTCAACTGTCTTAATAAAAAAAATCTCCACTTTGTGGAACAAAGTCATATAAATGATGTGTAAAAGCCTGTTAAAACAGAGGTACTATTGTGCTTTATTTTACTTCCAGTCTCATTGAAAGACCATCAACAAGGTATATTTTTCAGTGCTGGTGATATCCTCCTTGGAATGAGTTTCACAATCACTGTTCCAGTATTGTGCTCAGGACAAACTGGCATGTCATAATTTTGGAGCATCCTATTTACTTCCTTAAAATGAAGTACACTGCTACCTTTCCTTCTCATTGTCCAAAGCTTTCAGAAAAGGCTTTGGCAAATTCTAACTTTGGATTTCCTTTCCACTTCTAATTTTAATTTCCACATATTTTTTTTCCAATTTTTTCATCGTAAAAACTGCATTTTATACTTTTTCTTTTTTTAATGTGAAAAGTGTGCTTTGTGAGCTGTTTCAAACTGATGTAAATTAGACTTTTTGGAGCACCTGATAAATGAGTCTCCTTATTGGCTTTTTTTTCTTTTTCTTTTGGGATCTACAGTGGAGTTGACTTTTTGAAAGCATTGAGTTCATGTATTACTGGTTTGCATTTTACTGTGTGTGCAAATAGCGCTTCATCTATTCACTGGGAGTAGCAACCATTACTATTTAGTCTCTATTAATTTTTTTATTTCTTGAAGCTCAGCCCTGAGTTAAATTAGAAACTGCTGTGTAAAGGGAGGTAAGAAACCAGTGTTGTTTTTAATTCCTTGAAAACAAACAACCAAAGGACCTTGAGATTGTTGTTCAGCCTTGAGTCTTCCTTGTTGGCTGAGCTCACCCCTGCTGCTATTTGATGATCTGTGGCAGATCACATTATCTTGGAATGGGTGTGGGTTGCAAAGACCTTAAAGATCACCCTGTTTGTGGTCAGGGACACCTTCCACTGTCCCAGCTTGCCCCAAGCCCTGTCCAGCCTGGCCTTGGACACTGCCAGGGACCTGGAGACTTCCCAGTTCTCTGGGCACCCCGTGTCAGGGACTCACCTCCTCACAGGCAGGAATTTCTCCTGATAATGCCAGCTGATGACTCCTAATCTTCCTAACAGGTGCCAGCTGTTACTTCATCTTGCTCCTGTTCCAACTTACTGTTTTGCTTGCTGAAGTACTTCTGTGAGGGAAAGATGAGTTGGGGGTACCAAGATGATTATTTTGTTTTCACTGTTGTGAACACAGCTTTTTGTTGTTACGAGAAGTCCATAATGGGTGAGAGTGAGGGGCTGCCGAGCTCTGTAGCCTGCCTGACAGTTGGTGGAGAAGAGTGGATGAAAGAGGACAAATATCCCAGTAGAAAAATCCATATTCTTATATTCTTGTCAGCCTGTGCACGCTGCCCTCACTGACCACATAATTTCTCTTTGATCTCAACTTTGCTTCTCGTTGGGCGAAAATAAATGTGTGATAAAGACACACGAGGGAAATTTGGGAGACAGTCTCAGCTCCCACTTCTGGACCTTGTACCTTGTTGTGAAGAGGGGAACAACCTTGTTGTAAAGCATTTTTGCTTTTTTTTTAAGTTGCATTATTCATGCCTTGAAAGTCAAAATCAAAACCTTACAGTCACTGGAGACATGACTGCTGCAAAATCAAGCGGCTCCTTTAGAATGCTGCATTTGTTGGTGGTGAAAGGTATTTATGAGCTCAACTTCATACAAATGCCTTCTGAGGGTTGTAACTAGCTCTGTGCTGAGACTTTAAAAATTAGTCTGATATTTATCAAGGTGGTTTTCAGAGCTAGAGACAGAGTTATAATAATAAGTAAATGACTTGGAATTGAAGTTTTGCACCAATTCAGGAGGCAGCAGTACTTCCAAGGAAGATTCTAATCCATTAGTTAATCACAATATCTGGCCTTGATTTTTTTATTCTGTGTTTAGCTGTAGTGTTTTTGTGGGCTCTTTGAGTTTGCAGTTCTGTGCATTTTTATTATGAAAAATTTAGTGTGAAAAATCCTGCCATGTATCCTGCCTTTGTGCTTACCTGAGGAATGGTCCTTGGAGAAGGATAACTGATGAATGGAGGAGAGAGTTGTGTTGAGGTTTATTAACCTGGGTATCTGTGTTATGGGCAGTGGTCCCACAAAGAATTGTCCCAGCATGGTGTGAAGGATGTGAGTTTGTGGCTGGAAAGCAGAACTTTGCAAGGGGAAAGACAACAAAAGCCTCTGCACTGCTGCTTTGGAAGTAGAAATCAGCCACCAAGATCTTGCTTATGCCATAAACTCTACTTATAGTACGCTTAATTATTAAAAAAAACCCAACAACTTAAGGGATATATAAAGAAATAATTTTTCCATTATTTTCCTTTCTGCTTTTCTCCAGTTCTCTACATTTCTGTTGGAATAAATAAATTTACTTTTTGCTGTTCTGGTTCCTTGCAGAGTACCATTGTGTGTTCATTTTCCTCTTCACACGCATTGAGTCCATGCACTTTCCAAAATCTTGATCCCACTTCTTTGTTTATATTTACATTTCCTTTACAGCCAAAATGCTTTATGTATTTTGGAGAAGAATCTATTAGTTGGAAATCCTCTTTTTTCCAGAATCTTCCTCTTTGTGAAATTATCTGTATCTTCTGGAGCAGACACCAGATTTAACGTGGTTTTGTTACACCCCACCATAAGCATCTCCAGCTTGGTTTTAACTGATTATTTTGTCTCCACAGCACTAGATGGTGCTGATGACAGTATCTCTGAAATCCGAGTCTTCAAAGATACCCATGGTTGCAGAAACAGTGCTGCTGTTTCCTACCAAGGACCAGCTTGCAGATCCAGTTATTGATCTGAACAAAAACTTCAGTCTGTGAATGCAATAACAGAAAATGGGAGGGGGGAAAATGCGGAAAGCTACCAATGTATCTTAATTTCTGTGTTGCTTCTTCCCCTTTTAACGTGGAATGTTCTAGTGGTTTCGACTAACAGCTGTGAGTTACTGTAACTGATTCCTCAAGGCTGTGAGGAGTATTGGAAAAGCCTTTTCCTGAGGCTCTTGACTAGCAATGGGGTGACAAAGAATCTGGTCCTCCAAAGAATCCACTCCTACCCTCTGTGAAGGATGTAATATCAATGACACATTACAAGTCAAAACCATTGAGGGGACTTCTCGCAGTGCTGATCATCATTTCGTGAGGTGGAAGAGCCTTGCAAGCACACGCCTTCAAACACTGATCCAGTCCCAAGAAAAGGGCGATGTCCAGAATGTAACACTGAGGTAGATTTTGCCACTTGTACGTGGATTGTGTTCACAGCATCACAGAATGGTTTGGGTTGGAAGGGACCTTAAAGCCCATCCCATTCCACCCCCTGCCATGGGCAGGGACACCTTCCACTGTCCCCAGGTTGTCCAATCTGGCCTGGGACACTTTCAGGGATCCAGGGGCAGCCACAGCTTCTCTGGGCACCCTGTGCCAGGGCCTCCCCTATAACCCCTCTGGTGTGTGTGGACCAAGCAACCCTTTCCCCCTGTAAAACACACATAGTCATCCTAGGAAAACCTGATAGCAGTCCTGTAATGCTCCAAAAAGAAGTGAAGTCCAAATTACGTTTTCAAACACAGAAAGCCTAAAAACATCTAACAGCTAACAAGGGCAAATGGCCTCAGGTTGCTCCAGAGCAGGTTTAGAATGGATATTAGGGAAAAATTCTCCGTGGAAGGGGTTGTTCTTCCACAGGCTGCCCAGGGCAGTGGTGCAGTCCCCATCCCTGGAGGGATTTCAAAGCTGTGTGGACGTGGCACCTGGGGACAGGGGTCAGTGGTGGCCTGGGCAGTGCTGGGGGCAGGGTTGGACTCGATGGTCTTAGAAGCCCTTCCAAGATGGGGATGGGTTTATCTGTGAATTGACAGCCATGTTTGAGCTATCCAGGAGTATCTCACTCCTTGCTGCTGCTGAGCATTAGCTGGTGGCCTTTGCCTACTGCTGCTGCTTCCACCATTCTCCTTGTAAATCAGGTTACACCATCCTCTGTGAGTGTCGTGGGCCTGCTCTTTTACAGAATGCAAGAAAAATGTGTTTATTTCTCTGTATGTGTATGCACCTCTGATTTAACAGATTATTTATAAAGCTAAGGTAATCCTTTTTTCATTGACTTAGGCTAAAATACATTTGAAAATCATATGTACTAGTAAAATGCAATAACTTGGCCTCAAAATACCCAAAGCTTTTGTCATATACTCAGATTTCTCCTGTCTAAGCAATAGGTTATTAGAATGGGTAATATATGAGATACTTAAGTGTATATTACAGTGTGTTGCATGAGGTGCTGCACCTAAAAATTGCATTCTAGTGAACACAAACTGTTTATGAACTAAAATTGCACGTATGCCATTCCTTCTGTGACAGTTTGACTTTTATGAATTTAACCATGAGCATAAAATGTTCTTCAGATCGTATATTGTATAGAATATTTCTGATTCAAACTCTGCTGTTACTTACCCAGATGTTAAATAAATAAATAAATAGTACAACTTTTGTGCATTGCATTCTAAAAATTTTGTGTCTATAATAGGATTTCTTTCCTTACTGAACAATCTTAACTGTTTTAGGATACTATCATGAAGTTATTTTATTTTTTTTTCCCCCCCCAGTCTATTTTCCCTGTTGTCTAAAAAACACAACAAGGTGCTGGAGCAAGCCACGCAGTCCTTGAGAGGTTCCCTGGGTTCAAACGACTCTCCACTTCCTGATTATGTGAGTATCAAAACGAATGTTGTAATGGGTGCTTCGAAATTCAAGCCTTACATCCCTAAATCTGCAAAGAATTCTCAGAGTGTGGCAGCTGAGCAACCACCAACATCAAAATACAGGAACCTGTATGAATGATGTCATGTCTGAAACCTCTCTGAAAAACAAGAATTACACTTAGGAATGGCAGAACAAAACCACAGCTATGCAGGGGGAAGAGACTTACTGTCAGCTCGTGCTTTCCAGGCCGTTTGTAATTCAGGGTATTTAAATCACACAGCTGAAAACTGTGGCAGCTTTAAGAACTGGGCTTTAGCATCCACAGAACCTTAAAATGCCTAAAAATGATTGAAAACGATTCCCAGTGAGCCTCTGGGGGAGAACTGGAGTCATGGGGGAAATTAGTGTGTTGTGAATACATGGATACTTAGAGTTCCCTTCAGTTCACTGAGCCAATGCCCACAAGTAGGCAACAATCTTGTATTTAATGGCACAGCTTGTTGGGAAATCTTTGCTTTGGGTGGAAGAAGGAGACGTCCTGAGAGGACTTGACTAATGCCTTTGTACAGCTGAAGTATCTCTGGTCTGTACTCATCTGAACCCTCACTGCAGTGTTGTGTGAAGGAAAGAAAATCAGTTGCTCAGGGTTTTTGGAGGATGAAAATGTATCAACTGTTTTATTTTCAGGGCTGATAGATGATCCAGAGTATGCCTGCCTGAGACTTGACATACCCTATTACTCTAGCATTAAATATAAAAATTCCTAAAAAGATAATTTGATATAATAGTTTAATGACTTAAATAGGGAAACAACATGTCTGTAAAACACATAGGCATGTGATAACACACGTATGAAGATACATATTTTAGGTTGTGTAGGAACACAATGCTTGAAAAATTTTTGTAGGTTTTGGACTTCTTTTAAACTTGCTGGATGTCCAGGGAAGGGCTTTCAGTACAAAGTTGTCCCCTTACATACACAGGCAGCTGAACAATGCAGCTGATAGAGCTGGGAAAGCTCCCTGGAGTACAGCCAGGAGGCTTAGATACTCCAGTGGATTTTTTTCTCTTTTTACTGTTGGTGTGATGTGGGGATGGACGAAGGGAAAGAGAGCACTTGGAAAGAATGGTGTAGGGCTGAGTAAAATAAGTTCATGGCCTGTATTTTGAAACAGTAAGTTAAACTATTAAGCATGGCTTTCCGTTCCTTTCTTTTTCCTCTCCAAATTGCTCGTGTTACAGCTCAGTCTGAAACATAGGCAGTTGACTAAAGAAAGTTGAGGCCAGATTTCATCACTTCAGCATTTTCTGCTTCTGAAAGCCTGTGTTTGTGTTGAGTGTAAGAGCAAGGAGGAGTGTAGGAGCTGAGGGGACTGGAATGTCTGGAGTCCTGAAGTGTGTTCCACCTCTGTATCCCAGCCTGGAGCTGAGGAAAGGGGTGATTCCAATATTGCCTGCTCTGCACAGGTTTGTTCATTAAGAGATGGAGGTTTGCCTGATCAGCAGTTCCCTTTGCAGGTTCTGTTCAGACCAAATATGTATTTTAAAAATGCAATTCTCGCCATTTTTTCATTCAGAAAATGAATGAAAAATTCATTTAGAATTCATTTAGAATTTAGAAATTACTCATTTTCTTACTGTGCTCTGTAATCCAAAGGGGAATTTGAATGGAACCCAAATCCAAGGATTAAATCATACATGAAAGTATTCTAGGTGCTGCTTAAGATACTGTCCTAAATTCTGGGTGTTTGAACAGTAGTACTCTTTATATTCTACTAAGTTTTTGACCCAACAGACAGTCCCTAAGCTTATACTCACTGATGGGGGTAGGAATATACTGAGTTCTACCTTCACCACGTTTCTTAACATTCTTTTTGTGAGTATCTGCTGCAGTCTGCCATCAGGTCTGTGGCGTACCAGCAGAGCTGGGAACTGGAGTAAGGAACCGACCCCATTGGCCTTGATACCGTTCTTGCTTTTCTGGTTTTTCTGGTTTTTTAAAAGAGAAAAGAGCAAGTTGTTTCATTTTTTGGGGCTGGACTGGTGTCCAGGTCCTTTCCTGATAAACTCTTGTGGTGGGATTCGGGAGCAGGATGGAGAAGGCAGCGGGACAGAGACAACCACCCCCTGTCATTATTTCCTCAAAGACACTGTCCCTCTGTTAGACTAATTCTCATGCAGAGTAGTTTACTTGTTGTTTCATAAGCCATAATATTATTCATTTTTGTATAACATCTTTTTTTGTATATCATATATATATTATATACTTTTGTAGCAGCGTTGATGTGTTTTGAAATACCAGACTTTGATCCAGCTGGAAATGGGAAGAGTCCACTTAGGTTTACCTTCCTTGCTTTCTTCCCTTCAATGAAAGCGTATTTTCCAATGTTTTTAGCAAACAAGAAAACTGGTAGTAACATAATTGAGAATTTTGCTTCTTTCAGTTCAAATCAAGACATATTACTTAAGTAAACATATCAGTGATTTTTTTTTTTTTTGGTCATTTGATTACAGCCTAATGTAATTTATCAAATCAGAGGTACTTAACAGCATGACTAGAGACATGCTAACTTCTCTCGGGAAGTAGCACATCAAATGAGTTGTTGGAGCTGCCATCTACCCCAAAAATTTATTTTTAAGGAACTCACAGTATTCTTTATGATTTTTGAGTGCTTCTCCTGCTTGTTAAACTACAGCTGATAACAAGAGATTCTCATTAACTCTTTCCAGGGAAAGAGTGGATGGAGAAGAAGAGAGTAAATTTTGATTCTTGGCAAGTTTATGTCATTTTCTTTCTGATGAAAGAAAAAAAAAAAATCCAGTTTCCTTAATGCAAAAATTGAGGAAATTAAAAATCAAATGTAGGTGTAGTATTAGTTTCAAGTAGTTCAGCAGACATCATCACTTGAGTCTTACCTCCTGAATTTGGGATTTAAAAAGAAAATTGATCTAGCCAGATGAAGCTTAAATGTGTTAGGAAAAATTCTAAAAATAATCCCACTTAGTGGCAATATATTCAGTTATTAATACATAGCATTGTCAGTTAAGCAGCACTTCAGTGGTGGGTGAAATTTGGGATAGAAACCTTGTAGTGTGACATCGAACTTTTCATATTAATAGATAGATTAATCAATACATGGAGAGCCATCCTTTAATCCTCTGTCAGAAATCTGTTGGGTTTTGGGGTTATTTAGTACAGAAATAAAAGCATGTTGGCAATTCAAGGGGAAAAATGCAAAAACCACAAATGTAGTGAGCTCTGTGTGTGCATGTATATATGTATAAAAATATATGTTTTAGTGTAAAATTATATATATAAAGTCTGCAGTAGCAAAGCCTGGCGGTACTGGGAGAGCTCCCAATCAGAGCTGACTTTCCCTGACTCCTTCCCAATCCAGTAAATTTACCCACTGTGCAAAGCTGGCTCTCATGGAGGGCTGGAATTCTGCAAATGTTGATGAGTTTTTCTCTCATCTTGATAACCAGAATTAAACTTTGCATCTGGATGACGAGATTTCTGTATTATTTTCTTTTCCCCCTCAGTTTGTGCTCCATAATGGGCTAAATGAATTCTAATATTTAGATTCTTCTTTGATTTTTCCCTGATTTATATGGTAAATAGAAAGCAGCTGTCTGTTTAACCATCTAACTCTTGAAACTCCTAGGCCCCTCAGGCGTCATCTGGAAGTAATGTAGCTTGTAAAACAAAGCTAAGAAGAAAAAGCAATGTTTGTTTTATGTGGGATGAATGACTTCAGTTGGGGTCCCTCTAATTTGGCCATTATGGGGGTTATTAAAAACCAGTATTACAAAAGTGGTTTCAACAAAAAAAGAAATTGGGGTGGAGGGGGGGGTGGGAGCTTATATCTTGTTATTACATTTGATTACATTCAAAGCTCCAAGTACTTCATAAATAGTCCTTCGTTTGAGTTCCCCCAAGAGAGAACCAGCCCAGTCTCCCCCCTCCGGCCCATCAATAGATGAAAAAAGGTTCCCCTGCGTCATTTACTTCCTAAGAAGAAACTGTCTGTCACAATTAAGAGCTTTTTTTGTTAAGAGCCGTATTTATCTTAGAAACTTGGAATTGCTAAAGAGTAGGTGAAATCAGGTCCATGAACTGCAGTGTTTGCCGTCTTTTAAATATGGTGGAACAGATCTTAAATCTGTTAATGTTCTAGGTTCAGTTACGGGCAGGGAAGTTAATTTTTTATCCCATATGTAGCAGACAAGTATTTCATTCACTATTGATGTGAACAGTTTGACCTTTGAATAAATACTGTGGTGTTTTGGGGGTTAGAACGAGATGATCTCTGAGCCTTTCCAGCCTAAATTGTTCTAGGATTACATGATTCTATGAATTGTGGGGCCATTTGGAGTGGACAAGACCTCTAGGTTCACCAGGTCCTACAATGTGTGCTTGCCTATCTAATATGATACCACGTGTCCTGCAGCTCTATCTGACTTTTTAAAACTATCTAAAGAGCAGTTTAATGCAGAGCTCTTCCACCACATACAAGTGTTCTTCTATAAACGTGTGTTATCACGAAGAAATGGGAAGTCTTCCCCACAATCATATGATGACTCCAGTAATGATGCAGAAATTGAATTAAACCTCCTTCCAAATAAACTGGTCTGCCATAATAGAGTTAGTGTGATGCAATTAATGTTGTTCAGCTGGTAGTCAGTGGTGACTGCTAAGAACGCACAAAATATGTAGAACTGGATACACTGTTGGCAGAATGAGGAGCTTTTGCCAAATTAAATCAAGACTCCTGACTGAGATGTGTCCATATTTGTCAAATACTGGGGTGAAGAAAAAAGCTAAGGTGGTTTTGTTTTGTTGTTGTTTTTTTTTTGTCATAATCTTTCTTAAAAATTCCAAAACCACCTACTTAGCATCCAAAACACTGCCTAGGTCTCTTCAGTGTTTTTTTTTTTTTTTTTTTTTTTTTTTTTTTTTTTGTCTCTTTTTCCTTCCATTTCAAAATGTCATCAAGAAACCCAGTAAGTTTTTTTTTTTAGTGCCTTAGCCACGCATCATTAATGGTCTGAAAAACTTCGTTTTTGTGTGTGAATTTTTAGTTTCTCGTGTTGTCTAGGGGAATAGACTTAAGATGTGATTAAACAAGAAATTTTTTTATTAGGGTGTTGTTTGCTGAAAGCATATGGTAAAGCAGTGTAGTACTGGGTGGGTTTTGTATGGTATGTGGATTCTAGCTGTTTGAGTTGCACTTAATAGGAGACTCACCTTGTTTTGCCCTATAATACCTTCTTTTTCATTACTCTGACTTGATGGCTGATGAAGTAACATATTCAATACCAGGTTATTCTTGGGTTTGCCTGTCTCCCGTATTGAGCAGAGGGCCTATAAATACTTTTTCTAAATATTAGTCATACCCTCCTCCAGATGAATTATATTTTATAGAATATTACTCCTACCTAATCCCCCTATTTTTATATCACAAAAAACAGCTATTTCAGAATAGACTGAAATAACCAACCTAACCCAAATCTAAAGCAAGCTTTTCTATTGAGTAATAGCTGAATTCTGCAGTTCTGCCTGAATTCGTAATCAGTTCTTTCCTTTAAATTAATTGAAACTTTAATGAGAAAATGCTGCATAAATTACCCTTAAACAGAAGAACTGTCCTAACTAAAGTCCTGTGAAAAAGATGCTGGTGAAGTTCAGTCTGTTTAAACTTCTGTATATTACTATGAAGTACTAATAGTTATTTGCAGCTGGTTTTTGCATTTTTGTGTCTTCACAAACACATTGCTCATGGCTGAAAGATTTGTAGACAAATACACTGAAGAACATCAAGATGATGTTCTTCAAAAAGTGATGATCTTTCATCACCCAGGACTTCTACAGAAGTCTTATTGGTGTCTGGTATTTGTGTTACATAGATGGTGTTAAGCCTTATTCCACTTTAAAATTCTCATTATTTTGGAAAATAAGGATGAGAATTCATTTGTTTGAAAGAACATTTACTGTGGTAGTAGCACCTTATGAACATCTGATTGAAAATATTTCGTTCTTCAGGTTTATGAGGCAGGAGAACAAATAAGTAACAGAACTTCTGACACTAGCAGTGCAAGCACCTGCTGAAGTAATTTCAAAATTCCTTGTTTTGCTTGTTAGAAACATTTGAAGTAAACCAAACATGAGCATAATTTTTTACTTATTCTTTAATAGTTCTAGAGCTTTAGGACATTGTCATTACTTTGCAGTAGAGGGTATAAATCAAGGCATTTGTTCAAATTCTATACTCAAACCCCATGGTTTTTTTGAGAAGACTGCTTGAACAAGTGTCCTTAGAAGAGAAGATGATTAAACTGAGCTTGTCTTATAAATGGATGAGATCTTGGGGTTCCTTTGCACCTCCATAAGTTAAACAGGAGAATTTTGTGTGCTGATTTTTCTCCTGCACAGGTAATTGGGCTGCATCTGAGAAAACTGGCAGCCTGGGAGTGCTGGGATTTTAGAAAGGTCTTAGGTGTAGCTGTAGGTAGAAAATGTTAGACATCTTTAAGATAAAGCCCTCATAAGGCTCTCTACGAAACTGTTTGTTACTGCCATGCAAACCAACATCAGTTTTATTGACACTAATGGCAAGTATTGAAGTGTTTGGGTGAAAAAGGAACAGTGCTGATCCCCAAAGCACCCTGTGTGCTGATTTGGTCATTAGATGCTTTTCCTGCTGCCTTTTTCATGTGAGTGGGCCGTTCAGGGTTTCTCAGAAACCAATTATTCACCTGGATGGTTCATCTTGGTCAGACGTCCACAGACAAACAGAACAACCTAATGCAGTAGCTCTCCAAAGAGTAGGATTTATTTTTATAACAGCAATCTATTTCAACAATGCATTAAAACAATTTTCTGGTGTTCCTAACGCAGGGTTTTGATCGAAAAATGTAGTGCTTAAAAACCATAAGTATGTGACCATATGTTATAAACATCCCAGTAATTGTTTTTTTTTTTAAACATGCAGCCATATAAAGTAGAGGAAATGGATGAGGAAGAAAGTATGTACCAAACCTTTTAGGCTGTTTGGTACTAAATACCTAATTGGAATTGGAATTTCTGTGTGCTGCTTTTTCTCTATGAGATACTGGCGGAACACGTTGTACCTTCCATTTCCAATTTCTCCTCTTCATGTTTTACAGGGGCATTTGCAGACCAACCAGTGAGGGTTTTGTACATTTTTGGTTGCTGTTTAAAAAAAAAAGCCATCCATTTCCATCAAAGGGTACTAAGAAGTAATTAAAAGAGTAAACAAACAAAGATCTTTAGATTCCTTCATTGCAGATATCTGTGACTTGGCACTGGAAAGACAAAGAAAATAATAGAAATTAGGGTAAAACAAGACCCAGTGATTTTGAGAAACATGCTGTAAGAGGAAGATGGAGAAAATAATGGAAGAACTTATTCACCTGTGCAGATGAGGCTCAAATTTGTCTGAACTGAAACATCCACACCTCAAATGCCGTGTCCAGCTCTGGGCCCCTCAGGGCAGGAGAGACACCGAGGGGCTGGAGGGTGTCCAGGGCAGGGCAGGGAGCTGGGGAAGGGGCTGGAGCCCCAGGAGAGGCTGAGGGAGCTGGGAAATGGGCTGAGCCTGGAGAAAAGGAGGCTCAGGGGGGACCTGGTGGCTCTGCACAAGTCCCTGACAGGAGGGGACAGCCGGGGGGGTCGGGCTCTGCTCCCAGGGAACAGGGACAGGAGGAGAGGGAACGGCCTCAGGCTGGGCCAGGGGAGGGGCAGGGTGGATATTGGGCAAAATTCCTCCATGGAAAGGGCTGTCCAGCCCTGGCACAGCTGCCCAGGGCAGGGGTGAGTTCCCATCCCTGGAGGGGTTTAGAAGCCATGTGGATGTGGCACTTGGGGACATGGGTCAGTGGTGGCCTGGGCAGTGCTGAGGGAATGGTTGGGCTCCATCTTGGATGTCTTTTCCACCCTAAACAATTCCATAATTCTGTAAAATGTTGACACGGGACCATTTTCCACCTCTACAGAGCCGCATTTATTCCAAGCTGTGTCCATGTAACTGAAGCAGGTTAATCTCATCAGTTTACAATTTTCTCTTCTTGGAGAGGTCTTGTCCCCCTGAGCAGCATTTCACAGTGTCACGCTGAGGGCAATTCTCCCACTGGTGGCTGTTGTTAATATCACCTGTAAAGTTACACAACTGCTGCTGATTGGCAGTGTGGGTGGCCAGGAGACGGAATGATGGGATGGAGGAAAGGAGAGTATTTTAAAGGGAATGAGTCAACCATATTAAAAGACAGTCTTCGTGTGAAGTGAATAAGAAAAAGGTTTGGAGAAGAAAAATTATTAATACGGACAGAAATTCAAAACCAAAAGTGGGTTTTGAGAAAGGGTTGGCTCCTCTCTGCCGCTCAGATGAAGTATCACATGGGGCAAAACAAGCCACTTACTGAAAACTGATTTCCTCATCACCTGGCCTGAAAACAGCATTAAAGAAATGTAGAAGGGAGAATTTGCATTTTGTTTATCGCCACTGACAGGAGTGGATTCTTGTTCTCCATGAAAATATCTTTCTGAAAAACCTCGCAGAAAATCTAGGGAATGTATTTAGGAGAAACAGAAATTTTTAAGATTCTGTTACTCATTTTTATTGAATTGTATAGATGCCCTAATGTTTTTCACAGGTGTAATTGGAAAGATAAACTTTTAATTCCCTTTCATGTAATCAGCTATTTCTCCTAATTTTCTCATTTCTTTGTTGATTAGGAACTAAATGAATTGGTGGAATAAATTGAATATTTCATACCCTAAATCAGCTTTTATAAATAGGAATTCTTCCACAGAATTGGTTAATTATAGACACAATAACCCAGAGTTTGGACAAAAAGTAGCAATTCTTAACAATCTCTGAGTTTGGAGGCAGAGAACTAGGGGTGTTCAGCCTGGGGAAGAGAAGGCTCTGGGGAGACAAGCCTCTAATCCATTGCCATTGTTTAATCCTCCTGTATTTGTTATCCCCAGCACTTTTGGGAGATGTCTGATTGCCTTCACTTCCCTGAAACAAAGTTGAGACACGTAAGATTCCCTTTTTTTTTTTTTTTTTTTCTTTTTTTTTCCCCAGTTTCCCTTCAGATACGTTACTGGAATGTGGTGGAGCTCTTCCAGAGCTGCTCTTGTTCACATTCAGGCTGGAGCCCAAGCTGTGTGAGCTGTGGCTCCCTACTGAATGACATATTCTCCAAAGACACCGTGTTCCGATGCATTTTTTCTGTTGCTGTCAAGCTGGTACGGTGTGTACAGAGCCTGCTCCACTCCAGCATTTGTGTGTGTGCTAACCCAAACCCTTGACCTCAAAGGGAATGTTGGCTAGCAGCAAAAAACAGCCATCCTGTTCTAGAGAAAACAAGATGTATTGTAACATTGAGGGTTCAATTTGCCTCGTTCGCTGCAATAGGACTAATTATCTCAAGTGTATCTGTTCTCCCCAGATAAACTGAGGGGAAAATGGATGTTGCAGTTCCCAAAAGCAGGTATCTCATCTACTCACCAGCAGATAATTTGTAGCGCTCGCAGAGAAATCAGATGCTCGCTCGGTGCAGCCAAAAAAAAGTTATCTGAAAAAATAACGACAAGTTTTCCCATTCCAGCACTAATCTTCTTTGATTTTGATAAATTGAGTCAATAGGAAGAGTCATGTTAACATTCCCATGGGGAAAAAAAAGCTTCATGGAGTTTTTCTGATACATAAAATTATTCTTCTGCAATAAATTAGCCATCTTAACATGTGGTAGGTTAATTAAAGTTTATTAGAAAACTTAAAGTAAATTATAGGTAACCAGTTATAATCACAAACAGGATTTTGGTGAGGAAGAGTTGAGGGACTCTGGGATGGGTGTACAACATATCCAGGTGTTTCACTGTCTTCCAGCAGTAATCTCTCATCCTGTCCCTGTCTGTCACTGCTGTGCTTTATGAAGCAGGCAACAAAAAATTAACTTTGGTCCCAAAATAGACAAGACTTCATAAATACTCCAGGAAATTTTATTTAGTTGTATAATGCAGCTTTTACATGTTTCTATCAAGAGCATTTTGCCTCAAAATTTGAGAAAATGCCATCTGTTGCTCATAGTTCATTTTGGAACAAGTGCCTGTGTACATAGACTTCTGCAATTATTTTCTGCGAGTTTTGGGTTTTCCACATCTCAGTTGAAGGTTCATTTTTTGGCATTCAGGCTGCAGCTGCTCTCTGCTTCCAGAACATTCAGCAGAGCAGTGGTCAGCAACTTCTGTGTTTATCAGAACTGATGCAGTGTCTTTGTGTCCAAACGTCTTTCAAAAATAAGACGGAATGTAGTGAAAAGAGATTTAATCTAAAAGTTATCCCATTTATTTGGTTGTTTTCCTGTCAGCTCTCAGAAGGCTGTTTCTCATCTCCTTACAATTTCCATTTTATTCAGCTTGGGAGAGCAGTTCTTGAAACTTTTTCGTAGAGTTTTTTCGGGCCCAGGTTAATAGAATTAATGATACTTTCACTGTCAGGTAAGGTAAGAGGAAAACAAAACCACTTTCTCATATTTTCTAATATTTTAGAAGAACTTTTATCTCCTTTATACTGAAATCACTTCAAAGCTCAATAATGTGATTTTTCTGATAGGCTTCACACATCTTTGTTAAGCTATTCCCTTTAATTTTCAAAATATTTAACACCACGAAAGAATGAATACAGCATGTGTGCTGAGTGGTGTCATAAAGAATTACTTTTTTAACCATGCTGCTATCTTTTAATGTAAAATAAGAAATAAAAGCATTTTCCATGATTTATCTTCAGCTCTGGTATAAGATAATGGCTGTAAAGCAGTGTATTCCTGCTCACAGCAGTTTGGGAATTTCGTGCCATAACCCCTTGTCAGCTCTCTGCTATCTGGGACCTGACATTTTTTATCATGCACTGCTGCTATTTAATACTGAACCATTATAAAAAAGTGCACACTGTAACCTCCTATATGAACAGTAACAGCTTAAATCAACCTTTTTTTAATTACTGTTTTTAAACAGGCCTGATATTGTCATGAGGCAGTCAAGAGGGTTTTTCTTCTTCCGTTTTGTGGCGATTTTCTGTTGTTGTGTTTCTGTTTGCAGCGATTTTTGGCGTTTGAGCAGAGCAGGAGTCTTGCTCTGTGGAAGCAGGGGCAGGGTGTGGCCTTAGCAGTAACCCCATTCCCTCTTCTCCTGGGCATTCCCCAAATTGTAATGATGGATTGGTCTGCTCTGCCAGCCCCTCCTGACTTTCTTATGCTGCTCACAGAAATTTCAATAGTGATTTTCGCCCCCAGGGCAGGAGTACAGAATCTTTTGGCTGCCGGGTGGAGAGGAGCCCTGACTTTTCCCACTGACATCCTGTGCGTCATCAGGGCCGGAAAATCTGCTTGGATAATATGGGAATTATGGAAACTCCGTTCAGTCCTTGTTTGCGTTGAGGATTTGGATTATACAGCCTCGTGTGTGCAGTTTTTTCTCTTAGGTAGGGTCAGAATTATTCAGGTTGGTACTTTCAGCGCGAGGGAACAGTTCCAAGGCATTGATGGCTTGCTGTGTCATAACAGGGATGCTGAACCACAGGATCTGACTGGTGAGGAACCAGATGAGAACTTAGGAATTCAGCTTCTGTGAAGCTGACAGCTTTAGTCAGTGTATGTTCAGTTTGTTTTGATACCATCTCAGTTAAAATTGCTCGGGCACTGAAGGTGGGTTTGCAGAGCCATAGAACTGTAGGATCATTTGCTTAGAAAAACCCCTCTCGAGTTTGGGTTGGAAAAGTCATGGAGCCCAACTATTCCCCCAGGACTGCCAAGGCTATCACTGACCCATGTCCCCAGCTGCCACATCCACATGGCATTTAAATCCCTCCAGGGGTGGGGACTCCACTGCCCTGGGCAGCTGTGCCAGGGCTGGACATCCCTCTTATGAAAGAAATTTTCCCTGATGTCCACCCTGCCCCTCCCCTGGCCCAGCCTGAGGCCGTTCCCTCTCCTCCTGTCCCTGTTCCCTGGGAGCAGAGCCCGACCCCCCCGGCTGTCCCCTCCTGGCAGGGACTTGTGCAGAGCCACAAGGTCCCCTCTGAGCCTCCTTTTCTCCAGGCTCAGCCCCTTTCCCAGCTCCCTCAGCCCCTCCTGGGGCTCCAGCCCCTTCCCCAGCTCCCTGCCCTGCCCTGGACACGCTCCAGCCCCTCGGTGTCTCTCCTGTCCTGAGGGGCCCAGAGCTGACTGCAGGATTGGTGTAATCTATAATTACTGGGTGATTTTCTCAAGTGACAGCAGGTGGTTCACAGGAAATACCCCAACAGTTGTACATATACTTTTGCAGAGAGTGGCACAATTGTTACTGCTAAGCATAATATCAAGGATGAAGGAAATATTTGGTAATACAGTCAGAGATGGTGCTGGGGTGATGGGGTACTGGTGGATAAGTTACATTCCTGGAACTGTAGTGTGTTGTATGTGGTAAAGTTTGGGAGGTGTGAAGGAAAAACATGAAGAAAACTGTTTGGTTTAAACTGCTAATTGGTGTTTTTTTGTGGCCATTTGCAAGATGTAATGTTTTACCATCTTATTCTTCATGATAAAAATATGCGTTTCTGTAATTCAGTTAACATCACGTAGGATAAAAAGAACAAGAGCCCATTCCAAAGAAGCATTAAAATAAGTAAAGGTGCTTAAATCTGGAGTCAACTATGACTGAGACACAAAAATTAGTATCTGTGTAGCAACTGTATCTTCCTACAAAATTGTTGAATTTGTTCCTTTTTGGAGAAACCACTTACTTACTTCAAGGAGGGTCATCAGAACTCATCTCTGAGATACACTTGAGGGTTTATAGATTTCATTAGGTACTATTTACATTGCTGTTAATAACTACTGTCAGGTTTAATGCATAAATTACAAAGTTTGTCCTATGTAAGACCTCGGTTGCTCATGATGGGAGCCTACAAGGAAGTGGAAAGGGACTTCTTAGAAGAGAATGGAGTGACAGGACACAGGGAATGGCTTCCCAGGGCCAGAGGGCAGGGCCAGATGGGATGTGGGGAAGGAACTGGTGGCTGTGAGGGTGGGCAGGCCCTGGCACAGGGTGCCCAGAGCAGCTGTGGCTGCCCCTGGATCCCTGGCAGTGTCCCAGGCCAGGCTGGACGGGGCTTGGAGCAACCTGGGATAGTGGAAGGTGTCCCTGTTCATGGCAGGGGTGGGGTGGAACAAGGTGGTCTCTCTCCCTTCCAACCCAAACCATCCTGTGATGGTTCTCATTCCATGATAATTATCGAAGTTTCAGTTCTTGTAGCACTTAATTGCTGTGCAACTTCTCCACACAGTTTTGCTGGTGACATTTTCTTGCTAAGCTGATTGTGCAGGGCTGGAATCAGAAACTTTTTCACTTGAGGAATGTCTTTAAAGTCCTTGAACTCTCCTCAAGGTAGATGGGTCTCTTAATTAAAGCCTGTATCATGATGATCTATTTACCTTTGTATGGTGGAGTTGGGGTTGCATATGGCACTTGTTCTTTCTTGTTCTACCAGTCAAACTAAACAAAATCTTCCCATACCTCCAGGGAATACTGCTTAGTTTCATGGAGAAATCTTCATCTCCTTACAGCAAGAAAACAGCAAGAAAACGTCAATAGTATTTCAAGCACAGTATGACTAAATGGAAATTCACAGTTTTAATTTTCTTAGTAGAAATGTAGTCATCTTCTAGGAGCGTTTATTTCCCAGGTTTTGTGGGATCTTGGACAATGATTTGGTTCAGTTTTACTAAATACTGTTTGCATTTTGTTGTCAGTGTTGCGTGTGGTTTGGAAATACTGTCTTGGGAGTGTTTGAGTTCCCAGCTGGTGACTGTCAGACACCTTGGGCATTGTGGTGGATCCCCTTATGCTGGAGCTTCTTGGTGGGCTTAGACCAGCCTCTGAAGCTTGGCTTTGAGTAGATGTCTTCCAGAGTAATTTACTTTTTCTAAGCTAGTTGGGGTGAAAATCAGTTTGTTTGATTTGATTTGTGGGGAGGCTTGGATCAACCTGGTGTAGTAGAAGGTTTCCCTGCCAATAAACCTTTCAAACCAAACGATTTTGGGATTCTGTGATTCTGGGAATTGCAAAATCCTCAGTAAACAGATAAAAAGGACCCAGGACTATGAGAATGAAGCATCACTAAGTATCAGTAAAGCACTGAGGGAATCTGAGCAATTTTATAGTAATTTTTTATTGATTCTGGAGCCTGACTTTGGAGGAGGTGGAGCATAAGTTAGAATACTTTGAAGTAAAGTGTTTTAGGATTGGAATTTCAAAGACAGGAAGGGCATAGATGGAAGAAGAGATGAAGGTGAAGGGGTGGCCAGGAGATGAGCTGTAGGTCAGCTGGATAGTACACACAATATGGTGAAGCCATCTAAGGAGTACCAGTGAAGCATCTGCACCTTCCCTGGGTTGTATCCGTGTCCTCAGAAATGGCTCATTATTTCCTGGGCCAGTGCAAGCTGGGAAAGCAGGCTTGTGGAGCAGGAAAGCAGCTGGGCTTGCTGCCCTGGGCAGGTGTCCTGTGGTGTGCTTTCTGTGCTCCTGGGCCTTTCCCTCTGGAACGGGACACATTTCCTCTGGTGTGGCCTCCTCGTGGCCTGTGGCGGGTGTTGGCATTGGGACAGGGGCTGGAAATGCCCAATGCTGGAAATGTTCCTCATGGAAACGTGTGTCCTGCATGGGCTGGCTCGGCGTGGCTGGAAACCTGCACTGTCAGCTTGCCAGTCACTCGGGAAGGAGAGGAGGAGTGTCGGGATGGACGGTTCATTTAGCAAAGTGTCTGGCAACAAACTTGGCGTGACGGCTCTGCTCTCCTTTCTGAGCAGTGATCAGGGATGCCAGGGTTAATTCTTGAGGTTATGGTCACAATGGGCCCTGCGTTTTTTCACCCAGTACCTACTTTACCAAAAGTTGTCTGAGCTTGACGTAGAACAGCCAAAGAGCATTGCCAGTAAAAGAGATAAAGATAAGAGCCTGGTCACCAAAGGCTTGGCTTTGAAGTTGCTTTGCTCACTGAGGGTAAAGAACAGCTTTCTTGTGAGCTTCCTTCACTCCTCTCTGCTCTTCCACTCCTTTGGCAGAGCGAGTTTATTTTGTTGAAGGTTTTATTTTCTGCTGAAAGTGCAGGAAATTCAGACAGCTCTCTTGGAAGCTCCCCAAAGCTAATACAAACAAGATACATATGCTTCTCTTAAACTAACTAAAAATAAAGTAAATTATTTGAAAATATTTAACTATAGATACTCCCCTGTAAAGACAAAAGGGAAATTTACATCACTACAGTTGTGGATGCTGATAAATTATGTTATCAAGGTGTAATTCTCAGGAGTGTCTACTGTCTATTCCTCACAAAAGACTGAGGAGTACCACCCTGAAATCTGGAATAGCTGCATTACAGACAGACGTAGTAACTACTGAATGTCCAAAAGCATAATTCATTGAAGTGTCTTTTAGCGTGTACAAAGCCAGATGAAAAAAAAAAAAGTGATGTAAGATCAACTGAAGCTCTCTGTTCAGCTATACTTTATGTGGCTGCAGCTTATGGATCTGGAACAGTTTACCAAATTTTTCCTGCCGGTTTCTCCCTAGTAAAAAAAAAAAAAATTGCAGAACTTGTCTGTTTGGGGTTAATTTGGCATTCTTAGTCCTTTTGATATCTGTTAATTATGAAGGGTATGTATGCTTTTTTTTCTCCCATTGCTGACAAAATTGCCTTTATAGCCATATCTGCGTCATGAAGGAAGTAGTTGTTTGCGACTATAATTTTTTATAATTTATGTTCGCAAATTGTTGAATCTCACTGAAAATATTACAGATGAGGAGCTACAGTGAGTCATCATGGACAGGGGCTCAGCATGGGGAGCAGCCATAATTACAGTTGCCCGTGCAACCTCCACCCTCACCTTTCCTCTATTCCTACATCTGTATGGGGCCTTCAGCCTCACCTCTGAAGATGATGGGTGGTCCCACGGTGTGGATGCAGCAGCACAAACGTGGGGCAGCCCTCCCTGACATTGCAGTACCTGAAGAGGCTCCAGGAGAGCTGGAGGGGGACTGGGGACAAGGCATGGAGTGGGAATGGCTTCCCAGTGCCAGAGGGCAGGGCCAGATGGGATCTGGGGAAGGAATTGGTGGCTGTGAGGAAGGTGAGGCTCTGGCTCAGATTTTCCAGAGCAGCTGTGGCTGCCCCTGGATCCCTGGCAGTGTCCCAGGCCAGGCTGGATGGGGCTTGGAGCAGCCTGGGACAGTGGAAGGTGTCCCTGCCCGTGGCAGGGGTGGAGTGAGGTGAGCTTTAAGGTCCCTTCCCACCCAAACCGTCCTGGGATTTTTTGAGTTGGAAAGAGAGGCAGAGGGAGCAGATGTCCTTAAGGGGTCACTCAGAACTAGCAAGGAAAGTGGCGAGTCCAGGATGGTTTTCCTTCTGTGAATTGTGGAGTTCCTGGGAAGGAAATTATTACATCATGTCCAGCTATTTCAAGTAGCTGGTTCACAGCTTTTGCACACTGTGTGCACTCCTGGCTCCGCTGGAGAGGGACCAGCAGTGTTGGTCAGAGTGAGCTAAAGCCACCAAGCTTTGACACAAAGCAACTTGCACTTCCAAAAACTCAAATGTCAAAGCATTTTATTACTGGCAGCAAGTTCCCAGTCACTAAAAGCCATTCATTGTCATAAGCAGTTAAGATTAGAATTGTGTTTGGACATGTTTTTTTTGTCAGCCTGCATTCCCATCAAGTGTTTCTTTCGCAATTATATGTGACATTTCCACTTCATTTCGTCAGGTTTCTTTGAATTAAGACTTAAGCACAGTGTGTTGTCCTGTTGTGTTTTTTTACCCTATTTACACTGTGCAGTTGTAGCATACTCCCTTACCAATTCCTGCTCAGGTTTTGCTTTTTTTAGGCAGATAAGCTTCTTCCTGCTTATTGTGCTAACTATATAATTAGCAGTTATTTAGCTGAAAGTACAATTTAGCTGGAAAATTGCTGTGATGTGAATGCACAGTGAGAAATGTGGGTTTTTTTAGTATACACAAGTGACCTGGGTGTCTGCACCTACTGTCATATGGTGCATAACACCATTCATACGGATCTTGCCACAAAGGAAGAGTTGCTCTGTTAGATCTCCCAATTTTTAAAAAAGTTAGAAAGCAGACTTCTTTAGGCCTACAATTATTCATTGCTTTGGCTTGAGGTTTATTGTGCATCCACATAAAAGGGAGGAAAGCCAAATCATTGCATTTAAGTGAATTTCAGCTTGCAATAAAAAAATACATAATCATGTCTGCAATACATAATCTGAGGTATGTAATTATCATGTGGACATGATACAAGACTCAAGTTTGTTCACTGGTGCTTCTTAGAATGATGGAATAGAATCCCTGAATGGTTTGAGTTGGAAGGAGCCCTAGAGCTGATCTTGTCCCACCCCTGCCATGGGCAGGAGCACCTTCCACTATCCCAGGGTCCCTGTCCAACCTGGCCTTGGACACTGCCAGGGATGGAGCAACCACAGCTTCTCTGAGAAACCTGTGCCAGCTGAGTCTGCAGTGTATCTTCCTGGGTTAATGATCAGAAATGCAAAATATCATTAAGAAATCTGCCACCATCTGTGCTGTTCAACACCTTGGGCACCAGTCTGGAAAAGGGCAGTGCTTGACTTCCAGCCTGGACTCAGGACTGAAGGTCAAAAATTTGGCTAATCAAGGAGCTAATTTCACCATGGAAGAGAAACTCATGCCCACCTTTGCTTATTGATGCCATTTCATAGCATCACAAGTCACCAAAATACTGATTTTTTTTTCAACCAGCTATTATTTTCCACATAAACTAACTTTGGAGGAAAGAAAACAGAAAGCTGAATAATTTGGTCTCTGTTTATATCAGACTGTACGAACCACGAGGGATGGTTATGCAACGCCAAGCTGAATTACACAAGACGTGCCTCCCTTTATCTCCTCAGAACTGGTAACATTTAGAGGGTGGAGATCTGCATTCATTCATGATAGAACTTTTAAAATCAGGTTTTTATAGTCACAATAATTAAAATCAATTCAGTATCAAATTGAATTAAAAGGATGAGCACTGAGAATGTTCCATTGTGAGAACCAGGAGATGGGGCACCATAAATTAAATGGGGTTTTGGTGACACTGAGTTTTTGCATCCTCTGCTGACAGTGATTTGGTTTTTTTTTTTGATGGGTAAATATGTCTGTAAGGAACTGAACTGTGAGCAAATGCCTGGGGTTTTGTGGTTAGGCTTGCTTGAGTTCTCCTGATATTTAAAAGCCATATACTTTTCAAGTGGTTTTACACATCAGGATGTAAGTATTGAGTTCTGTGGAAGTGTTTGCCCAGGAGGGATCCCATGCTAATTATTAATTGTGTTGCAGTAAAGAAAGAAACAATATTCCAGGACGGTCAGATCCAGGAACATCCAACTCTGCCCATCATTTTCCTTGGCTTTGAACTTTTGTGTGTTCCTTGATAGTGTTTATCAAACTCAAATTGTTTTTCCCCAGATAATGTTCTCATTCATCGTGTTTTCCCCTGCATCCTCTCAGCTTATTTCCATTCTCTTTTCTCTGGCATGATTACTTGTTTTTTCCTTTAAACAAAAGACTACCCAGACGTGTATCTGGCTGTTTTTTAGGTGTCACTGCCTTGTCTATCCCTTATGCATCTAGAACGTAACCAAACATCTGTCTTCTTGCCTTGAAAGTTAGAATCTTTGCAAAAAAGCACCACATTTAATTTCTCTTCTGAGAAGGAACATGAGGTGACTACCTAGAATTACCCACAGTAAAGTGAGGGCTGTGCCTACATTCCTGTCCCCTTTGCAGGCATGATTTCAGTCTCACACTGTTGGTACCAAGTTTTTAGCTGCCACTTCCCTTTTTAATGATGGTTATAATTATTTCAATGGGAATAAACAAAACAAAACAAAAAAAAAAAAAAAAAAAAAAAAAAAAAAAAAAAAAAAAAATAGGTGAGGGAGGACTGATACACGTCGATGTTGACAGAGGCATTGTCTGAGCCCTGTTTTGTAAAGGAATATTGTGGTAATTTTAACTGTATTTGTCAGTTTTAAGCAACGGCAAACTTCTAACTCCTCTCCTTTAAATGTACTGTTCAATAGATTGAAGCATGTCTGCGTTTCACAAATCAATATTTGACTTTACTTTTCATATAACAGCTAATCCAGTAAAAAAAAAAAAAACGGTCCTACAAAGCTGCTGGGGATGATGTGTTAGTCCTTGCCTTGGCCACACACATTCAGCATTTCAGCTGTGTTCAGCTGCTCTGAAAGTAATACACAGGGTGATAAACTGCAACAACAAAATGTTAATGTAACTTTATTTATACCTGTCTTTATGCCACGTCTGGATGCAGTGGAGCTGTAGTTTGATACTGATGATACAAAGCAGCAAAACCACATGGCATTTTATCAGCATTTCTCCACTATCTCATCCAAATGCTGACCTTGGATTTATGCTTGTTTTTTCCTGTGTTTTGAAAACTTGTAAACCCTTAGGAATGATTCGATCTCTAATTATAGGAGCAGACAGTTCTCCTGATACGTATGTGCAGTACAGGGATCCAGTGCCACTTCTCTGTCTTTTGTGGAGATCGGTCTTCTTATGAATTCTTCTTTGTGTAGTCAGTTGTGAGTAAAAATCTCCACTGTATCTCCTGTTTTTCTTCATGGGGGTCCCAGATTTTGCACCTGCAGTGTGGCAGCTGAAATACACACGGTTGATTCTGTCCATCGGCTCTTAAAAATGTTAAATTTAATTACTGTGCAATAACCTCTGAACCTTTTCATTGTTTGAGGCTGACCACTAGCAGAGTCTCCAACCTATTACAAGGTGGTTAGCAAGGATTTGTTTCAATTAGCTATATGCTTGCAGTTTAAACTGAACACTTTTTATTAAATGACATTTAGTTTTTGAAAAGTGGTTTGTTACCTTTCTGGTAGCCGGATAGATCTCCCTTCAGAATCATAATATTTCTGTGGAAGTCATGCAGTCTATACTTTAGAATAGTGTCTTGGTCACTAACTCACCCTGTTGCACTGGGGGCAGAAGTATGCCAGTGCTCAGAGCTTTTAAAAATACACCATAATACAGAATATTCTGCAGTGAATCTGAGCTGATAGGCAAGCGCCATTCCCCAGGTGAGTTAGGTCTGGATTTTTCTTCAGATTGCAGCTGAAGCAGTTATTTCTATTTTTGTCTAATATTTTCCGTTACATACCCTTCACAACACCTACCTGGGATGCTGTTTCACAGCACAATAACTAGGTAACTAGGCAGAGGAGCAACGTGCATTTTGAAAATAGAGATTATTTCTGTCATAGAAGGCTGTGTTCCCATTGACAGCAATCAACTTTGTAAGGGTTCCTGCCATCAATGTTAGCTGCACTACAATGCTAATTTAGGTGGCAAAGTCATTAAAAAATAGGATATACTCACATTCAGAAAAAAAACTGTTACCTTCACTGTCAGGCATCATTGCTAAAGAAGGAATTTTACTGGAATGCATGCACGAGATATTCCTCTTCAAACAGGAGCTCCAAAAAGCCTCCACTTAAATCTGCCTTGTACGTGTAGAAGACAAGTGTTGGGGATTACCAGACTGAAGTGTGGGAGTAATGATGGGATCTCATTTCTCCATGGTCCTCAGTGTCACAAAAGAAATGGAGGAGCAGGTTCGGGAGATGGTGCTGCCTTCTGCAGGGCCTCATCTAGGACAGGGATTTGGGACACGGGATGGAGAGATGGGACAAGGGGGAATGGCTTCCCAGTGCCAGAGGGCAGGGCCAGATGGGATGTGGGGAAGGAATTGGTGGCTGTGAGGGTGGGGAGGCCCTGGCACAGGGTGCCCAGAGCAGCTGTGGCTGCCCCTGGATCCCTGGCAGTGTCCCAGGCCAGGCTGGATGGGGCTTGGAGCAGCCTGGGACAGTGGAAGGTGTCCCTGCCCATGGCAGGGATGGAACTGGCTGAGCTTTAAGGTTCCTTCCAACCCAAGCCACTCTGAGGTTCTGTGATCTGCACTTCTAGGAAGAAATGTACCTTGCTTTACACTGAAGCAGCCAGAGCAAAGTGGTGGCAAGGAATTTTGGTCCTTATGAGTCTAAAGCAGATAATGAAAATTCCTGTGTTCTCTTCTGCCTTGGCGAGAGCATACATCTGCCACATGACAATTTGTACAGTGCTACTTAACAGTAGAAAATAACTGTGTGCACATTGAATGACAGGCCAACAAAATGCTGTTGTAAGTGCTGCCTTTTTATGAAGAACTTAAGTGACAACTCAGAAAATGAACTTTGTGGGCAGTCAGCGAACGGAATGTCAGTGGTTTGATTGTTCATACCCAGCAGAAAATCTCAGGCTGGTTTAGTATGGTTCACATTTTTGCCAGACCTATGCAGTCTCAGAGCCCAGTGTTTGATGTGATGGAGAGAACCTAAATGATACAAACCAGGTAGAAGTGCCCCATTTTTTACCTTATTCCGAGGCAGGACAGACAGCTCTGCAGTTGGAATAACCATATTGGAGATATCCTGGTGTGGAGCTCAAGGAGGGAAATCCAGACAGCTGGCAGGAGTTCACATGCCAGCTTGTTCAGCTTAGGAAGTTTTGAGTTTTCAAATGCACCGACAAAATGAAAAGCTCTACGAGTTTATCTTGGTGTGAAGGCTTAGTGCACTACAAAAGGACATTCCTTTTTTCATTTATTACAAGTGTTCTTCAATGCCAAGAAAATAATCTTAAAAAACAGTCAAAGGGGAAAAGTCTGGTAACAGTGACAGATATTCAAGGTGCAGTGATGTTCAATGCAGTCAGTTTTCCTTCTCCTGCCTTTGCTTTTCTCTTTCACCCACTGTTTCTTATTACTCTGTTATTTTTTCTCTTTTCCCTATCCCTCCTTCCTGCATAGGGGCTCAACAGAAAATATAATAAATTAATTATATGCTGAAGTGCTTTTACTTAGAATAGGAAGGGTTGAAAAGACTGTGTTCACCTAACCCTTATGAATCTGGCTGATTACAGTATGGTAATGTTTTATGTCATGGCTCCTGTTGGGAGAATCAAGCTGTGAGGCTGAGTACTAGAATGATGCATTTCAATTAAAATTTTGGTGATTACTGGAGAAAAGGGACTCCTGTCCAGACACATGGATGCCAGACTTGCTCACCATCGAGACATTGCCAACTAACAGCTTTATTAGTAACAATTACCTGTGCACTGCCTTTATTACTCAATACTTTACAGTGGGAAAGGGCACGCTGACCTTTTACTCCTTTCCTAAAGGCGCAAGACCTGAATGTGATCGAGGAGGTGATCCGAATGATGCTGGAGATCATCAACTCCTGCCTGACCAACTCCCTCCACCACAACCCCAACCTGGTGTACGCCCTGCTCTACAAGCGGGATCTGTTCGAGCAGTTCCGGACTCACCCCTCCTTCCAGGACATCATGCAAAATATAGACCTGGTGAGTGAGACGTGGCTTCAGAGACGGCTACACTCGGTTATGAGGTCTCTTTTTGCCCTTGAGAAGGGGAAAATACCCGTCACCTCTTATCAGCTGGTTTTAAAATGCTGAATTTGTCTGGACTGTTTTCTGGGCCTGCACTGCGGTGACTTCTGGGCAGCATGGAAAGAAGGAGTGGTTTGGGTTAGAAGGTTTATTTAACGACCCTCTCCACACACCTTTACCTCAGGAGAATCAGAGGGCTTTTGAGATGCCTCTGGTAAAGAATTCCCAAGCTGTGTGACGCATCTTTCATCCCCTAAAGGGAGGACAGTGTCAGCTTCTCTTGACTGCCCCTTGTTAGAAACCTGCCTTTCAGGGGAACAAATTTTCATCATCAAACGATCCTTTTTCTTTTACTCCTATCACCAGCCTATTAATGATTATAGGGAATTATTTTTAAGTAAGTAAAGAGCAGGCATTCAATTATTCCCTGTCTCTATCTGAATGTGTGTTGTTTTCACCTGCCAAGTGTTTTCTTCACAGCAACCTTCCCCTTGTGTAAGGAAACATTTTAGAAGAAAACAGAAGAAAATAGCTGTGGGTAAGAAGCTGTTACCAGTGCAACTCTCCCTGGAGTATGACTTTGGGAAACAGTTGTTAATTGTTTCTGCATCTGATAGTAGTTTCAATGTTCATGTGGAGAGCCTGAGCTTCTGCTAGAAAAACTTGAAGCATTACAAATGTTTCTCTGTCTTCTAGTCAATATTTGCAGAGCTGAGTAATGTTTTAAGCCACACTATAATCACTGGGTGCAAAATATTGGAAGGGAGGGCTGAGCAAGGTGCTAAGTCTCTGGATGCAGTGAATAACATATTACTGTGTCTAACAATCTGCAGAGTTTCTGGTTTGATTTGCTTTTAATTACAGGAGATTTCCAGACATACGCCCATAAGGGAAAGTAATTGTAACTGTTGAACTGAAATCGTGCTCAGTACCTACTCCTTCCTCTTCTGTTCCCTCTTCACATTTTCTGGTCGTGCAAGAGTTTGGTGAGTGGAGGACTTGCAGCTCAAAACTCTCTAAACTTTCAGCAGCTGCAGACTACAGGCAGCGTGATACTGTCTGCATGATTAGAGCAAGATGTCTTAAAGTTTTACAAAGAGGATATGGTGCACTGGAGATAACAGTTGTCTACATTCTTGACTGAGATAGGGACCTTCTCTGGTTACTTGCCCACATCCAGGATTACTGGTGGTGGCCAGATTCTTCTGCTTGCAGACCTGTGCCTCCCACAGACAGCAGCACGTCCTTTCCTTTGCAACAGTTAAATGTAGGTTTTCCTCAACAATTTAAACAATTCCTCCCCAAAACTATTTAATATTGGGTTACAGCATAATGCCAGTTACATTCAGAAACTATTTAAAGCTTTCCAAGGGAGCATGTTGAATTTTTAAATAGCTCCTTTGTTAGAGAAGCGAGGACGTCAAAAAAAGAATTTTTTAAATTTTTTTTTTTTTTTTTAAATGTACCTGTCACCATCTGGCAAGTGGTAAGAGCTGTCAGGCTTGTAGATCTGAATAAAAGATGAGATTCATCTGACTCCTCGTCTACCCTGTCACGTCCTGCGCTTCACACACAGTATTGGCAGCACCACACAGAACCAGTCTCAGTCTTGTGTGCTACAGCCAGAATGTTCTAACTGGTCTTGCTGTCCCTTGAAACATGTCCTTGTCCCTTGGTGGACCCATCCAAGTGGCAAGTAGTGTTAGTTTTACTGTACACATTGCAGGGAGCTCGTCTGGGAACCAGGTGGGCAGGTTCAGAGGAGAACCAAAATGAGTTTCTGTCTCCAAGAACTTAGCAGGCTTTTCTCTAGAGTGGTGGAGCTGGGAGCTCCATCCTCACAGCTGTGTGGGACACTGTGGATGTCTGAAATGTAGCTGTGCTCTAAAAGGAGCCAGAAAAAAAAAGTCTTAAAGATCAAGCTCGATAAATTTCTGAACTGGATGTTGCTGAAAGCTGGGAGGATGTACTCATGGGAAGGATCTCCCTATTCTTGACCTGCTCCTATATTCTTATTTCAGCATCCATCCCAGCCTGCTTTCTGATACAATAGTATCTGAAATACTGAAATAGAGCTGGGCAGGCTTTTCAAGTGACCAAGGCTGGTTATTCAGGAGAGGATGGATCCACCAACTTCCTGTGTGTTGAGGAGCTGTGTTGGCTTTCAGGCTGTTGTGATCAATGAAATTTTGTGGCCCAGATTGCGACTTTTGGTAGTGCCAAGAGCGGTGAAGAAAAATTACCTTTCTGAAGCTCCCCAAGTATGTCTGCAGGGGCTCTGCTACATCCTGACTCCATCTCTTGGTGTTTTCTCTGATCATAAACAGCGAAGTATGTATGGGTTCTCTGCACCCATGCTGCAGTGGAACCAGGAGTGTAAGTTTTGACAATGTCATTTAGTGACAGGACAAGGGGCAGTGGCTTCCCGCTGCCAAAGGGCAGGGTTAGGTGGGATATTGGGAAGGAATTCTTGGCTGGGAGAGTGGCCAGGTGAGGCACTGGCGCAGGGTGCACACACCAGCTGTGCCTGCCCCATCCCTGGAAGTGTTCCAGGCCAGGTCAGATGGGGCAAGCAGCTACCTGCTCTAGTGGAAGCTAGACTTTGGGATTGGACTAGATGGCCTTTGAAGGTCCCTTCCAAACCATTCTGGAATTCCATGATTCCATTCATCTAGACAGCTCCAGAGGTTCACGTGAGCAGCAGGTGCCTGTTACGCACTGTGTCACTCCGACATCCCTCTGCTCCAGCCAATTCTGCCCACTAGTTGATGAAGGACTCTCCGACTGTAAACTGTAGTCCAGATTTGTATTTCGTGGTGAAATACTAACAGACAGTGTGATAATGTTTAATGCTGCAGAAACCAGACCAAAATACAGAGCATATGAAGTCTGTTATGAGTTCTGGACACCAGAACAGTTGCCCCTTTGCCTTGTCAACAATGTATAAGATAGATATGACATATAAAGACTTAAATGCTTATTATTGTTACTCTGTTGGACGTAATGTACTCATCAACCAAGAGGAAGCATGGAAGAGGTGAAAAGGCTAAAAATTTGATGGAGAATTAATTGGAGAATGTACTTGAGATGTAATAATGAGTAGTCGATGGTGCAAATTGAAAAAGGCATCTGCTGCAATTCTGTGTGTGTACACAAGCAAAGAATAACCCAGAGGTGTCCTCTAGGCCTAATCATACTGGTGACATCTTAGCTGGATTACTCTGGGTTTAGATCTCAGAATCATTTAGGTTGAAAAAGACCTTCAAAACCACGGAGTCCAACCATTCCCCGGCACTGCCCAGGCCACCAATGACCCATGTCCCCAGCTGCCACATCCACACGGCTTTTAAACCCTTCCACAGACTGTACCACTGCCCTGGGCAGCTGTGCCAGGGCTGGACAGCCCTTTCCATGGAGGAATTTTGCCCAATATCCACCCTGCCCCTCCCCTGGCCCAGCCTGAGGCCGTTCCCTCTCCTCCTGTCCCTGTTCCCTGGGAGCAGAGCCCGACCCCCCCGGCTGTCCCCTCCTGGCAGGGACTTGTGCAGAGCCACAAGGTCCCCCCTGAGCCTCCTTTTCTCCAGGCTCAGCCCCTTTCCCAGCTCCCTCAGCCTCTCCTGGGGCTCCAGCCCCTTCCCCAGCTCCCTGCCCTGCCCTGGACACGCTCCAGCCCCTCGGTGTCTCTCTTGTCCTGAGGGGCCCAGAGCTGTCCCCAGCCCTGGAGGTGCCTCAGCAGTGCCAGCCCAGGGGACAGGCCCTGCCCTGGGGCTGTGTCACACCATGGCTGGGACAGCCCAGGGGCCACTGCCCACCTGGGCACCCCTGGGCTCACCCTCAGCTGGCAAAATGAAAGAAATTCCAGGTAGAAACAAGATCTGTAGAAAGGAGAACCTCTGAAGGTGCTGATTTGCCGAAGGAAGGGTTAAGTGATGTGGTAGTTTTCAAATAAAATGTTGCTGTGAAGGGAAATGGAGTAATCTCTTTCACATACTTGTGGGTTCTCCGGTCATAAGGGAAAGCCTTTTCCAAGGTTAGGAATAACGAAGCACTGTGGTAGGTTGTCAGGGCCCTCTGGATAGCAGAGGTTTGGCAGCATGGCACTGGGGCAGGGGACAGAGCAGCATGGGCCTACAGGCACAGGTAGGTTTGGGGATGCCTCTGCAGCCCCACCAGAGCTCACACCAGAGCAGGAATTGCCCAGGTTGCCTTCAGTACAGGTCTGGCCACAGTAACTCCGGGCTGTTCTCAGGATTTGGACTGTTCAGTTTACTCTGGAGATGCTCTGTGTGCTTCCTCATTGAGGCAAAAATAGGTGAATGTATAAGGGTCATCAGTGTATCGATCACTTTTTGTTGAAAACTACTTATTTGCCTCTGTGTTTTAATAAATAATCTAAAAATCACCACTGCCAGCTGATTGGGAAGATATGGGAACCCTTAATGCCGTACAGAAGAAACTGAAATCAAAATACCTTCTGCTTCCTATTACTTCACTTTTCATTTTAGAAAGCCATTTTAGTAGGAGACAGTGCATCTTGTTTTGCTAAAACAGGATATTCTTCCTCTGAGTTGTGAACAAAGAGGAATGCTATGGTTCCCCTTCTGGCCTTGTGCAGAAATATTTCAGCTGGGAGCTGTCTATATGCCTCTGCTTCAGAGGTGGTCTGTAACTTGGTCAGCCACCTCAGATATGCCAGGAATTTGGTGGAGACTCTTCGCTTATCATTCCTCAAGATGTGTTTGGTTCATGGCCACGGTGAGAACTCCTTGGCTTTCGCTGCTCTCATATTTCCTACAAGCCAGCAACTGATACCAGGTGGTGGAACAGGCCTAACTAGGAGCTGCTAGAATTTTGTTTGCAAAATAGTCAGATAGACATCAGGAGATTGGGAGCAATGGCTTAGTGATGCAAAGGACTCGATTGATGCAATTTCCTACAAGGAATTTAATTCTTCAAAGACATTTCCCTGCCAGATTTTAAAATCAATCAAGTTGGCTTCGCTCTGGCGTAGCAACCCCTTTTGTAAGACCTGCAGGACTTAAGGACTAAGTTTTTATGGCTTTCCTTAGAAAAACCTTGATCCTGCTGATTACCAGAGCCTAGCTAAATACTCTTAAGGATTTGGGGTTTTGGTGAGTTTGAGTTGGGGTTTTTTTTTGGTTGTTGTTTGTTTTTTTTGAGGGGGAGGTCTTTTTGCCTGTTTTTTTCCTCCTCATTCCAACACTCCAGGAGTGAAGAGCAGAATACCTGGAAAAGCTCGTGTGTCCTTGAACATGCTCCTTATTTCATTCATTTATTCTGAAAAACACAGTGCTTCAAGTTTGCTGATTAACCTCTTGTGTTTCTCCTGCTATTGAATCACCTGAAGCTGTTTCACCCCTTGTTAAATCAGTGAGGGTTGGCTTTGCCTCCCATTTGCTCCAGGTATAACTACTGGATACCAAATGTAGCTGTGATTTATGTTTCCCTATGGAAGCTACTTAGTTGAAGTGCTAATCCTGTGGTACTTTACAGCAAGAGGTTTGTTTTCTTCTTTCTTCTCCATTCAGTGTGCCATCAGTACACCATATTACTCTTCCAGTGGTGAGCGTGGCTGGAAGTAAAATTCTCAAAGTGTTTATTTCAATCACTTTCAAAGTGAAACAAAATTGACAAAAACAGGTTCAAAACTTACTCATTTTGTGCCAAATGATTTTTTTCTTCTGCCTTGCAGAACTGACCTTTGCAGTTGCAGGCAGAGGAGGCAGCAACGTGTTGTACTGTTATTTTTAGCTGGAGGAGAAGGAGAGGAGCTGTCATGTTCATTAGGCAGCTGCACTGCCTGGGCTGCTGCAGGCCTCATGGCTCTTCAGCATCTGCTGACAGAATCCAAGTGGAGAAAACATCTTGCCCTTGATAGCTCTGCTGTTGGCATGCCGTAAAGGGAAATATTTTGTTACTTCAGCCTTGGAGCCCGATTGAAAACAATAGTTGGGTGAAATAACAGACACTGTGTTTGTTCCCTCACAATCTTAAAAATAATCTCCAAAACCTAAAATATTGCCTTTAAATGAAAAATGTTTCTAAATCATTCTAATCTTGTAGTACTTTTAATCTCTGGCAATACCTCGTAAGTTTACTGTCTAGAAAAACAAAGGAGAAGAAAGTACGAATTTCTCATGGAAAATTGATCTCTAGGAAGAAATTCTCACTGCGGGGATGGGGAGGCCCTAGCACAGGTTTCCAGAGCAGCTGTGGCTGTCCCTGGATCCCTGGCAGTGTCCCAGGCCAGGTTGGATGGGGCTGGGAGCCACCTGGGACAGTGGAAGGTGTCCCTGGCCATGGCAGGGGTGGCACTGGATGAGCTTTGAAGTTCCTTCCCAACCAAACCATTCCATGAGTCTATGATTAAAACCAGTTTTGGAAATCAGTACTAAAAAAACTGTCACTCCAATTTTTGTATAGAAGTATGAATGGTATTTTAATCCAAACCCTGGCAAGTCCTGAGCTGGAGGTGGCCAGGCCAGGTCCCCTGTGCCCATGGTACCACGCGTCTGGGTACCTTACACAGCCAGGATTAGACTCTGCACAGGGCAAGGCTCTCCCTACACCCACTGTTTCATCTGGACAGGGATCAGATATTCCTGATGAGGGGTTGTGTAATCCTGGATTAGATGCGCCTTTTAACCTCTGCTAGTATGGAAGCCAGACTGGAGAGAGAGCTCTTAGAATGGGTTATGTTCCTTCATGGAGAGGCCTTTCAGTGCTCAGCCTGACTAGGAAAAGAGTAATTCACAGCAGCTTGGGGAGTTTCTTCTTGCTCTTCTTTTTAAGCAGTCTTTGCAGTTGTTTTCTATTATAATTAAGGAGAAAATTAATTTTCAGAGTATGGGGAAGACACCATCTCTCAGACTTGTTTATTTGCACTAAGATCTGGGGTTTTTCTATTCATGAAGTCATATGCTCAGTTGGTTTTAAAATGTACTAAAACCTGAAACTCATTTAATACTTTTCACCCAGTTTATTTTTTTCTGGTTCATTTTACTTTCAATGGGACAAGGAATGGAAATCTGTTAATTTTCATTTTTAAATTCAGCTCTGTTACTTAAGTGTAGAAGACAATTAAAGCTCTTTCAAAGGAAAAGGCTACTGTTCCTTAATATGATGTTGAGCTTTTATTTTTTTATAACTGACTAGATTAGTAGGAAAAGAGTTAGACCCTCTGCTACAGAGGTTGGAGCTTGGGCATGAGGGATGTAATTCTGGATGCTTTTCGGTTTTATTCCTGGTTTGGAGCTAATAAGAAAATGCCTTCTTTAGGATCTCCTCTGTATAATTCATCTTCTTTTATTTTTGCTTTTCTGTTTTCTGACTTCATTGGGATACTAATGGGTACCTCACTGGGGTATTGTGCTCTCAGGGTCCATACTTCATTTCTATATTGTTTGAAGTAGTAAGGCAAATAACTCCTAGAGATAAAAACCATTATTAAAGTAGATATTTTTAATTTTAGTCATCAACTACACATCAAAAATAGCCATTCTGAGTTCTCTAAAATGCTGACATAGCCTGAAAATACTGGAAGCCTGTCTTGCTTTTGTTCTCTTGAAATACAACCCAAAGAAGATTAGTACCTTTACCACAAAAACATAAGTCTTTTAAAAACATGTTAAGATTGAAGGGTTTGACTTCCCAAAATAGGAAACGTCAGAATTCAGGGAGTATCTGCGAGCTTCATTCAGTTTTTTTTTTAACATGTTTGCATTATGATGGTATTTTATCCTTTTGGTTAAAAGCTAAATGTTAAGTTTTGCTTTTGTTGTGGTTTAGCAGAACTGGAGCTAACAAGGCAGTGCCACTGGGATAGATTCTCTGCAGGAGCCTGCCCTTGACGAGGATGGGTTTCACCAGTGATTACTGACAACAGAGGAGTGTTGAAACGCAGGAAGATGGTTTTTTCTTTCAAAGTCTGCGGGCAACTTGCTTGTTGCTCCGTGAGCTGTGTATCCTCCACCAGCAATTTGTCCCAAACTCTGTGCCAAAACCATGTCAGCCTCACTCAGAGGTCCTCACGCTCTTCGCACAAGCTGCTTCTTGCTGCTTTACTCTGTTGTTTCTGGTCCCTCCCTCCACCTCCTTTGCTTATGAACTCAGCACACCTTCCTAGTCCTGTTTTTTCTCCTAAGGATCAGAGATCACAGTGCTCCACCAGGTCCTTATCTCTAAGAATGTGAAAGCCTACCTGCAGCATCTGCCGGAGGCAGTGAAATTCTCCCTTTCCGCTCAAGTATGGAGATAATCATAGGCACAGCACCAAAGATTAAACCTGAATTTTCTCTTGATTGATTCCTGTACTTCTGTTGTTAAAAACAAAATAAAACAGGGAAAAAAAAAAAAAAAAAACCTGAGCCAAACACCAGAATCCCATGACAATCCCAAAAAAACAACTTCCAGCAGCTTTTAGTCTGCCTCTGTCTCATTCACTTGGTGCAAGAGTTTCTAGAGATCCCAGCAAATCTTCCAGCTCAAAACAAGGGCTGGGCTTTCTGTGAGGGAAGTCACAAACAGGAACAACAAATTTGAATCTCACAGTAATCAAGCCATCAGCTGTCTTTGTTTTATGAACAGCAGCTGAGCTGGGAGGCATAATTAGGGTAATGGTTTCTGGCTCCAGCTGTGTCTCACTACAGAACAAAGAGAGCTCAGCAGAGATTTTGTAGTATAATACACTTTTTCCCCCTTCTACTTGGGAGAATTATTGAAGATTACTCGATGGACTGGGACTGTGATTCAGATACAAGTGAACATCAGTATTTTTCCACAGTGTGAGTCGAAAGCTCACAGGATTTTGCAGAACCAACCATCAGCGTTATGCCTGCCTCCTGCCCAGGGGTAGCCAGGTGCTCTGGTGTGGACAGGCTCTACCAAGTGCCTCTTGTGGTACTTCCAGAGAATTCTAAGTAGGTGTTGACATTTTTCCCCAGACCCTTTTTCCGTTTTGAGTCTGGGATCCCCCGTGTGACTAAGGAGTTTCCCTGGGATAAGTGATGGGCTTTGCAAAAGCGTGTTCTTTTTGGATGAGAGGAGCTGTAGAAATGGAGGTTTTCTGATGTCCCACATGGATAACTGCCGGTGGGATGTCTGCTTCTGGTGTGACCTACTGAGCTTGGAGAGAGATAAAAGTCAAAGCCTGACCTAACGGAGTTGTAGCTAACAAGGACCAGCTGGGTCACAGAAAAGGGGGTGGGAAGGGAAATACGGGGAAAATCAGCCTGGCTTCACCAGGGGGATGTCTGGAAGATGAGAGGGAATTTGCAGGATTCCTTGGGCCTAGAATCCGGGATGTGGAAGGTGTGTGCAGCACTTGGGGTGGATGCTGGGTAGAAGAGGAGCTTTATGGACTTCCTTCTCACCATCCACTTGCTGTGGCTTTGAGAGCTACACAACTCCCAGGAAATGTAGTAGTCTCTCATACTGGGATACCTAACAGTTGTCTTAAAGCCTTTTGTCCAAGAAGTCAGTGCAGCTGAAATGATTTTACTTCAATGCTTTACAGTGAAAGGAAATTTCCAGCTCAAATCATAGGAAGACTGGAAGAACTCACAGAACTGACAGAAAGAAGTACAGGCATATGTCAGTGCACAGTACTTGAAAACGTAAATTTATTAATTCAGCTGTGTTATATTGTAAAATCATCTGTCTGTTAAAAATGACTGCAGGAGGATGCTGAGAGTTGTGCTAACTTGACATTAACAAAGTCTCCCTGGCTGTGACACAGACAATAACGTGATTATTCTTTTAGAAGTGCAGATACAGCGGTGCCAAAAAAGATGATGACAGCTTTGTGTATAAACTGATCCAAAGATCTCTTCTATTTATTTATGTGCTGTGATATTTCATTCCAGGTGATCAGCTTTTTCAGCTCCCGATTAGAGCAAGCTGGAGCTGAGCTGTCAGTGGAGCGAGTTCTGGAAATCATCAAGCAAGGAGCTGTTGCTTTGCCCAAAGACAGGCTAAGAGTAAGTGCTCAAGACCTCATCACTCAAAGTATACTGTTCCTATCAATTACACATATATGCCCTTTATGTCTGTGACTTCAAAAAATCATCTCTCCTCTCAGTAGTGACTGATAAGTGATTACACTGTCGATTGCCATATGTGTATGTTTTCATTTAAATTCATAATTTCTGCTAAGTGTTTGGGTGAGTTTTTGTGATTAGTTATTAAATTGAAGCGTGTGGTGGAATTAAAATTTGCTGAAGCTAAGGTTTTCTTCATCGTATCCTGAAGATGCAGGCTCCTCTCTCCATCTGTTGTTTAGTTATGCTGTAACCAAACATTGATAATTCTCTCTTTTGATTAATTTCTTTTTCTGACTCCAGTGTTCTGCACCCCTGTCTGGGTCTATATTAAATGCTATAAAGATAAATTTGGGGGGCTTTAGGTAGGAATTTCCCAACCTAGTGAAAATCAGTCCAGGACCTGTAAGTCTGGTCAACATGATGATGAGCTTTCTGTATAATCCTGAGCAGTCCCTTCCATTCCTTTCTGAAAACCTCTCAAATCTCTTGAGGGATTTACCAACTTGACAGGTTTTGTGAGGCTAAAATCCATTAATGGCTGTGTGATGTTTAAATACTGCAATAAAGAAATCTGTGTAAGTGGGTAAGTAAGCAAACAGGAGCTCTATGTGTTTATTAAACACGATGAATCTTGTTTCTCTGTTACGCCAAGTGTGTTTTAAATACTGTCTGTTTTCTGCAGAACTATTTTTGTTGCTACTCTGTGATAAGAGAGTGAGAGCACCATTTCTTTTGTGGTAACTTTAGTAAAATATCCTTAGATAAGGCACACTGAGTCCGCACGGCCGCTGGCGACGGCTGGTAATTTATTTATACGCTGGTAATTTTAAAACACCCAGTGGGAATTTTCTAGCTGGCTGCATATACTAATGCCTTTCCTGCAGTTCCCTGTGTCCCTGAGAAGGCACATCTTCAGTCACTCAGTCTGAATTCCTTCAGGAGAGGTTGGTCTAGAGTCCGAGTCCTGAGCCGCAGTACAGGAATATCCAGAGTAACACAAGAGCAGTTGTTGGATCCAAATCCAGCCCTTCAGGTTGTCCTTTCTGTTTGGTGATGCTGCGAATACAGAGGAGCACTGGAACTTTGGCTGTTTCTATGACAACTTGTTCTTAAGTGAAGATAATTAAAAGCTCTTACGTTGAGGCTACAGTGATTCCTTCCTGACACGGAGCCATCACCAACTAAAACTCACTGCTTAGAAAAAAATGAAGGTTTCCTCAGTTACTGAGTGTGCCACATCGACTGGCATGTCAGGCCACTACTTACAGAAATGCTGTTTCTGGAGTGAAATCCCATCAAGTTTCAATTTTCTGCACTAAAGATATACAGTTTTCAAAATTACGTATTGCCACTTAAAGCAACAAACCAGCAGTTTTTGGCGTGTGCCAAACTCTGTAAGTCCTCACCAAACAGTCAAGTACTTCCAGTTTTAAGGGTGCTTAGTGTTGCTTGGAGCACTTCCCTTTCCTCTGGAGCACTTGAGTTTTGGGACAGACTTACAAAGGGAATACAGCCAGCCTGACACGTCAGTCTTCTGTACTGACCACTTACACCTACTGGGGTTTGTCCTTTTATTTTTCTTTGGTTTCCTTTCTTTTTCTTTTTTTCCCCTCTTTNTTTTTTTTTTTTCTTTTTCAATACTTTTGCTGAGCAGCAATTTGGCCAGAGCAGGTTATTTTTCCATGTAGAAAAGGTAACATTGGCCTTGGGGTGGGGTGTTTGTGTGTATATATATATATAGGTATATATTGTCTATATATGTATGTATTGTCATGCATAGATTTGTACATGCAAATAACATCCTTCCTTTGCACAGGTAGTGATGAGGAGCAGCACGTTTCCCTCCTGTAGAAATGGTCTTGTGAGTCTTTGTGCCTCTCTCCTGGGAGTCTCCCAGTTCCTCAGGTCTTCCCACTTGAGTCTCTGAGGTTTTCAGGGGAAGCTATTCTAAAGCTCGACAAACTCATATTAAGATCAGACTGAAGATATAGTTACACAATAACTCTGGCAACTCTGAGGCATTTCAGCAGCTAAATAAAGGAGAAAGCTTTAATCCTTATGTCTTTAATGACACTCTCTGGGCAAGTCTGGATGGGTGGGAGCAGCCCTACCCACGCTGGCTTTGATGGCACCTTTCAGGGAGTTGTGCAGGGCCACAAGGTCCCCCCTGAGCCTCCTTTTCTCCAGGCTCAGCCCCTTTCCCAGCTCCCTCAGCCTCTCCTGGGGCTCCAGCCCCTTCCCCAGCTCCCTGCCCTGCCCTGGACACACTCCAGCCCCTCGGTGTCTCTCCTGTCCTGAGGGGCCCAGAGCTGTCCCCAAGACCAGCGGCAGCTTGTGTTCAGCCACTTCGGACAATGTCTGGAGGAACTGTGAATCTGTTGCATCTCTGTTGACACAACCTACACGTAATTCCAGTGTGCAAAGATGTGGAGCTCAATACCAAGAATATATGTATATATATGTACATGTATATATATATGTGTTTGTGTATATATATAAAGGCTTTGCAGTTAATTGCTAACTAATTTTCAAGCCATCCTTGCCTTTTGCCACAGTATACTGAAGTGCTGTAAAGTACAAGAGACCCTGCAGAGATATTATTCCTGCCTCCTAGAAATAACCGTCTTCAGCTGAAGCACTCTGGGGGAGGAAGTTGAAACAGGGATATGATTTGGAAAATGAGGGCTGAGGCAGAGCTTTTACTCACTCACTTCCCTGCAGCTCAGACAATGATGTTTTTTTCTGGCGTGTGAGCACCTAATGTATGCACGGATGTTTTCAAGTGAATGTTTTCAAGTTGCTTATCTTGGCCTTGGTTGAGGAAGTGAGCATTCAAGAGGTGCTACATGTGTTCAGGTTCTGAGTCTGTTGCTTAGACCATAGTTCAAACGTGAATCAACGTCAACTAAAAATAACAGCACTTAGAGCCATGATCCTCATCTGCATAATGGGGCTTATCAGTTTGGGAGTACACCCTGGTGCTCCTGCTCCCTTCCACTGTGGGAAGCAACACGGGATGCAAGGTGAGCATGTGTGGTAGCAGTAGGTCATGGATAAATATATATATGTGTGTCTGTGTTAGGAAAGATATCCTGCATTTTCTTAGCAAATAATTATTGGGAAATGGGAGATCTAACTCAGATTTTCCTTCCAGTCCTGGAGCAGTCTGACTGGAGACAAACAATGTAATTAACATTATTTTAAGCATATGCTTTTAGCTGTGTGCTGTGGAAGGCCAAGAAAGTCCAAGCTGAGCAATTAGCCTTTTAGAAGACTTCTGCACAAACAGGGAGATAAAGGGCAGGTGCTGAAATCAAGAGCTGGTTATTTCTCCCTCAGTCTGTGGGAGGAGATAAATGAAGTTAATATGCCCAGGATGGAGGCAGAAGCCATGGCGTGGAGATAGAGCTGTCTCCTTCGCAGACGAGCAGCCCACAATCCAGGCTCCCTGCTATATTGCAGAAGGTTATTAAAGGCAATTTAGAGATCATAGTGATAGGTGAAAATTAGCCTCATTCTTCCTTTCTTTCTTTCTCTTTATTTTTTTTTAACGTTCTCAGGCTGCCTTCCTTGCCTTTGGTGAACTATCTGTACTTTCAGGATTAGGAGAGTGAGAGAAGCGGGACCGTGTCTGGAGCCTGTGACTTATCTCGGGATTTCAAGGGGAGTTAGCCAGCAGATAACAACTCTCCTGCAATAAGTGGGAAAACTTGTTTCAAATGCCAGCTAGTGACTGGAAGCTGACATTTGGTTTCATAAAAGGATCACACTTGGGAGGCCACGTTTAATGCTTTATAAAAGAAAAGTTCCCATTACCTAAGCCACTTAAGATGGAGATTTGTTTTTCATGAGCATTTTCAGATCTGCTTGTGTTTTTTCCCCTACTCCTTTTCTCCCCATGTCAATTAGTATTTTTTCATCAGTGTGCACTCTGTCAGATGTTCTTTGTGTGCTATGCAGACGTGCCATTATGCCATCAACTCTCACGTTTTTGATACGGTACAAAATTTAATATTTATTGAAGTGCATTTGAGTTCGATGGGCATTAAAATTTCACAGAATATGTAAAAGGAGCAGAGGTAAAAGCCTTCAGTCTCCTGACAGAACAAGTTTCGCTTTAGGTGTTAAAAGCACTTCTCATAGGTTTCCCCTTGTAGTAACAATATACTTCCAACTCCATCAGCTTCCATTTGTTTCACTGAAAAAAAGCTGCTAATCACTGAGGCACCAGAGCACAGGGGAAAAGTAAATTGTCATCATGGTGATGGCAGATACTGCCTGGGAGGTGGACCAGGGGAGCTGTATGTCCCTGGAACATCACCCTGGGAAAGCAGCACCACCACCAGAAGTTCAGCCACAAACAACGTCATAAAAATAATACGATTGTTGACTGAGGTGGCAGTGAATTCAGCAGGGGATGTCAAGCACAGGTGCTTCGGTAGAATCACAGAATCATTTAGGTTGGAAAAACCTTCCAAGACCGCCAAGTCACACCATTTCCCCAGCACTGCCCAGGTCACCACTAACCTGTGTCCCCAAGTGTCACATCCACTTGGCTTTTAAGTCCTTGAGGGGATGGGGACTCCAACACTGTCCTCAGCAGCCAGGGATTGACAGAGCTTTATGTGAAGAAATTTTCCCTGCTGGCCACCCTGCCCCTCCCCTGGCCCAGCCTGAGGCCGTTCCCTCTCCTCCTGTCCCTGTTCCCTGGGAGCAGAGCCCGACCCCCCCGGCTGTCCCCTCCTGGCAGGGACTTGTGCAGAGCCACAAGGTCCCCCCTGAGCCTCCTTTTCTCCAGGCTCAGCCCCTTTCCCAGCTCCCTCAGCTGCTCCTCATCAGACTTGTGCTCATGGGGAGTCAGAAATCAGGAATGGCCATAAAAGAAAGTCCCCAAATATGAATATGCATATGAAGTCCCCCAAACCAAAGAAGCCTAAACAATTTCTTGGCTTGGGTACTGAGCTCTCTTTGGAAGAATTTTCCTGCTTCTGCAGATGCTCCTCCCAGGGAGGAGACATCATCTGTTGAGCAGTCAGTGGTGCCATCACGCCTGCAGAGGGGCAGGACATGGGCAGCCCTGCATAGCACCCCAGGTGGCAAAGGAAATCAGAAGTGTTCCATATATAGGCACCCTGTTGACCCAAGGAAACCATCCATTGCCCCATCTATTAGAATTGCTCCCGATTACAATTTATTTCTTTTCCCCCCACAGTCCTGCTGTCCTTAGTCTTGAGTGGTTTTTATTTGGCCACAGCAAGATGCTGGGTTCAGGATCCAGACCAATGGTCTTTAATAATCCAAATTAAACCTTGGGGCAGGTCTGTAATTGCTTTAAAAGCTACGTACAGCTTTCTTGTGTTTGTTTTACTGCTGTAACACTTTTGCTGCTGTGAAATTTTTGTTGGAATGGTGCACAAATTAACTCTGTGTGACACCATAAAGGGGTAGGGACAGAGGGGTTACAGAGACCAGCAGCTCCTTTACAGAGCTCCAGGGCACAGGACTAAGCAAGAGGGACAGAAAACTTCCTTAAAAAATAAATTCATCCAGTTCTTCCTGATTTTTTTTTTTTTTTTT
>VXBN01005204.1:6819-39558 GCA_013397395.1 Sinosuthora webbiana | reverse complement strand
TTTTTTTTTTTTTTTTTTTTTTTTTTTTTTTTTCTGGCTCAAAGGTCAAAGTTCTTATTACAGTGGAAGCTGATTGTGTCTAATACATCCTTAGGTCTGACGCTAGGCAGGCGTCTACAACACAGACTTCCTTTTGCTGACCCTCAGCTGCTGTTAACCCTTACCCTGAAGAAGATCAGATTAGTGACAGAAGTGCAAGAAAGTTTTAAACAAAGTGCTTTTTGGGCTTTTCCAGAGCACTGACCATATGCTAAGAATAAGAGTATTTATGGATTGTATATTTCCTCCTGACAATTTATACCCTCAATTAAGATGTCAGACTTCCCTGCTTCCGTGAGCTGACCTGTAAGTGATAGACAATAACTCACGTTTTCTTTTGGAGGCGTTTGTTTTAGAGGTCAGCTTCTCAGAGACCTCGAGTGGAGAAGAATATGCTCTGCCTCCCTTGAGAAATATTATTTTGGGTAATCAAAATTCCAGGGGGGAAAAAGTGATCTTGAAAGTTTTGATGGGCTTTGTGGTCAGAAAATAACTTATCATTGTGAAACTGTGAGCAGTCGAGGACATGTCTGCACTCAGCTGACTCTGGCTAATCTTACACTGGGATTATAAACCTGTCTGTCTGTCTGAGCCAGGGCAAACCCTTATGCAGGTGCTTTTCAATTAATGTAAGCCTCGCTACTTAAATTGGTGAGAATGAGTTGAAACTAAACTGAATGACACCACTTTATAATAAGTATGTCCAAGCAGGAGTTTCTATCATTTAAATCTGCTTAATTAAATGGTGCAAACTTGTGTGTGTAGGCAAGATCTGAAGTATGTGAAAAATACCATGGAAAAACTGTGATTATTATAGTGCTTGAAGTTAGGTACTTGCTGACATAATGCATTGTATGGGAACTCTTGGCTTTGTAGTTTGAAACCTTACAGGAAGAAAAATAACGGCATCATCCCAGAAGGGAACGAAAGCTTTGGGGGTTTAGCTCAGAAATAAATACCACCCTCACTTTGAAGCGTTAATATGATAATCCACAGAAATGTGACTTTAGGAGGAAGTAGGGCTCAGTAGCTAGTTAGGATACATAGCACGTTAACAAAAACATTTGCTTATGTGCCTGGTTGCTTTAACACTGAAAAAGCCAGTGGCCAAAGTAAATTCATTTTGCCACCTGTGGATTCCAAGTCACAGAATCACAGAATCGTTGAGGTAGGAAAAGCCCTCTGAAATAAATTCCCCCGAGGTGGCCAAGGCCACTACTAGCTCATGTCCCCGAGTGCCACATCTACATGGCTTTGGAACACTTAAGTCTTCAAAAGTCTTTGAAATGTGATGGCTCCTGTTGTTCCGTGGTTAGAAGTGGGTTTTAGCAGTCTTTAGAGAGCCTTGTTTGTAGCCATGTGTAATGCAAATACAGCTGATGAATTGGATTGAATGCTAACAACACTTCATTTTCAGAAGCATCCTTCAGGTAAAATGGAAGGAATCAGTTAACTTAGAGACTGTTAGCGAAGAGAAATAAATTCTACTGCAGTCCTTAGCAATGTAGTTTGACTTGAAACTTGCTACCCACAGATAGCAAGCTCTTATTGCTGAACTCAAGGTGTTTGAAATGTTGGCATATGCTGGCAGTATTGGTGAGTCATTTATCAAGCATGCTTATTTATTTTTCATAGTTTGGTTTAATATTTTTATGTGACAAAAAAAAAGAAACTATAACAAGAACTTTTCATAGAGTTACCCATTCCCATAAGTGTTTGCGTGGATTTTGACTGTCACACCTGTCAAGATTTGGGTTTCTGTGGTGTGGTGTGAGGCCATTCCCCTTGCATACAAGGTCTTAGTTACAGCTGAGTGTTTTATCTGCTTGAGTGTTGCCAGGCCTGGCAGCAGTGGTGTGCACTGTGGCACTCACAACCTCTCCCTGGCACTCCCAGGGAGAGTTCACTCCCGCTGTAACCGACACCACATTTACTTGTTACTCTTAAGGCTCTTTGAAACAGGGATGTGCTTTCCACCTTTCCCCAGTTGTGTTACAAGTGTGAAAACTATACAGTATCACATTCTTTAAATTATTTTTGTAGCATTATGGGGGAAAAAAAAAACCCACCAAAAACCTCCTCTCAAATGATTCCAGGAAACTAAGTTTTTCAAATATGAATGCTTCTGAGAACCCAAACAAGTTAGGTTTGCTTTTACACAGCAGCTGTCAGTCAGTTTTGGGATTAAAACCAGCTTTTTAACTCGAGTTTACTTCAGTGGTTATAAATTCTTTCATGGGGGCGGAGAAAAATAAACAGTAATTTTTGGCATTGTTGACTAGAACAAGGAAAAAAAACCCAGCTATTTTATTTTGCTTGTCTGCCTGGCACACAGTTAAAAACATATTAATGCTTTTCTGACACCTCCCTATTGAAGAGTAATATAAACATCACTGCAGCATCAACATAGGAAAAAAAAGCATTAGCAAACTTTGGAATCTCTGATCTTTAAACTGTTTCTCATGTAATATCAGTTTCTTATTGTAAAGCACCCAAAAATCCCTTTGAACAGAAAATAGTGATCATGCTTTCAACTTAGACCACTTGTATAAAGCTTTTCTTCCGAGATGAAGAATAAACTGAGAACTTCAGTCTTGTTTTCTTCCTAGTCACTGAAGCATTCATTTCCATGGGGAAAATCCTGCTTCCACTGGAAAGTTTTGCTGATGGTTCCAACGTTCTCAAGGTTGTCAGGCTGTGTCTTCATGCTTAGGAGGTGGTACCAGGCATGATGCAAGCAGGACACCAGACAGGCCCCAGGGCTCTGTGTGTCTCATGGTGGGGATTGTGTGGTTCACAGTGACTGCTGTTGGTTAGGAGGAAAGAGGGACTGTGCTTCATGCTCCCCTGCCCTCTCCCTGATCTCCCAGGCTGCTGCTCTGCAGGAATCACACTGATTGCATGGTAGCTCAGGAAGTGGAGCTGGTGCCATGGTCAGCAGCCTGGTGGGGATCTCATGTTCATGAGGGCTGTGTTTCTGCCTGTGCTGCGTGTGAACAGAGCAGCAAAACTGGGTCTGTGAGCTCGTGACCTTCAGCCACCTCAGCTGGAGTGGATTGAGAGGAGCAGCTCAGGGAGCAATGGGATGGAGGCAGAGCTTTGTTGGCAGGTGCACAGTCAGCTTGAAGAAGCTGGGAGTGACTCAGGTTACCCACATCAAATCCATCAGATTTTGCTCACTCTCATCTTGAATAGTTTGCATTTTGTCACCCTTCTTGGTGAATAATTTCTCTTACACAGGTTGCAACTCAAATAAGACGTCTGAACCCCTTCAATGTACTTTGACTGTTTGTTTTAAGTTTAGGTTAGATATTGGGAAGAAATTCTTGGCTGTGAGGTGGGCAGGCCCTGGCACAGGGTGCCCAGAGCAGCTGTGGCTGCCCCTGGATCCCTGGCAGTGGCCAAGGCCAGGTTGGACGGGGCTTGGAGCACCCTGGGACAGTGGAAGGTGTCCCTGCCCATGGCAGGGGGCTGGAACAGGATGAGCTTTAAGATGCCTTGCAACTCAAACCATTCTGCAATTCTGTGATAGAAATACTAATCCTTCAGTGCTGGGCTTGGCTTGTGTCAGCCAGCCCGTGGCACTCCACACCTGCAGTGTTATCCTCCACTTCAGTGCCACATCCTGAAGAGGGCAGGAAGAAGGTGTTTTCTTGCTGCAGTGTTCTTGCTCGTTATGCAATCCCGTGCGTGGAGTCATCGCAGTATTTGGTGGAAGCATAGCAGCAGCCCAGAAAGGATCAAGGACGCTTTGAAGGCGGCAGAGTTGTGAATATCAAAATCCTCCAAAGGGTGGCAGATCTTTTTTGTATCTCCTTCAGGTTTTCCCACCGCTTTTCTCATTTGAGGTTTAAAGCATGCATTAATTAACGTGAGTTGAAGTCAGGGAAGGAGCGGCAGGAAAGGGGAGTTTGTTTGGTCTACGTGCGGGTGTTATGTCTGAAACAGCGCTCTGGTGTTCCTCTAAGGCCACGTACCTTGTTTGCAAACCTGTGCAGATAGAGAATGTAGAGATAGAGAGTGTTCTTTTATGCTGTTGGCTTGTATTTGTCACAGCCCTGAGCAGAAAGCACCCAAGGTCCCAGCGAAGGAATGAGTAGTGATGCTGCGATAAAGGACAGGCTCAACCAAATCTCTGGCATTTTCTTTGGGAGCAGGAAAGAATTTATCCTGGGATTCCTAAAGAGCTAGAACATGCAGTGAAACTGGATTCAGACACATTGAGAAAAAGCATTATGTTCCTTTAGCTTCCACCTTCCCATTTATTATTTTGTTTTTCAGTGACGGGATATTGTGCATCCCAGTAAACTCCAAACCCACAGTACTTTCTCCCTGTCACCAAGACATCTGGTTGTGCTGGGGGAGCTAATCAATTGCAGACGTCCTTGCTATTATAAGCCTGCAAGCCACTTGAAAACTTACCCAGGATTTTGGTAATGAAGGGCCTGAAGTTATTATTTGAGCTTTTTCGTTTTTTTTTTCCCTTTTAACTTCCCTTCAGGGGTCATCAGACTGGCAGTATTTTTTTTTATTTTTTTTTACAAGCTCAAATTTTAGACTTTTGAAAGTTCAATTCTGTGTGTGTCAAGCCACTTGAATTTCCTGTAAAAATGTTGGAGTTGTGAATTGATTTGAAATAATATGAAAGTGAACAGACATCCAGGTTAACTCTGACTGAAAAGTTGGTATTTAAATAGATCAGAAAATCAGGGCTGATCTTGGGTTGAGGCACATTTGTCATTTTGCTGTTAGAGCTGGTATTTACTGTCAACATTCAGTAAGGCTATTAGTCACATTTATGAAGATAACTTAAAAAAATTAATTTGTAGCTCAAAACGAAGAACGGTTTAGAACTTGAGAGTGACGTTCAGCTCTCGAGGCGACGCGCCCTACAGCTCCAATTGAAAGCCCCTCCTTCAGAGCCTCACCGGTGCCAAAATCTAACCAATAATGAATGATTTATCATTCTGTATTTGGCTTTTTCCTGCTGGAAGGGTGGGGACGAGATCCTCAGCTCCAGAGTACCGAGTCACTCCTAGCGCTTGGCTCTGAAACACATAAACAGTGCGGACCGTTACAAGCCCCATCCCAACGCCCGTGTTACACGGCCATGTGTTCTCAGAGTTCCCGGAGCCTGATGTCAGCCGTGTGCTGGGGCTGGAGAATTCTCTGGTTTTCCCGGGGCTCTCACGTGAAGCGGCCGTGCCGCGGCCCGGGCTGGCCGCGCAGTCTGGCAGCACCGGCGTTGCGCTGGTGCCGCTCGGCTGGGCGGCGATAAGCAGAGAGACAGTCTGGCTCCTTCCAGGAGCCTCTCGGTCATGTCTGAGCGCTCGGCAGTTCCCAAAGCCTCTGGCTGACTTTCCCCTGCGGACCGTTCATTTATCAGGAAATGGAATTGGTTACAGGATTCCGCGCGCTGCCAAACCTCACTGACGAAATCGGCCCCGTTCCTGCTCTCAGAAGTAGGAAGAGTGTGTTAACTCTTTGTGCCCGATGCCTGTTTTTAGTGCTTCTGCTGAAAAAGGGCCAGGTTCCTTCCTACTTGTAAAGGTTTCTGGAAATTGCTGACACACTCTCGCCCTTTATGAATATACTACTAATGCAGGATAATTTTGCCTATTACATTTAGCCCTTTGCTTCACGGTTGCCACTGTCTTTATAAATATTATTTTAGGGCAATTGAATTATGTTAATCAGAGATTTGCCTACTGAATTCAGTGTATTCTCGCTTCAAAAAATGTCTTCTGAATTAGAGGAGTGAAAATTAAGATTTATTAAAAACATAAACAAATGCTTTGTTGTTTAAGGGAGGCTTTAAAGCCCAAGTTATACATATAACTTATACATAACTTGTAGGAGCTTAACCAGAATTGAATAGAAATATGTCTTTAATTATGTATATAGGATGACAACAAAAAACCCAAGTGCAGTTCTTTCTGAGCGTGTTCCTGGTTTTGCATATAGTTACAAACCCAGCTGTGTAATGGCAAGGTAAACACCACTCTTTTTAGATGCTATTTGGAGGTCATTGTCTTTCATTATGGATCAAGTTTTCAGCAAACCTTAAAAAACAAATGTGCTTTTAAAAATGTAAATGCGGGTTTTTTTTGTGACTCGCCAGACTCCAGGCTGCTCTGAAGTTTGCAGGGCAGAGGTGGTGGTCAAGCACAGAACCATCTGGGTTGGAAAAGCCCTCTAAGACCATCAGGTCCAGCTCTTCCCCCAGCACTGCCAAGGCCACCACTGACCCATCTCCCCAAGTGCCACATCCACATAGGTCTTAAACCACTTCAGGGATGGGGACTCCACCACTGCCCTGGGCAGCTGTGCCAGGCTGGTCAACCCTCTCAGTCAAAAGGTTTCCTAATACTAAACCTAATAATGAGCAAATCCTCAATTGTGCAAGTTGCATTGAGAAACAAAGAGCTGTTTTGGTTTTCTTAATTTATTTATATTGATAGGAGACACTCCTGGGGATTTTTCATTTCTCCAGTGGTCAGCATCTGTCTCTTAAGGCCCCCTGATTTAGTCCCTAATCAGCTGAGCTCACTCCTTTTGCTGTACTGTTTCTGTGTCCCACACCGTGTCCGTGTGTTTGGGAGGGGATGGAGAAATGACCATTTGCAGGTTGTCTGCTGGTGGGTGCAGGTGTCTGTCCCTGTACCACCTGAATCATATCAGTTTGTGCAGGGATGTCCCTTGTAACACATCAGTCTGTTCTAATGCAATCAATAGCTGTAGCCTCCCATGTATGAAATTACAAAGCCCAGAGGTAAGGCACAGCGCACATATGGTAATTATTACATCTGGAAGTGGTTGCTGCATTAATTGATAGCAGTACCAAGTAATGCAGCCTCACTTAATTTCATTGCTTCTTATACAAAAATCTTGTAAACAGAATTTTTTGCAGTCTAATATGGTAGAGTGTTTTTTCTCCTTTTTATTATGAGCAGATCACTGTGGAAGTATTTAGAGCTCTCTTAGCTCATTTTGCTTCGTGGCAATTTGTGATCCTTTGTTCCATAAACAAAAAGTGGCTGGAAACAGCTCGTCCACAACCTGTGAAAGCACCGTGTGAGCCTCATCTGCTGCTCCCTGAGACGTAGTTGGTGTTGCAGGATCCTCCTGGGGCTGGTGCCAGGGAGGGACCGTGCTCATGGCCTGCATCCTGCGAGCCTGAGCCACTGCAGGAGGGGATAAGTGGGTGATTTGGCCTCGTTACTGACATAACTGAGGCTTGTAAAATTCAGATGTTTTCCAAGCTGTGCCTGCAGCTCAAGTTAACGTAAAAATATTACAGATTTAGCGTTTCTTGCTTTTAAAAAAAAAAATTGTGGTTTAGTAGTATAAATATAATTTTCCATTTTAAAGCAGTGTGTCATAAATACTCCTGAGGATATCAGAATGTTGGTCCTCTCCACTGTGAACCAGGAAAGCCACGATGGCTGAGGGCTGTGCATGCATGGAGATCCCTCATCCTGTCAGTGAGAGGCTGATGGTGATCAAGGCAATCAGAGGGACAGGAACACTCAAACCTGCTTGCATTATGTGTTGAAAAATGAGTGAAGTTGTCATGATCCCAAAAAGACCTTTACTGTCATCTGGGGAAGCTCCAAATTGTTTAGAACCAAACCAGTGGTTTGGGTTGAAAGGGCTTAAAGCCCATCCAGTTCCACCCCCTGCCATGGGCAGGGACACCTTCCACTGTCCCAGGCTGCTCCAAGCCCCATCCAGCCTGGCCTTGGACACTGCCAGGGATGCAGGGGCAGCCACAGCTGCTCTGGAAAATCTGAGCCAGAGCCTCACCTTTCTTCAGTTTTCTTGAATGCATACAAGATAAAGGACTGGCTGAAAATGACTATTTTGGAGTGATAGGTAGTAAAACTGAATCATATAAATGCAAATATAATGTAGGAAAGCTTTACATGTAGGGTTCTCAGAAGCACTGGCAAGGGTTTCACTGGCATCAGGGTTATGGTGACAGCTGTAGTTTTCAAATCAAATATATTTTCTGTTTTTATTCTCCCCTTTACGTCTTACTTGTAGTTAGGTGACAGTACTCTAGGAAAGATGCATCCTGTTCATACAGAAGGCTTGTTTATCTTACTGAAATCCAGGGAAGCACGTTTCATTCCAGGATGAAGGAATGCATCAGAGATGGGTGTTGCACAAGAATCCAAGGTAGCTTGGGAGGGTGGTGCTTGGGTGAGTGACTGGAGTGCAGTGATTCTGCCGTTCAGGAATGAGACGCATTGGCCAAGATGAGGATGAAGGGTGGGCTAGCACAGGACACTCCTATTCCCAAGCTGCTGTCTGCATGGATACTAATATTTACATGGAGGCTTAATGTCTGCCCCCTCCACCCCTGAAGATTATTCCAGTTACCTTCTGGAAGCTGCGTTCTGGATTCGGTCACTTCATTCCCAAGTCATTGCTTTCTTTGCAAAGCTCAACAATTGCACTGGAGTGAAATCACCTTATGCTGGGGTTGCCATAGCTGCTTCCAAAGAGCTGTTCCATAATACTGTTACGCAGGTCAGTTTCCTGCAGAAGGCTGGGCAATGTTTTGGCTGCCCCAAACCAGTTTTTAAAAAAAGTTTAAACAAAAAAGTGCAGACAGCAAGGACCTACCTGCCCAGCCAGCCACTACCACGGACTAAGTAACAGTAACAATTGAATTGTATAAATGCAAATGTGATAACATTAATACAGTGATACCTACTGTGATTCTGAGACTTAATTCTTCAAACCAGTAAAAATGGAAAGGGGAAAATACACCAATTCTAGCAGCAGGTTGATCAGCAGTGCAGGAGTTTGCTGTTTCTCTCCCATGGTTGTCTTCACCTTGCCATCTCTTGAATTCCCTTCGCTGCTCTGCAGAGCTGTAACTGCAGTCACAGCCCTGTACCCACCTGAGCTGAATAATGCCTCAGCCTTGGCTGTGGCACTCTGTGGGTTGTAATTAACTAGATCCCATTAAGGCAACAGATGAAAATTCATGCAGTTACATGCAGAAGCCTTAGAAGATGAAATAGTGTCTTGTAACAAGACGTGTTAAAGGAGGTTTTGTTCCTTTTTTTTTTTGCTCAAGACAAGGGTGAAAGTTTTAAACTAAAAGAACGTAGATTCAGAGTAAGGTATAAGGAAGAAAATTCTTTGTGATGAGGGTGGTAAAATACTGGTACAGACTACCCAGGGAGGTGAAGGATGCTCCATCCCTGAAAGCGTCCAAGGCCAGGTTGGATGGGGCTTGGAGCAACCTGGGATGGTGGAAGGTGTCCCTGCCCATGGCAGGGGGTGGAACCAGATGAGCTTTGAAGGTTCCTCCCACACCTTTCTGGGGTTCCATGACTCTATGAAATAATTATGTAATTCTTTATGCTACCTGTAGAGAGCAGAAAAATATTTCTGGACGGGACACAAAGGAAGTCTACTGCAAAGGTCTTTTCCTTCCTGGAATCAGAAGAACCTGGTTGTGCTCTACTGCTGACACAGTCAGGATGAGGGACTCTTTCAGCATCTTCACCTCACATCCAGTGAAAGGTGCAGCAGCTGGTTCTCAGCCATGAGGACACTCTTGGGCTGGGATGAGCAGTGCTGTTAGGAGTGAAGTTTTGGAGGAGAAAAATGTACCTGGTGGCATTTTGTAATCAGTGATGAGGAATGTGTACCATCCTGTTGCTGTCCACATGGCAGAGCATCCTTGCACAAGGCAGTAAATGGTGAGGGGCTGATGTTAGGTGCTCTGCAAGCTTTGTGGAGGGGAAAGGGACTGGAGATGAGATAAAAACTCCAGCCACTAAAGGGAGCGTGGATTGCCAAAAGAGATCAGTTAAATATTTCTTCATGCACAGCTGAAGTCTGGCCTATCATTGCAATGTGGGATAGCCAGAGAGGGTAGCAATAAGCTCTGATTTTTCCATGTGAGCTCTTGAGACACTGCATTGTCTGTCCATGCATCTATTTCAACTTAGGTGTGCGATTTAAAAATAAATAAGTAATCCCGAAATTTAAGTTTTCGGTGGCACTTAGAAAGATAGGGTAATTTGCACTGGAAGAAGAATGTTTAGACTAGATATTAGGGAGGAATTCTTGACTTTGAGGGTGGTGAGGGCCTGACACAAGGTTTCCCAGAGCAGCTGTGGCTGCCCCTGGATCCCTGGCAGTGTCCAAGGCAGGTTGGATGGGGCTTGGAGCAACCTGGGACAGTGGAAGGTGTCCCATGGCAGGGGGGTGGAATGGGATGAACTTAAAGGCCCCTTCAAATCCAAACCATTCTATGATTCTCTGGTTCTCTTACTTTATAGGAAGGAAGGAAGGGCACAAGTGAGAGACTTTGAGCAGAAGAATTTAAACTTTACAGATTCAAACATCAAACAGTCTGTCTTCGCGTATCTGGTGTTTGACACCAGATACATTAGATTGACTGATTTCATTGGTTTAAGGAAGCTGCTGCAAGAAGGGGATACAAAGTACAAGGCAGAAAGCAAGCTCTGGAGAAACAGGAGGATGGGAAACCAGTGTGAGAGTTTCCAAGTCGCTCTCCATGGCAACAGAGCTTTGACCTGGGTAAACAAGTCTCTGCACGTGTAGGATTTTCAAAGCTACTCCTATGCTGCTGACTGCTGGCCTGCCACATCATTTGAACTCTGTTAACCTTCAAAGATGATCCCATTTTTTCTGAAGGAGAGCACAGAGGAGCTTCCCTGCCCAGAGCTGCAGAGCTTTGGCTTTGCAGGAGATTGGCAGGAGCCCCACACTCATGAGCAGCCCAAAACTCCCTGTCCAACACATCTTACAGGAGGGCTCCCAGCCAGAGCCCAGCCCCTGCTCACTTCAGAGCTGTACAGTTGCTCAAGCTAAATAACATTCCCCAAGTTTCCCTCCCTAGAAAGCCTCCCTATATTTTTACTGCGTTTTTTGCTGTGACTAAATCTGCTTCACATGTGTTGTGCAGCCTCCCCTCGCTCCATTGCATATGTTGTGAGAGTCCAATGAAAAGTCCACTGCCAAAGGCACTGCATTTGCATGACGTGTTGTTTCCAAATACCTTGCAACTTTGGTCAAAATGAAGTAAAATTACACTGAAATGCCCTGACCCCTTTCTTCCCGTGCTCAGTTGAAAAGCTATTTCCAACCCATGTGTTCCTTTTCTACTGCAAACTTTCAGTGTAGGCAGAGTACCTAAAAAGTATAAATAGTTGTATTTAAAATGAATTTGTTCATTTTTTTGATTAATAAAAGTCCCACATTATCCCCTCTCCATCAGTAAAACAAAGTATTGACCGCTTTTTAAATAAAATGTAAAATAATGTGTCGGAGGCCAACAACTTCATCCCAAAAGGTGCAAAATTAAATGAGTTATGACAACTAAATACAAGATAAAGGGAGGAAAAATCATGTAACTTCTAATTATACTGATCCAATTGCTCTTCTGCTTTTAAGGTTTAGCTGTCTTTTCTGAATTAGTCTTTTGAATTAAGTTTGCATAACATGTGGCAGATTGAGAGAAACAGTCCTCAGAAAATTTTTGCCCTGGATGACAGATGAACTAGATAATGGAGTATAATCTCTTCCATTTTCATGATTTTGACACATTTTCACTTCTGTGTGTATGTTTAAATCAAGGAATCAAAATAAGTTTTGAGTACAGAATATAAATCCCAGACAAAATTACAGCTTTCATTGCAGTGTTGGGTTAAATGTAAACAGCAGGAATGTTACAGATATCTTCTAATTAAATGCATAAATCAGAGGAATGTCTTGAATGTTTACAGCAACTGCACCAAGAAGTGAGAATGAGGAAGAGATGTACTTTGTCAGCTGATGGCTGTGTCCGCTGCATTCCCATGCAGTTTAATTTTGTCACAACCTTTGGTACGAGCAGCAAAGCATCTCTCCAGTTGATTTACAGGCTATTTGTTCCTGCTGAGGATGATTAGAGATGGAAATAGCTTTTTCCTGGCCAAGCAGGGGTTTTCTCATGTCTCTCATCATCACTGCTGAGGACTCTGGTGTTAGGATTTGGAGAGCAGCTGGTTTGGACCACCTTGCCTTTTTTTGTAGCTGTAGATGTTCTGGAGTATCAGGTGATGGTATTGAATCTTAAATCCATGTGGATTTGGGATAGGTTTGTGATAAGGCTGTATGCTAAACCCACAATCTGTTGAGCTCACAAACAAAGGCTGATTTTTCTTGGCTGTGTCCTCCTGTTGACTCTTGTGCCTTAACGAACTCTACTATGCTCCCTTCTGCCCAGGTTTTCTCCTTGCCCTATAAGCTGGAAATCCCTCTTGGACCATTAGTCCAGCCATTCCCCAGCACTGCCAGGGCCACCACCGACCCATGTCCCCCCAAGTGCCACATCCACACGGCTTTTAAACTCCTCCAGGGATCCAGGGGCAGCCACAGCTGCTCTGGGCAGCCTGTGCCAGGGCCTCCCCACCCTCACAGCCAATAATTTCTTCCCAATATCCCATTTAACCCTGCCCTCTGGCAGTTTAAAGCCATTCCTCTGATGTTTAAACTCTGGGGAGGGCAACCTGTGTCTCATGAGCTGGGGCCTGAGGACAGACAGTGTAGGAGTGGGGTGAGAATTTCCCATCTTGGCAATGCTGTAGCAGCAGCATCCAGGCTCCACAAGGAAGATTTCCCTTCCTTCACTGCAGCATGTGAGCTATCAAAAACCACAGTGAAATTTTTACAGATGGGAAACCAGAGGCTGGATGGTTCCGGACAGTTCACTGAGGGAAGGTCCCTCGAGTCTATGGGAGACTGGCAGCCCCAAAACATAGAAGGAAATTTTGTGTCTGTGGAGGGGAGAGCACAGGCCTTAAACTCACATGTTGTCCTTGATGTGAGACCCACGAGATCCAAGTGGTGCCTGTAGTTCTGGGCACAGAGTAAGGCTGCAAAACTTATATTTGAATTCCTGATGCTTATCTGCTCCACCAGGACCTGCCAAGCTCCATCCTCCTGAGCTAAGACCAGCAAAAGCCTGATTGTTGTCTCCAGGGTAAACAATGCAGGCCTGAATGGACAGGGAGGAAGGGGACAGATATGTTCAATAACAAAGGAACATAATGGCATTTATGAAAGAATTCCCCAGCCTGAGGTGGGGAGTTCTCTAGAAATGTTTGATTCATGTCCTAAAGACAGTCTTTACCTGAATAAGTCTTAATAGGTGAAGTGTCAGTGAAGGCAAACAAATCTGGAAATGCTGCATCTAAAACATAGTGAAACAGAAAACACAAGTAATTTTCATTCATTATTGAAACAGCAACTCACTTGGGGCCCTTTTTCAGATTGAGGTGATTGTTTGCATTAGGAAAAAAAAAATGCAGTTTCACTATAGGAGGGTGCTCTTTTTTTAACAGGTGGCTGCAGGATGATACCAAACATAGAGATCCCTTTTGGTTGCAGTCAGCTCCTGGCTGCCTGTGCTCAGACAGTCAAGGAGATTGCACAGCTGGCCAAGATTTGTAAAGATGTCTTCATACCTTGAAGGAATCCTTGTCCTGCTCATACTTACCCTTTCTCCTTTCTACACACTGCTTGCCTCCATCATTGATGAAGGCATGTTTTCAATACCTAATTCAAACTTGCTATCACAACCTTCATGAATATACTGGAATATAGAATAAAATGTAGTACAGAATGAGAAACCTAAAAATCCATTTCAGAAAAGGCATCCTGGTTATTTGTAGAGGTCAACTTAACACCACCCCTCTCCCCTGATTTTGGTTTGTCTTCACAGGACTCCTAGCATTAGGGCAATTTTTTTAAATAAAGCTGTGAAGTCCACATTCACAAAATAACTGTGTAGATGTCCACACTGGCAGCAGCTCCTTGGCTGGCAGTCCTGGCAGAGATAAGGCTGCATTCTGGCATTCCGTGCTGTGGCTGGAAAGGTTTTACTATCACTTGACATTTCACTCCTCTAGACAAATAAAAGGGATTTCCTGCATGCAGCGGGGCAGCGCTGCTCATCTCGCAGCACAATCTGTCTTTTTGCAGAGGCTTGAAATACTTAAGAAGGGAGTATGTCCACTGGGCTGTACATTTTCCAGTTTGGGGAGATTAGGGAGCCAAAGGTCTGCCGGCTCAATGGGGTGTTATTCAGCACGTCCTGAGCTTCGGGCAGATAAGGGTCTACTTCCTAGGCTGCCCTGATCTGAGAGTTAACAGTTGGTGACAGCGAGTCTGTCTCTGTTCTTAAGTCATTGTTATAATTTTTTGTAATATTTACAGGCCTGGCTCTCCCAGATTAAAAAGTACAAAATCAAAAGGAGGTCTTCCTCCGCGGGCGCTGGGGGAGGATGTTTGGGCTTGGCGTGCGGCCCCACCGCCGCGCGGGGTGGGAGGGACCGGGGCAGGATGTCGGCCTCAGCCCCGTGGCTGCTGTGAGGGAGAGCTCAAACCCTGTCTAACGACCTTCCAGGAGCCCCCCACTCCAGGAAACGTGCTGTAAATGCCGGCCCCCAGGATGCAAATCAAAGGTGTCAAGCTCAGCTGCGAGAAGGGGCCTTGTCTCTCTGGTTGATGCATGGAGCCGAGGCCCAGGCAGTGCATCAACCCTTGGACGGTGATAACGGAGGGGAGCGTGGTCCCAGTTGTCCAAAGGAATGTTCTTTTTGGCTTGGTGGGATGTTTTGGAGGCAGCGTTGAACCAGTGTGTGGTGAAAGCATGTCTGGGACCTCATCACTGGGAAAGCATGCAAACTGAATCACTGTGCTCCTCTCCTGCCACCTTTTGTGTGGGGGGAATGTGTTCTGCACAGATAAAAGAGAAAATGAAACAACTGTGACATGGTAGTAACTCGAGATTGGGGTGAAGGAAACAGGCAGATGGAAACAGCATTTTGACCTCTCAGTCCTCTGTGGTTCTGCTGGATTATCCCAAGACTCTGTTAGAGCAGAGGAAGGTCATGTAGTAGTTTGCAAAAGGAAAAATCCTAAAACTGTGAAATTAGTGGGGTTTATACTGTCATGGTGCTTCAGTCCCTTCCCAGCTCAGATGCTGAAGAGAGGAGAGGTGAGTGCTGCAAACACCACAGATGGGTCACAGTCTCCATCAGCAAGCAGCGTGGGTCCAAGTCAGATGACAAAATCTCCAGCTCCTTCTCCAGGGTGGAGGAAGAAAAATCTAACTCTAGGCATGACAATTCCTATGGGGAAAAAAAAAAAGAGTGAGAAAAGGGTAATATTTATGTATTACTGGGTGAGGATATGTATATTGTCCACGCAGGGTTCCTGAGGTGCATCCCTCTGGCACATCAAGGCAGAGTGCCAAAGTGATCAAGGCTCCAGTGCTTTACCAAAACATGGAAGTGTGGGCCATGTTCTTAAAGTTCATTAGTTTCTTTCATTGTCACACAAGTATCCATCACCCTCTGCTCGTTCTGTGTTGCTGTTTGTGTGGCAGACACCATGGCGAGAGTTCCCTTTGCACGACAGTTGGATCTCTGGTGGGAGTAGAAGTCGGGCAGCAGGGAGAGGTTTATCTGGGGTTTGTTTCAGGACGGTGGGATGGTGCCTGGCCTAGGTGGGGCAGCCATCCGTGATGTTATCTGGAGCACAAAGCATTTCCACGATAAACAACATTCCTTGTATTTTAGACTAGTCTGCTATCAAAGTCAAAACAACTGCTCTGGCTTAAACAGTAGCACTCGCTGCTTGAAATGTGAAATATATAATTGGCTGTAAGATTTGTCTAGAGCAGATTGTCCATGTCTTTCAATATATTGCTACACATATTAGTGTACATTTATTTTTCAGCAGGGTTCTTTTCTCCAAAGCTTCCGTAGTTCGTGCACTTCATAGGCCCTTTAAAATCCTTTCCAGTGAGTTTTTCCTTATTGTTAAAAAAAAGTTTAATAAATTATATCAATTAGACTAAAAGCGTGTAACTCGCTTCTTGGAAAATAATTAGCAGATGGTTGTCTCTGACATGAGAAGTGAAATATTGTTGGGCATTTATAGTATTTGGCTTTGTTTTTTAAAAAGGCTGATGAAGGGAATATAGATTGTCATTTTTATCCAGAAGTTGGAGCAGACTTTGTCCAAATACACAACTTAATTCTTCTCTACTGTCTTCAACTTACAATGTCTCCCAGAGGAGACTTTGCCATTCCCACTCCTGTCTCACCCTCCTTTGAGTTCTTCCACATCGTTGCAAATAATCAAATTGCCTGGGAATAATTATTTTGGTCTTTGGCAAGCCCTGAACCGTAAAAAGCCTTTTTTGTTTCATACAGGGGTTTCCCCACTGACCAGGTCATACTGGAGCTCTGAGAGCACCATGAGCTTTTTCTGAGGGGGAGCAAGCATGTCAGGATCTCACAGGTCACAGAACCACACAATCATTTGGGTTGGAAAAGTCCTCTAAGACCATCACATCCAACTGTTCCCCCGGCGCTGCCAAAGCCACCAGTGATCCATGTCCCCAAGAGCCACATCCACACAGCTTTTAAATCTCTCCAGGGATGGTTATCTTCTTCTTCTTCAGATCTGGGTGGCTGCAGAAGTGACCATCCCCTGCCTTCTCTTGCTTCCTAGGCTTTATAAATACATTTTCTGTCTTCTGCAGAGTGATCCAAACGGCTTTTGCCCAGTTGGAGACCTTCAAAGAGTTGCTCCTCATGAGATGTTCCCAACTGATTTATTGCTTCCAATTTCTTGAACTTTACCTTTTGCACACTTGAAAAGTGGCAGAATTCATAGGATCACTGAATGTTTTCAACTGGAAGGGACCTTAAAGCTCAGCATGTTCCAAAGCCCCTGCCATGGGCAGGGACACCTTCCAGGTTGCTCAAATCTCACTCATAAAATTCTGGAAAGAAAAAAATTCAGCCTTGAATCAGCTTTGTTTGGCAAGCGAATCGTATTTTGGGGTTTGGAAAGTCTACATAAGGTGCAGGGTTTAATTGTGGGACTTTGGAAATTTATGTATTTCTAAGCCCTTCTTTGAGGGTACTGCTAAAGCATCATGGTCTTGACTGTGAGTTGAGGCATCCAAAATCTAGTTCTAATCTTGTAACCTTTTATTAGCAGGTCTCTAAGTCTTCTATATAAACGTGTCAGTGAATTAGTGATTTCTAAACTCACTTTGGTTTTAACAAAAATGGTTGCTGAAAACATACTGTTTTTCACGGTTGTGTAAAGCCTTGCACATTAATCTAGAGAAGGGTGGCTCACAAGCTGAGGCACAGGAAGCCAGGGCTTAAACTCATTTGCATCTTCCTTACCAGTGGTAAAAATAGGGACTACTGTTATGAAATGTGCATTTTCTGCAAATCCCGTGGTAGGAAAGGCTTATACGTCCGCTTCATATCCATAAAAGTTTTGTGAGTTAATAGACTCATCTCCATTTGTGCTTTGGTGCCCTTTAATGCCACTGAGAAATGGGCTCGGGGATTATTCTGTTTTTCAGATTTTAATTCCCTAAATTCAGAAGCACACAAAGGATTTCACTTATTTATCTGAGTGGTCAGTGTATGTACATAACAAGTGTTGGAGCGAGGTCAGGACCAGAACTGTTTTCTGTCATTTGGGTCAGTAGCTTTGTTCATTCCATGTGTTTAACTCTCTTTCTCTGTTGGGTTTTTTTCAGTGTAAAAAATGTCCTTTGTTTGAATTGTTGTCATTTTGAGGTTGTTCATGGTTAAGCCCTGAAGTGGATGAAAGTTCTATTTTTTGTTGATGGTGCCTCATTTACACATCCTGCCTTCATTCTCATGCTTCAAGTGTAATTACATACATCGATCTCTTTTCTTTTTATTTGGTAAAGCCAAAATGTGTTGTATTTTCTGCAGTGTTGCAAATTTCCTTGTAGTGTTCCTGTTGTTTTCTGTCTCCATGGTCTGACAAGGAGTCTGGCTCCTGGCTGTTGAGCAGTCCTCTTGGAAATGTTCTGGAAAGATCTGTGTCCATCTAGACAACATGGCATGGAGAACAATGCTGTCAGGGCAGGCAAATTCTATTTAGATCTGTAAATCCTTGAACTGTATAAATGTATGAATGTATAGTGCATAAAAAATGTGTAGAGATTAATGATACTTAACAGCGTGTGGTGCGAAGGTTTGGTTCAGTCTTTCATCTTGGTAATCTCTTCCTCCCATTCCAAAATTTCTCCAGGTAGACACAGGATCTCTGAAGCTGAGCAGGCATCCCTTTTTTTCTCAGACTATGGGATTAAGGGATTTTCACAGAATCCTAGAACAGTTTGGGTTGAAAGGAAGCTTAAAGCTCATCGCATTCCAATCCCTTGCCATGGGCAGGGACACCTTCCACTGTCCCCTTGGCTGCTCCAAGTCCTGTCCAACCTGGCCTGGGACACTGCCAGGGATCCAGGGGCAGCCACAGCTGCTCTGGGCACCCTGTGCCAGGGCCTCCCCACCCTCACAGCCACCAATTCCTTCCCCACATCCCATCTGGCCCTGCCCTCTGGCCCTGGGAAGCCATTGCCTGTGTGCTGTCCCTGCAGGCCTTGTCCCCAGTCCCTGTGCAGCTCTCCTGGAGCCCCTTGAGGCCCTGGCAGGGGCTGGCAGCTCTCCCTGGAGCCTTCTCTTGTGCAGCTCAACAGCCCCAGGTGTCCCAGCCCGTCTTTATAGCTGCTGGCCAGTGGTCCAGTTTATTTTCTGTACTGTCTAGAAGTAGCCCAGAGTCCAGGTGTTTCTGATGTGGACCAACAGATCCTGAAATGGGTACTTGGCTTTGTCCTAAAGTCAGATACATACATTTGTACAGTGCTTTTGGAATCTGTACAGATTAACAATTTGGTATGGAGACAAAAATGGTACATTTTGGGGCTATTGACATTTACCAGCAATATTCCTTTCCTGGAAGGAAAAGAAACAAGTGTATATGTGTTTGCATCTCTGAATTTCTAGGACTTTAAAGCTCTCGTTGTTTGTCATTCTATCCCAGACAGAAAAGCAGTGTTGTTGTTATTGTACCCTGGAAAGCTTTGTGCCCTGGCAGGTGTGCCACAAATATTTAACTCATTTAAATCATTGTGTTTTTACCAATAATTATCTAGGCAGAGTTGTGTGATTGATTTTTCCAAAAATGACCTGGCTTCTCAGTACTCTATAAAAGAATTAGTAATTGCTGAACTCTGACCAGAGGCATGTCTGCACCTCTGGCAGTAGTTCACATCTGACACTGAAAATTCACTGCTGAGCATTTATTTTCCTGCAGCTGTGGTTGTACCAAACCTTTACTCAAAGTGATCTGAAAACAGAAATCACGTATCAATGAAACTTGCTGAAACAGTTCTCTCTCTGCAGATGAACTCTCCTACCCTTCTGGACCTGGAAGATTGTGACCCATTAGAATGTGGGTTACCTGTCTTATGGAATTTTACTCCCTGGGAACAATGTTGTTCTCTACTACAGCTTGTGTAGTTGCTTAAACTTCCACAGTTCTATTATTATAAATAATACCATATTTAATATATGTTTATTAAATAATATGCAATATACTTACTATTTTTAGCTTGTGCACAGATGGTTTTGAACCTCTTTTTAGCCTGAGTTTTCTATTTCTTTTTCAACCCCCCCTGCCATGCCCTGAGCCCCCGTTTTCTTCACTGTCTTTCCGTTTGCACCTATTCCTTAGGCAGACCTCTGAACAAGATGTGTGGCTCACACTTAGTCTAGCACATTTCCTGTTTGCTTCCTTCATCTCGCCACCATCATCCTCTGTGCTGCAAGCCCGAGGAGAAGAAAAAGATGGTATCAGGCAGGTGTGGTGTGGCCCATACAGATAGTTCACTAAAGCCACACAGACTTTCTGTCTGAAATCAAAGAGGAGCACTGCAGACACGAACAGAGCCCGAGAAAGATGAAACGGCCTCACCGCCCCACAAGAATTAAGTCATTGCAAAAATTCAATCTGTCAGTACCTCAGAGCAAGCACTGAGACATTTTCTTCCACAAACTGTGGCCTGTTAAAGAGCTCAAGTCCTTAGATTTAAATAAAACCCAAATATATCAATGTTTCCATATGTACCTGTGTATCCATACCATGAGTGTACCAGGCGTGATTGTCGAGTTGCTTTCGAGATCCTTGGCCACCAATTTGACTTAGATTGGTGTTTTGGGGACCAGATTTCCAAATGGTGTTGAGGACCACTTGGCCAGCAAGTACAGGTGTCATTCCTCTGCCCCAAATCCTCACAGATTGGTATGTTTGGTGCAAGGCAGGTTTTAGGGGCAATCCTTGCTGCATTGCCCATTCATTAGGCAGTGGACATTCATTACACACCCTAAAATAGAGGCTTGGTACAGTGCTGAACCTGAGCCCTCTTTTTTTCCCTTGCCATTTGATGCATTTTGCTAATGAGGTCCAATCATACAGATGCTCTGCAGGCCATACTGCTATATTTAGCTGAAACAATATGAAACACATAATTTGCCATCAAGTCATTAGGTTACCAAACAGGATTCATGGTAAGCCTTTCAAACACAGAGAAATCCCATTTTCAGAAAGACTTTGAAGCTTTGGATTGATGTAAAGTTCACATGAATTTGACTCTCAAATGTGTTCAGACTCCTTTGAAAACAGCACTTCTCTGCTCAAAGAGTCACCTGCTTTTGAAAATACTGACTCGTGCTTGATTGCTGTTTCAGAAAACAGGGTTTCTAACCAGAACTCGAGGAAAAGAGGGTTCTCCAGTTTTTTATTAATCCAGCTCTTTAATTCCTTTATTTTCCAAAGTGGCTGCCCCGTATCTTTGATGAATGCTGCTTTTCATCCAGCAGAACATCTAGATCAGGCAAGAGGCAAAGACGTTGCTCTCAAAGCAGCTCCACCTGCCCTTGGCTGCATTATCTGAGTGGAGATCGTCCGCTGACATAACACTGTAGCCTGAGAGCAGCGCTGAGGGTTCATTTGGAGGGAAGGGGATGTTTTATTTAATGTATGGCTCGAGCCTTGTGGCTCAGGTGCCACTGCACTGCCTGGAGCAGGGCCAGGTGCGGCTCGCTGGCCGTGATGTTCCCTTCCTCAGCGTCAACCGAAAAAAAACCTGAACGAAACCAAACCGAAAAGAAAACAAAACAAAAAACCCAAACAACAAAAAAAAAAAAGACCCAACACCCTGGTGTTGTTGAACTTCTGTGGTGGGGGAGTTACTGCAGTTCAGTTCTGCGTCTGTTCATCGGACTTCCCGTGGTTTTTCATCGAATCATGTGATTGACAACGCAGACAGTCTGCAAAGTTATCAGTCTGTCTCGTTCGTACCCTCGTCCCAACCACTAAATCTGACTTCTGCTTTGTCTGGCAGAAGAAAACAAGATAGGGTGATGTGGTGGGGTGATTCACCGGAGCTGATAAGTGGTGTCTGTATTTAAGCTGTGCCGTTCAAACCGTAATGTTACCTCTGTCTCTCGCGTTTTCAAGGACTTTCTCAGGCTGGTTTATTTTAAGCTAACTGGGGTTGTCTGTCCCTGTAAGAGGTGGAAAGAAATGCAAATAATGGCTCCAACCGACCTGTTTATGTCAAGGAGTTCGGTAACTTAAATAGCGAACATTGCTGTATATTGGGTCAAAAAGGGGTTTGGGTTGGGAGAGACCTTAAAGCTCTTCTCATTCTACACCCTGCCATGGGCAGGGACACCTTCCTCCATCCCAGGGTGTTCTAAGCCCCATCCAGCCTGGCCTGGGACACTGCCAGGGATCCAGGGGCAGCCACAGCTGCTCTGGGCACCCTGTGCCAGGGCCTCCCCACCCTCACAGCCACCAATTCCTTCCCCACATCCCATCTGGCCCTGCCCTCTGGCCCTGGGAAGCCATTGCCTGTGTGCTGTCCCTGCAGGCCTTGTCCCCAGTCCCTGTGCAGCTCTCCTGGAGCCCCTTGAGGCCCTGGCAGGGGCTGGGAGCTCTCCCTGGAGCCTTCTCTTGTGCAGGTGAAACAGCCCCAGCTCTGCTTCAAGAGCAGAGGGGCTCCATCTTTCCACACCATCCATGCAAACAACGCAGGGCAGTGAAGGAAAAAAGAGGGATGATTCATCCCATGCCAAGGCTTTTCCTCTGTCGTTAAGATTGCCATTTAAGATGCCTTAGCACAGTCTCTTTCTAAGTGGTGTTAAAATCAGGTTCATTGGAGTGTCACCAGCTAGAGTGCCAGTGTCTTTCAAGCTGGACACAACAGCAGCAAGGCAGAAGAAAATAGATTTGTTCACTGCAGGTTTGATGTGCCACTTTGGGGATTTTGTTAACCATGGTAAAGCCCTCATCAGTGCTGGCTGGGTTATTGCTGGCAGTGCCCTGTGACCCATGTGGCCTGGTGGCTTTACAGTGTCATCTCCTGTGTGTCTGCAGCACACAGCCAGGACCCAGGGCTCCTAATCACTCATTTGAAGCAGGACATACAAGAGACAAATGGCACAAATATGAATTTAAACCTTCCTTGGACTGTCACCGGAAAATCTTGAAAAGCTTTTTGAAGATCTTCAATCTTTTTGGCACTGATCAAGCTTTTCACATGGTGTTTAAATCCTGCTGTTACAAATAGTTATGAAGTCACTCTCATAAAGAATAAACTTTTGATTTTGTTTGTTAACAAGTTCTGTTTTCTTTTAGTGAAACAGTGTGGGTAGTTTTTTATCTCCACAGTGGATGGCTGCCATGGTTAATCTTGCAAGTTGCATCATAGAGTCATTGAGGTTGGAAAAGCCCTCTAAGACCATTGAGTTCAAACATTAACTCAGCAGCACTGTGCTCACTACTAAACCATATTCCCAAGTGCTACATCCACACCCCAAAGACGCTGGTGCAGTTCTCTCCATGCTGGGCCTCTAAGATTTCTCATTTTAAACGAATGAGAAAACATGGCCTGCGCACAGCTGTGGGTCACTGTAGTCATCTAAAGAATGTTGGTTTGAATTGGAATTCTAATTTTTCCTGTCTCATCAGCAATGCACTGGACTGTCCTGAGCCTGCTGTCCATGTGGACCATCAAAAATCCGTCACTCCTGCCGTTACCTACGTTCTTTTTGTATAGACTCAATCAAAACTCCGTGTTTGTTGCGGCAGTGTGTATTGCTGCTCTCCTTAAAAATCTCATTCTCCTTATCTGCATTTCCAAGATACTCCCACAGGCTGTTCACAGCACATGTTGAGTGTCAGAGTCCAGGCTGACTGCAGTGAGTTGCGGCCTTTAATCTGAAATTGATTATTAAATTGCTACAGTGCGATCACAATAAATGGCAGCATCGATCAGCCTGAAGAGGGGATGAATAATAAAATCGATGCATGGCTTATTGCCCGAAAATACAAATGCTACCTGAGCCCTTTTATGCTGCCCTTCCAGCTGAGAGATAATGGGGTAGTAAGACGTGAGCATCTCAGATGCAGCTGTTGGAATTTCCGATGTAATTTTGCCGACTGTTTTAAGGCTGGAGATGTTTGTCGAGCTGCACGAGAGCCTGAGAATGGTCCCAGGCTACTGCCACGGATGTTTGCAAAGCCAGTAGCTACATCTGTGAAAAAAAAAAGTTGTCTGTGTTTAATTCAAGTCAAACTAGCATCTTTAATCACTTTCCCCCCACTTCCCTCCCAGAAGGGCTGCGTCCCTGGTGTGCAGCCACCCCTGGGGTGAGGAGTGGCAGCTGTGTAAGACTTTTCCTCTTGCTGGAAGTGTTGCCATGGTGTAATTTAATTCATTCTGCTGATGCAGTGCTGAACAGAACGTGCTCCTGTCTACACTGACCACAAGCCAGGAAGTTTTGGAAGGAAGTGGGGAAGATTAGACTGAGGATAAGCAGAGTAGAATGTTAGGGTTTTTTTTAAAAAAAATAAATACTAATGAAAATATACATAAGGGCTTGGTTGGGGGGTTGCAGAGGGGGAAGACAGGGACAGCTTGAGAGCTTGGCTCCGAGTTGGGAAGGGATAGAGAATGTCAGTGAAAAGGAGGATCACACAAGGCTGGTGAGAAAAGAAAGGTTGGGTGAGTACAAAAGAGAAGAGTATGCTGAAGAGAGAGGATAAGGATGCAATGGAAGGGATCTGGCATGGCAGTAGGCAGGGAGATTGGAAGTGAGAGCTGGGGGGGAATATGGATGTAAGGTACCTGAGAGCAGAAAAACCAAAGTGATGCAGAAGATTAAGCAGGCTGGTCAAAACAGACTTGGAGAAGAGAGGTCGTAGAGAGGTGGTAGAAGTGGTTGAGATGCACAAAATGGCTGTGGGAGAGTTCTCTACCACAAACTGCGTGTCTGACACAGGAAATTAAACTTGCTGATGTACCTTTTAGATTGTGGGCTTTGAACTCCACAGGAGTTAGATGCAGAAAAGCCTTTAACAACCTTGCCTTTTAGCTGCCTCAGTTCTTTGAGCAGAGATAGTGCAGAGTCTTTTAGGTTGGAAAAGGCCTCCAAGATCTTGGAGTCCAGCTGCTCTCCCAGCACTGCCAAGGCCACCACTAACCCACGTCCCCAGGTGCCACATCCACGTTTTCTACAACTTTTCTACAAGTTTCCATGTCTTCTGACTCCAAGAATACAAGTAACAGGGGAGCACAGGAGTTAAATACCTAACCCTGAAAACCAAGTGTCCAGGAAATGCCCCCTCAAAGGAGACTGATCCAGCCAGAATTCTTGTAACCTTAAGGCAAGGAAACAGGACACTGAGCTCAAGAAATAGGATAGGGAATCCCTTCATTATTAATGGGCAAAGAGGCTCCTTAGCCATTGCTGTGCTTGTTCTGATCATGTCACACGGCAGAGTTTATTCTTAGTCTTAGCCACAGCCTTATAAATAATAAAATGGGTCATGTTTTATCTTACCCCAGTGATCATTGTAATGCGGCTTTTGCCTGAGACTCTGCCAAGCTCAGACACAGGCAGCAGTTAGAAGTGGATGAGGTGAAGAGCACGGTACAAAACTAGACTCAGCTCTTTCCAAGATACGCCCTTATCAAGAGTGAACCCGGTGGGTTTGCAGTGTGCACTGCTTTGGGAGGGAAAAAAGGGAAAAACGGGAACTTGAGGCTGCAGCTTGTCTGTCTCTTCTCTCTGGTGACTGAGGACAGCACCCAGGGAACAGCTGGAGCTGTGCCAGGGGAGGTTTAGGTTGGATATCAGGGAAAGGCTCTTCCCCCAGAGGGTTCAGGCACTGCCCAGGCTCCCCAGGGAATGGGCACGGCCCCAGAGCTCCAGGAGAGCTTGGACAGCTCTGCCAGGGATGCCCAGGGTGGGATTGTTGGGGTGTCTGTGCAGGGCCAGGAGCTGGGCTGGATGGTCCTTGGGGGTCCCGTCCAACTCAGGGTATTCTGTGATACCACAAACTGCGTTTATTCTTTGAGCCTTTTCAGAGGATTCTCCTGCTAAGGAGCCAAGTACAATTAATTACAAAATGTTTTTTAAGGAAAAATGTAATAAATATTTCCCTACATGCACAAGAAAGAAGGCCTTTGAGGGGCTGCTAAAAATGAGTTTTCCTTAAGACCTTTGTGTTTTTTAAGGGATTCACGTGTGTAGTCTGTTAACAGGCAAATGGATTGTGACCAACAGTAAAAGGCCTAAATACAATATGCTAATGTAGCATTTGATTCAAAGGAGAAATTATAAATGATCTCTTTATCCTATAAATATTTTCCTTGGGTCCTAATGGTTTAGTTCCTTCCATTGTTGTTTTTTTCACCAAACCTCTTTCTTCAGTGTTTATGTGGGCTGCGTGTTTGCAGGCAGACATGCAAACCTTCCCTCACTGGACTCTGGCTTCTTGTTGCAGAAGTTCCCTGAGCTGAAGTTCAAGTACGTGGAGGAGGAGCAGCCTGAGGAGTTCTTCATCCCCTACGTGTGGTCCCTGGTGTACAACTCCGCCGTGGCCCTGTACTGGAACCCCCGTGACATCCAGCTCTTCACCATGGACTCGGGCTGAGGGACGCCGGCCAGGCCAGCCCCGCTCCGTCTGCACCCCTTCCAACCTGCCCCCCTCCAACTGACCCCTCCCAGAGCCAGTGCCCGGCCCAGCCTCACGCTGGGGACACACTGGTGTGGGGCGCTGGTGGCTTGTAGGCAACCTTGTGTTCATAGTCCATAACCTAGAGCTTGTCTGATGAAAATGAGGCCTTACACATGGGGTATGATGTTACTACCAACCACAGACCTGATGGTCCTAACTTCACGGGCTAGATGAGACTGCAGGCTTTGATTTGGAAGCAGGGTTTGCATTTTTGGCGCTTTCGAGCGGGCGGCTTCCTTGGGCCAAGCTTTTTGTGGTCTCTCGGATGCTGCCGTGGGTCGCCGGTTACCTAACCCCGTGTTTTCACTCACAGCCCTTCGTTTCCGTGGCACTGTCAAGGCTGCAGCCCTTAAATTGCTGTCTGCACTGTCATCCGAGGGAACTGAGCAAGCAGCATCCCTAATCAGGTTAGCTCCCAGGTAGATTCAAAACACTTGATTTAGATGTTTGTGGGAGGATTTTCAATAGCAAGTCTTTTGTTGTTGGTTGTTGTTTGACTGGCAAATACTCTCCAGAGGGCAAGAAACACCTGCTTTCGGAGTCAGGTCCCTTGCAGACTTGTTTTTCTGTGCTCATGTGCAAAATTGTTCCTGGAAATCGAACGTGTAAGGAAAGGGGGGGTGAAAAAAAAAGTCCAAAGAAAATAATTGCAAGATTGTAAAATAGGCCATTGTCCTGTAAACCTGTGCGTAATGGTGACAGTGTGTTTTGGGGATCCTTAACAAAGCTCTGTGTTGAAAACCTCCTGTTGGCTTTTAAAGTTTTATGGCAGAAATATAAATTTATCTGAATGTAGAATACTACTCTCTTTTTTTTGTTGTTGTTGTTGTTGTTGTTTTCAAGTGCCCTTTCCTGATATACCCGTTTCAGCAGCGGGAAAAGCAAGAGAAGTGGCGTGATTTTGAAAGGAATCTCATTTTTTCGAAGTGGGGATCATATTTTGGGGATGCCTGTTGCACACACGTGCACCCACTCTCCTCGTCCCACGTCCTGCTGTGTGGGGGGACTGTCACCAGTGCATGGCATGCCAAAAACTTCAGTTTCTAGGAATTAGTTCCTGAAGATGCGTGGCAACCCTCTGTATTCACTGCCTGCTCCAGCATGTTCTGTTTGTTGACCTGAGGAATTTGCTTTCAGAAAGTCCTTTGAATGGCTTTAAATAGAATTTCTTGCACCATTTCGTCCCTCTGAAGGATGTGCTAAGATTGTACTTTCCTTTTATATGCTTATTTAGAGACAGAAGTCCGTTTGAGTCCTACACAAATGGAAATGCTGGCTTATTAAAAAAAAAAAAAAAAGAAAAAAAAAAAAAAAGGAAAAAAAAAAAGCTTTCCAAATTTATTTAAATATAGCTGCAAAGGGATATATACAGCCCATGAGCGTTTAGGACTTTGAAATGGCAGAAGTTTTTGAGAAAAGTCAATGGTAAGACTGGAGATGCAGTGTTTTCTTAGGCAAATAGGAGAAATTAATTAACCATGAACTGAGCTGCACATAAGTTGATCTGTATTTTGGATTTATTCTGTTTTGTTTTGGTCTTTGAGCAAACGTCAAAAGGGGATAACTATTCTTGGTTACTGTAGTGATTTGTAATTTTGTCTTTATTAAAAGACTGAGAGTGTTTGTGAGTCAACAGGGCTGCCCAGATTTGGAAAGGTCAGTCTGAAGATGCACTTTTAAACCGTGGATTCTAAAGCTGCTGGGCTGGCTCAGTGTTCATCTGTTTTAAACACCCCGGGGTGAGCAGCACCAGAGGGGCCCTGCCAGGGCAGACACTGCTCAGCCAGGTGTCAGACTGCAGGAAACCTGATTTGTCTGTGAAAGGGCTTTTTGCAGGAGAGGGGCACACAAAGCAGCAGTCTGATGGAATAGACTGGACAGCTGCTGAACCAACATTGGTGTCACACGGAAAATTCCCTCTCACTGTCCTCCCGTTGTGGTGGCACCGAGGTGCAGAGGGTTTGTTCTGGTGGCCTGATTTCCTTGTGTGTTTCGTGAAATGCCCTTCCCCGGGGTCCCAGCTGGTTTGGCACAGCTGGAGTTACCACCTGAAGCCAGAACAGCAGAGCCAGACCAAGATTGAGGCAGAATTCCATGCTGGCCCCACTGGCTCTCCCGAGGGCTGGAGTGTGATGTGGGCCCGGCAGTGTCCTGACATCTGCAGTCTGGTACGGTCACAAATACTCTGTTTTTCCTTCACCTTAGGGATCCTTTTCATTTCTTTGTGTGAAAGATTTATTATGCGTAATTACGGAAATAAAAAAAGATAAAACACTAAATTCGGGGTGGTGTGTTTTGTGTCGCGGGTCTCGGCGTGGTCACCAGCCCCAGCCTGGCCGAGGTTTTATAATGTCCTCCACGACGTGCAGTTAGGAAGAATGTGATTTTATTTATTGTGTAAAGCAAATCAGTGTCCAGGTCGGTGTCTGGTAGGAGAAGGAACATGTGATGCTGCAGTGTCACATGGAATGTCACCTCTTGCCAGCTCAGCTCTAATGATTGCAGTGGCCGTGGCCCGGAGGGGCACTGGGAATGTGCAGTCACGGGGGGAAGCAGAGGAGGGACAGGGTTGTCCACACAAGACCAGACCTGATGTGTTGCTGCACCCTCAGCGTCTCATTCCTGTCCATTTCAGCTGATGGTGTCTCTGGGTTTGGAGTGTGGGGTGGGTGTTGCACCAGGACCTTCTCCTGGCCATGCTCACATTTGGGGTGACCTTACTGTGGCCTTCCAGTACCTGAAGGTGCTGACAGGAGAGCTGGAGAGAGACTTTGGAAAGGGGCCTGGAGGGGCAGGGAATGGCTTCCCAGGGCCAGAGGGCAGGGCCAGATGGGATGTGGGGAAGGAATTGGTGGCTGTGAGGGTGGGGAGGCCCTGGCACAGGGTGCCCAGAGCAGCTGTGGCTGCCCCTGGATCCCTGGCAGTGTCCCAGGCCAGGCTGGATGGGGCTTGGAGCAGCCTGGGATAGTGGAAGGTGTCCCTGCCCATGGCAGGGGGTAGGGTGGGATGACCTTTAAGGTCCCTTCCAATATTCTTGCCCTGAGTGCTGATCACTGGTGTCACCACCTGCCTGGGCTCCCTGAGCAGCTGGAGAGAGAAATCCATTTCCTTCAGGGCTGGGGAGGAGGAGAGGGCAGGTCTCTCCGAGGACCATCCCTTCCAGAAGACCAAACAGGTAGGAAACCCATCTGCTGCGTAAGTTGTTGGCGAGGTGGGAGTTGTGGAGCCTCATGCACGTGTCCCTGGTGAGACAGAAATCCTCCTCCCTCAGGCAACAGAGTGAAACTCTGATCTTGCTGTGACAGTGGGATGGGGTGGGGGGTTGGAAGATGCGTTGGGCATCATTCACTTTGACAAAAGCAGTCCAAAAACCTGCCAGATTTCTTGGCATTCCTTGACCCCAATAGCCTAAAACCAAAGAGTATTGGCAAATTACGGGGAAAAAAAAAAAAAAACAACAAACCCAAGCTGTTTTGTACGTGCCACTAGATTGTTGATCTACCAGTTAAACAGGAAAGGAAGAAGCAAACAACTCCCCTCCCTTCTTTGGAACCTCTAAAGATTTCGTACAACCTTTTCTACTGGTTTTATCGTTGCATATGTTGTCTAATTCAGCCAAGTAAAGGTCAAATCTCGTATTTAGTCAGCCCCAGGCTCTCTTGTAATTGATTGGGCTTGGTCTGCAAAAGCTCCACCTTCTGTGCTGGAAGAGCAGGAGTTTCCTATATGATTGCACTTCCCTAGAATCACCTGACCACTGCAAATCCTTTCCCATTTCTACCCATTCCTCCTTTGCCCACCTTACCTAAAAATTCGTACCGCTGGTACTGGCAGTACTCTAAAATTCAGCATTCCCAGCTTATTTTTGTGTTTGATTCGTTGCTAATTTTGGGGTTTGAGGGAGTTACCGTATTTACTGTCTGTTACTGCTCACAACTAGCAGTGTTTAAGGCAACAGCTGCACGTCTGAGAGCCTCGTCCTGAGCCCCTGGGTTCTGGAGCCTCAGCTCTGGACACGTCCTGGCCAAAGCTGATGGTGGCTGTGAGCTCCCAGCGGGGTGCAGGTGTCCCTGGAGGTGTCCCTGACCTGTCAGGGCGGGATGTCCTGGATGCCACGAGGTTGGTTGTGGGGGTCAGGCTGGACGGGGCTGGGAATTGTTCTCCGGGCTTGGCCAGAAGGCTGATTTTTATACTCGGGAGTTACTCATGGGTGGTGCCTCTGCACAGGTCAGTCATGATGTGTGTGAAGGGCTCGGGGGAAGGATCACAGGGCTGGGAGTTCCCCTGTTCTTTCCACTTTCAGGGAAGGAGTCTGTTGGCAGGACATCCCCGGGCTGCCGTGACATCACCAGGGGAGTGCTCCGGGCCATCCTCCTGCCTGAGACGTCAGCACAAGTCACCAGCGGCGCTCATTGCCTGATAACAGCCCTGCCAGCTGAGGAGGATAATGGCGTTTGACAGACAAAAGGGCAGCTCTTGCCACCTCCCCTGACCCCAGCAGCAGAGCCGTGATTCCTGCTGTGACTTTGGGAACAGCCGCTCGTAAGGAGCGGGGCAGGGAGGTGCTGCGGGCAGTGGAGATGGTAGTTTAAAGTAATCACAGAGTGTTTGGGTCGGAAGGGACTTTAACCATCCCGGGGCTGGAGCCCCTCTGCTCTGGAGCCAGCCTGGGACACCTGGGGCTGTTGAGCTGCACAAGAGAAGGCTCCAGGGAGAGCTCCCAGCCCCTGCCAGGGCCTCAAGGGGCTCCAGGAGAGCTGCACAGGGACTGGGGACAAGGCCTGCAGGGACAGCACACAGGCAATGGCTTCCCAGGGCCAGAGGGCAGGGCCAGATGGGATGTGGGGAAGGAATTGGTGGCTGTGAGGGTGGGGAGGCCCTGGCACAGGGTGCCCACAGAAATTGATGGGGCCCGTGGAAATGGCTGCAGAGTTGTGTGGGCTTACCCAAAAGCAGCAACCCATGAGGTACATCCCTCCTTAGCGAGCCCCTGGCTACAGATTTTGGCATCCCTTCGCTGGGAATACTGGGGGTGTCCCCGGAGTAACGAGGCTGCAGAAATGCTTTGCGTTTTGAGGGCAGTTAACCCCGAACTGTGAGGTTCCAGCTGAGATTACAGCTCGTAATCATTCAATCGTTGACGCTGGGTTATTGCTGGGTGGATGCATGTCGGATGTGAGGGCTGTGCTGCCTGCCTGCAAATGAATTACTCCAAGGAGCCGTGTTTGGTGTTGGAGCCTCTGCTACCACCCGTGGACTGTGACAGCACTTACATGTACTCAGATAAATGAAAATGTCACTATCAGTGAATCCCTCCAGATCACGGATCCAATACACCGTGGAGCTGCCAAACTGGGACAATTTGAATGAGAGGTTTAAAGAGGAGAGATGATTTCTTTTTCTTTTTTTCTTTTTTTTCCCCTTTTTTAATGCTGCTGAAGCGCACGGCATAATCCTTCATCATCACTTTAAAAACTGTCTTAAAATTAATCCAAAATGAATATGTCTTGGCAGACGTGATGAAACGTTCAGCTGTACATAATGTTTTTGCCAGATGTCTTGGCAAACTAAATGGCAGACTTCAGTCTTCCTCGCAGTCACTTTGTGCTGCTGAGAGCCCTGAATGTGATGGCACCCGGGGAAAATTGAGGATCCGGAGAGGAGCAGTGACAAAGTAGGTGACGTCCCAGTGATGCTACCCTGGCTCCTCCTCCTATTTATGAAACCACAAAAAAATGCTTCTCAGAGAGCAAAACAGCTTATTAAAAACTGGCAATTTAAACTAGGAACAGCTGTCCTCGGCCTGCTGCTTCTATTTTTGTCCCTGGAGCCGTGTTCAGGGTCCTTCCCCCTCCCGGCGCAGCTCCTGCATCCAGTCTGCAGTGCCCCCCCTCCATGAGTCCTGCTGGGTGTGGGGCTTGGGGTGCAGGGCACCAGGGGTGCTCAGCCCCACCAGAGCTGTCTGTCCCTGTTTAGGGACTGTATCAGCTTGAGAATCACGGGAATGAACCACCTGGGCAAAACCGTGTCTGGAGATTCAAAGCCTCTTGCAAAACAGGTGCTTGAAGACCTGAAAATGTGGGGTTTTCCCTAAAACAGCCTTGTGTGTCGTTTTGTTGGTCGGGCTGTTCCTAGAGGGGGCAAAGCCATCGAATATTCAGGGTCTTGTATTTACTGGGCTCACTAAACATTCTCAGTAAATATTCTGCTTGGTGCCTTGTGTCCTGTCCATGTGAGCAGTGGAGTAGAGACAACCAACAGAGCTGTTCTCACCCTGAAATGAAGCTCTTTGTGATGGCTCCAGGAAAAATCCCTCACCTTCCCACTCCCACCCCCCCAAGAAAGCAGTCTTGCAAGTTTCTCCCAGCTGAAACACGAAGTGAAAAATAAATTTAAATTATGTTCTTTCTCCTAAATCAAATCTCACAGGCGCCAATTGCCCTTTAAAAGGTCAAGCTTTTAGCCCACAAAATTGTAATCGATGCATTATTGACCTAAACAACAGCCATAAACTACAGGCTGCCTTTGTCTCCTTGCTTGGCTTCTCCTCCTTCCTGGTAGATCCATTTGGGCCAGGAAAGCAGGCCTGGTGAGGGTGGGATGGAGAGGGCTCATAAAACCTCACATGCACAGCAGGGCTGGAGAAATGTGAGCACCACCAGCACCCAGAGAGCAGGATTGCCCTTCCTTCCTTCCTTCCTTCCTTCCTTCCTTCCTTCCTTCCTT
>VXBN01005200.1:126957-141517 GCA_013397395.1 Sinosuthora webbiana | reverse complement strand
AAAAAAAAAAAGGAAAAGACAGAGTTTTTCAGGGTTCTTGCCTGGTGAGATCACCCTGATCCTAGATGGAAAAGTGGGAGTGTAAGAGAGCAATTCCATGTGTAGACTGATCAGAGGAGAGGGCTTGTCCCTGCTTTGTTGTTGTGGTAGACTTACACCTACCTATTCTGGCCCTTCTCAGAGTCTGTGTTTGTTTCTGTAAAGAATCTCAGGCAGAGTACAGGTAGTATGTTTTAATATGTGATTACACGACTTTAAATCACTTTATGTGATATTCAGTGCATGTTGCTAGGAAAAGATGTGTCAGAAAAATATGTTAATAGTTACTCTCTCCTGACATTTAGGTGTCCTTCGTTTTGTGCTATCCATTAGGACCAGTCGGTGTTTGTGTATGATGTCAAAAATTTGAAGAAAATGAAGAAAAGATAGATCCTTTTTAAAAAAACATGTTATTTATTTTATTTTTTAGAGGAGTAAAGTGCAAGGAAAGTTTGCAATTACTAAGTTTGATCAAGTTGTACCAGATGTATATATCTCGTTCCAACTCCTTGCTGCAGATGTCAGCTGCATCCTAATTGTAGGTATGGCATGAAATACAGAAGATTGTCTGTTTCATGTCTCTTCAAGAGGAAAGTGAAGTAAGTCTCAAAATACATTTCAATTTAATTTTGAAAAATGTTCTTTCCTTTTTGGGTTAGCAGTCGAAGTTTCCAGTAGTTGATGACAGATCATTTTATTTCTTTGTATCTCATGTACTCCCCACAAATATTTAAAATGCTTTACCTGTGGGCAAAACACTGAACAATAAGACAGATATACCCCAGGGATTAGTTGTTGAGACTATTTTGTACAGTAATTATGATTGCTTCAGCCAGTTCTTTCACATCCTACAGTAGTTCCATGTCAAGCTAGAAGTCCAGCAGAACCTGGATGGAGTATCAGCTGCATCAGCTCTCAGGTATAAGAGAACAGCAAACCTAAATGAAAGTGGTTATCCTCCAACACCCTTGGGAAGCTTCAAGGCAGATAGGAACAGGGGTTTGTCAGTGCAGAGAAGAGAATTGTACTCTGGGAATTGCCAAGGGGTTTTGATGAAGGAAGAAGAAAAGAGGCTGTGGGGAGAATGGGGCCATTGCTCATCTCCCCTCCGAGCAGCATCATGTTGGTAGATAACACATTTGCACAGTAGCCCACCTGGACACTTAAGTCTAAGAGACAAGTGACAGATTCTCAAGGGAAAACATAAAAATTCAGCCTATATAGTATTTTATTACAAACTGAATAGCTAATAGAACAGCTTAGGACTGCCTTCCTGCATATTTTCTGTTTCAATTTGAACATAGAGATCTCAGTTTAGAAAACAGAATTAAAGAGGTTTTACCAGAGCCTAAAAAGGAAATCATTTGTGGATAAGAAATCTTTAAATTAATGTGATAGACCCAGATTTGAAGATTATGGCCTTAAATTCTGGTAAATCTGGGGGGAAAAGGACGCCAAAAAATATAATGTCCAATAATTTCATATATTATTTTTGAGCTACTTCAGGCAAGATCTGAAAGGCATTGTACAGACAAAAAGCTCCTCTCCAGGAAAGTTCAAAGTCCAGACGAACAAGTCATACAGTCTGCTGTAGAAGGCCAGTGGGTAAGGACTTTATTTAAGAAGAAAATAATCAGCTCTCAGAGGAAAAAACAGGTGTCCTAACTGCCTTAGGTAGAAGATAACATTAACTGCCTGCTCCAAGGTCAAAACTCCATAGCTTCGCCTTGTCTTTGTACGTGTTGGAAAAGTCTAGGAAAGGATGTTGATCATGTGGAAACAGTTTGGAGGATGCCAATGGGAACAAACTGGAAAATGTAGCTGATGAAAGAGAGCTACACAAACAACAGTTATTTAGTCTACAAGATAGCAGAGGGGGAAGAAAGGAATACTCGAATGTGTGAAATTTCTGCATAGGCATAGACAAGGGGGGATTATTTGCAGTCCCTTCTACTACAGATGTTTAGAAAAAGTAGGAGAAAATAGGACTCAGGTTCAGCAATTGTAAGGGTGGAGAGTGGACCTAGGGACTGATTGGCCTAGGAGTCACACTGTCTCTATCCACTCACTGGAAATACTTAAAAATTCCTTAGGTTTTCAAGAATGATGGGAATTATTTGTCTGTAAAGCATCTGTACACATAAGATGAGTCCTTAAGGTCCATTCTAAATCATCATCTCTGTACTGAAACCCTGAAAACAGGAGGGTTTTTTGTCTATAGCACTTTAAATAGGCTCTAGGGTAACACCATGGCAGTGATTGTTATTGTCTATCTGTGCATAAGTAATAATATGGTCATGTATGACTAGGAGATGTGAAAGGTTGTGACAGACAACCAAGGAGCTGATCTCGCCATCATCACCATCATCATCATCATTATCACCTGTTGCCTGTTTGTGGGTGTCACTTGGTGTCACACTCCAGGAAAAGGGTTAGAGTGCAGCATGGTTCTTAGGTGAACAGGTAGGGATTACCTTGTGCACAGCTAATGTGGGCACCTGAACATACCTCCCTGTTTCATGACCCAGAGGGATGGCAGTTAGCAGGGCACAGCCAACAGACCTGGGACTATCATGCAGCAGCTTAAAATTTAGTTGGTGCTTGATACCAGTGTATTTTCCCTGTTGGATATTTTTTCCTTCACTTTCAGGATGTCAGTAGCCAGTGTTTACTCTCATCCACCTCTCAATACTTCTATGGTTTTACACCCTATAAATGCATTCGGCAACTTTTGCTTCATTTCTCCTTGTGTGTATGACTTTTAGTGTCATCAAAAGCTCAGCACAAGTTCAGGTCTGCTGTTTCAATTGTCTGTAATTGTGCCCATTCAAAACTACCAGTCTACCTGGATTGTGTCTTTTGGTCCCTGACTATCTCATTTAATGCAGACAGGCTTTCTGTTCTTCCTGAGCAAGAGGAAAAATTGCAAGGGGTTTTTCCAGAAGGGAGAATAAGAGGAACTAGATCATCCTTCTAGTCAGTAGCCCTTATTTCCTCATTTCTATGGCTATGTGACTGTTTTTAATTCCTCAGGTTGCATAGGACTGAAGAGATACAGCTTATCTAAAGTTCCATGCCTTCTTTCACCAAGGGTCAGGGGCCTAGGAGAAATCAAAGGCTAATAGCAGGAATGTTTTCAAAACTTCAAAGCTTTGATGTTTCAAAAAATGTTTCAAAGCTTCACACACATAAGAGACAGCTGGTGAAGTAAGGGAGGCAAACAGGGGAAAATAATGTTTATTGAGGGCTCCTATCCCACTACCAAAAAGTTTATATATATATTTATAAACTTATATATATAAACTATATACTTAATATATATAAACTATATATAAATATAGTTTATTCCTCTGCTATGGAACACACTCATTAAAACAGATTAATTACTCCTTGTGGAGTGATACTTTACCTTGCTTCCCTCATTTCAGGGGAGTTGCATGCAGTGATTTATGCATGTAAGAGGTTTGCCCCACAAATTACAAGAACGATAGGGTAAAACTATCTCATTGTACTTTTTGCATTTATAGAGCGTAAGATTGCAGCCAGATGTCCAGACACAGAAGATACAATGATGAAAAAGGCATTTCAATGTGTAGATGAACTGAATTCACAGCACGAACTAAACTTAATAAGGGGAATGCTGCTGCAGGTGCATAGAAAAAAGAATAAATAAAAGTTTGCACTCCATGCTGTGTGGACTAATACTTGTGAAATATTATAGTGTTAGGGAGAAATTTGCCTTCTTTGATTCATTAATTTCCCTTTAAGGTGCTTCATTTCCCCTACCAATCATCTGTCAGTTATTTTTTTGCCACAACACCCCTTGAAATGTGGAAGTGCTTCAGCTTCACGTCTGGCTCTTGCCCTCTCTTCTACTCTGTCTGTGACCTTAGGACTTCAAAACTATTTTCTTTCCTGAGCCAGGAAGAAGGGGGAGTTGGCTAGGGCTTTGCATTCATCTCTGTTTCTCCACCTATAATATGTTTGCTTTCCTTTTCCAGCTGCAGTTTTATCTTTCCCCCTTTCAGACCCTCATTATTTGGCATATATTGTGGGCTCAGTTCTTCAGTTATTTAGGATGTGCACAACACTCTTTGTTTATGGTTTTAACAGAGAAGAGAGCTTGATTTGGTACTGGTGCTTGCACACATTCTACAAACCTAAGAGGGAGTGAGTTGTCACAGGTCATGAAAATTCAGTAGAAATATAATAAGTTTGCTGATGTCAAGTTAAATTGATTTAAAAGAAAGACAAAAAAATCCTCCAAAGAATCTGATTGAACATATCTGTCAACATGTTTGCTGGAAGGCAGAAGGGAGGGCTGAACAGCTGCAATCCCCTTCCTTTGTATTCTTATCAGTATGTGTAGTTACTTTATCACCTTTTTTACTGTATACTTTTTTCCTTCATCTTCCTGAAGCTAGATATAGATTCCTGACAGTCAAGACAATTAGGCCAGATGAAACCTACATGGATACATGGATATGTACATGGATAACGTCAAGGTTCTGTAAAATGATAAAGACGATCCTGCTGTGAGTTAGATTGATTTTCTTTATTTGGTTCTCTAGTTCAGAGGTAGACAGGGCAGGTGAGTAAGAGACGCCATTCATCAGTCTCCACCTGCAGATACATAGCTGTAGTTCTGCTGATTTAAAAGAATGTCTTCACCAAATGGGACATAGAATGGTAGCTTAAGATATCTGGAAATGGACTGTAGTTTCAAATAGGTCTCCATCAGTTACTGTTGTTTTCAGACACAAGCACTTACATTCTTGTAGAAGTTCATCCTGCAAGTTGTAATGCATTCTGACCCTGGTCCAGTAAAGTACTTAAACATATGCTAAACTCAGATTTGTTGATCTTACTGTGTTTTCTTGCATGCCTAATATGAAGCACATGCTTAATAGCTTTGCTGGATCTGGCTCAGGGTGCTTTGCAGCTTGCACAATGGGATTCATCACTCACACAGATAATCAAGGGCTTGAAAGCCTTCATAAATTAGCAACTGGTGATTTACTATAACAGCTAATAGCTATTGTTCCTCTTGAAAGCAAAAAGAAAGAAATACATTCTTAAGAGGGTTCTCTTTCTAAGGTCACTTCTTTTGTCTGTAGCTTGTCAAGGCATTTACATCTGTCTAGAAAAGAGAGTTAGTCACTGGCATAGCAGGGCCATGAAACAGTCTTCTGGATGCACAGGAAACAGGATCATTTTTACTATGGGTTGTGGAGGCTGACCTGCCTTTTGCTAAACTATCCTTTTACCATACAACCTATTTTATTTGAATCTGATTTTCATAATAAGATATGACTTGGCACTATTGTTTTCTGTGATTGACAGTACATCTACTGTCACACCATACCTTCTGACTGCTCTGATTATTCATTATCTGGAATTTTCTAGGGTTTTTTTCTTACCATCCACAAAGTCCTTGTCTGATCCACCAAAACTGACATTGACTAGACATAGATTATTTCAACAGAAATTCTGGATGGCCATGGCAGCTAGAACATGTGTATATTCAATTATTCATTACATCTTTTAGTATATTAATATATTATATATATAACCTTGTAGAGAACAAATAGAAGTCATTCTGAACCAGCAAGCCTAAAAGTGGAAAACTGCATTAGCAAGTTTTTATTCCTGCTATTAAAATACCTATTGAAAAATGAAATTTGCATACCTTTTTGTTCTGCATTTGTAACTGTGTAAGAACCCATTGTTTCATCTTTTTATTGGTTTTTCAGCCATTAGCCATTACTAGAATAACTCTGCATCAGCTCTGTATACTTTGTCTTAAATTTACAGTAGACACATGCAGTGTTTTCTAAGAGATACTGCAGAAGTTTTTTCAGATGTGCTAGAAATTTCTCCTTAATTCAAAAGTGCTCTAGCATCAGCCTACAGGGAGGATACTATCCCACCTGAAGGCCAGCTATATGCTTCCTGACCAGGTCTGTAGAAATGCATTTTAGACCTGGCGGTCAGACTTGTTGCATAACTCAGAAGAGAGAGTTTTGTCTAGTCACCACTGCAGTGTTTGACTGAGCTTGCTCATCTTCCACAGAAGCCTTTAGCATTGAGAGAAAAGTGGGCTGCCAGTTCGTGACCAGATAGTCTTGTTCACTGACAAGGCTTTGCCTCTGTTGTGATGGAAGCTGGTTGGTTTTAGATTGTGACTGTTGCTTCATATTATGTGACAGATAATGGTAATGATCAGTTGTTTTTTCACTCTCCGTGCACTGACCATGCTGCTAAACTAACTGTGGGCAGAGTGTGATGAAGAAGCTGAAGTGGCGTGCATATCTGGGCATGTCAATATAAAAGGCATTAGTACATTAGTGTTGTTATTATAAAGCTAACATCAGAAGTTTATTGACTGAGATGTCTTGTCCTTAGTATTTGTACCATTACATGGAATGACATTTTCCTTTTACCAGCATGTGATTTCGACCACTGCGCAATGCCTTTGCATCCTACATGCCAAGTCTCACAGGCTCAGAGAGGGAATCAGGTAAAAACTCTGTTTGCCCCAGAAAGTTAGAAAGGTAGAAATGACTGATCAAGAGAGAATAGAGTCCCTTTGCCCCCAGTGCCATGGAGCTGCCCTGTTACCACTGTGCTGACCAGCAGCTTTTGCAGCAGCAGTGGAAAGGCGGAGGAGAGGGATAAAGTCCTCTTAAAAAAGCATGGCCGATTTTGCAGGCCTTTTGGAGCAAAAGGGGGTTGTGTCCAGCCCTCCATCCTCCAGCACCAGGTGCCAAAAAGGCAGCAGCCTGGGAGATCCAAGCCAGAAGACAGCAGTAAGTGCAGCCAACTTCTTTATGCATCAGCCACGAAGCAGCTGAGCAAGAGCAAGGGAATCCTTGGTTTCCAGTCCATTTGCAAAGCACTCTTTTAGGGACAAGGAGAGCAATCCCACAAGACCATATCCCAGCTGTAGCATGGTGAATGATGGTCTCTGGTGCCTCTGCGCCACTGCCTGCTGTTGTTCTGACAGAAAAACTCTGTAAGTAAATAGTAAATAGTAGGTCAATCCAGCTGGACTGCCAAAGTTAGGTATTGGGAAAATCCCTAGGCACCCCATGAGGCACCTTGTTGATAGTCAGTAGGCTGGAGGGTTCTCAGCTATACATGCAAATTATGTGTCTGGCCTGTGGATGTCAGAAAGTTCCTCTGAAATCACAGTAAGCTGAAATTTCTTCAATTACCCTTCCAACCCTTCTCTAACTTATTAAAAAAAAAAAAAAAAAAAAAAAAAAAAAAAAAAAAAAAAAAACCCTATCCCCCTCCAAAAAAACAGTTAAGGGGCCAAAATATTAAACTAATATGGTTTGATTTTTTATTTTATACACTTAAGCAACATGTTTTAAAGCTCTTTTCTGTGGCATAACTACAGCTGATGGTTTATACAGTTTTTCTTTAATAATACTTTTTTTTTTTTTTCCTGCTTTCAAACACACAGGTGGCAAATATTGTTTGGTTTTCATTTATTAACCTCTTTTGGCCTGGCTTAGTTTCAAATACTCCTGGCAAGAATCACATAAGGTGCTGTCATTTGTGCTTTTAAATTGTCCTAGGCCACAGAAAAAGTTAACATGACTTCGGAGCTCAAAGTGCAGTTTATTAATCAAACACAATGTCATTTGATTTGGACTCATGAGGTTTTTCTAATGGTACATGGCAGTGCTGGTGGGGAGTGCAGATGGAGGACTAGTACCAGCTTTTTAGAAAGTCCATGGAAATGCCAGTCCCAGACATCTAACCAGTGGAAAAAAGACAGGGCCGAACAAGCTCTTAATTCAGCACATTAAGCAATGGGATGCAAAAGGGGGGTTGTCTGGGAGAGAGTGGATTCTGAAGGTTTTCAGTGAGTGTTGGAGGGTGGAACTGTGGGGCAAACCATGTGTGCTTTCCTCTGCTTGGCCCTTAAAGGAGGGGCAAAAAGCTACTGATGCGGCACTCGGAGTTTGCATCTGGAAACCACCTGTTTCAAAGAGGTTTAAATCTTGTGCTCAGCAAGAGAAACTAAAAGGAGGAGGGGAAGGCATGGGCAGGAGTGGACTGTGGAGGGAAGGATAACACAAAGGAAGACAAGAGACACTCTGTAGGTGGGAGGCTTTGCAGGTCCTTGTTTATGCTGAAGAAGAAGTCTGTACCACATAGGACATGAGTGAGTGCTGCTATCTCCCTTCACACAGCCCTTCACAGTCTGTGCATAACTGCCCTGCCAGCAAGGACCTCCACTCAGCAAAAACCCTGCCAGCTGCTAGCCACACGCCTTCCCTTCAGCTGAACATTTGTTTTTCTTTTTGAAGCTCCCAGGACAGAGATTTCAGCTTCCCATGCAGGAGACCATTCATGCTCAGTTCACAGCCTGTGACCAGAGATTGTTATGCGCAGGGGTGATAGTGTTGAAACTAATATTTTTCTGCACATCAGAACTTAGTGAAATTATCCAATGCCTTGTGATGATGTTAAATTCGTATGTTCAAGTGGGACGTGATTGCTGAATGTACACTATTGATGGAAAGAATTTTGTGCTCTTTCTGCTTATCATATGCACTTTGTACAGGTGCTATTTAATATTAATGGTTACATCCCTAAATATATATTTTTTTTTTTTTTTTTTTATTGCATGATTTCTCTGGTCTTTGGTTCCTTCTTTATCAATATGTTGCCAGTGAAGTACTAAAATGGATACTTTTTTTTTAAAGAGGGAATTCCTGTACTTGCTGTACACAGTAACAATCCTAACTATCCTGTTTTCTGGAAAAGCAGGAGATTCCTAATGTCTCCAATGGCCATCGCAGCTACACAGATATGAAGTAGAGACAGAGATCACCAACTGCATGTTCCATTTTTTTTCCTTCTGGAATAGCTTTGTATTACTAAGTCAAGTAATGTGGATTATTATTTGTATGGGGATACAGCTGTGTAAGAATAACTGTAAGTGAAAAACAGATGCATGACTGCAACTTAAAGAAATGAGTAAGAGTTTGACATATATACTAATGAATGGATACAAATTTAGAGAAATCCTATGAAGCTGTTTCAGTGTCACTCCGATATCAATGGGGCATAATGTCTTCTGAAACTGTTTCCTTCAGAAAGGATCACAGGTTATTTTCTGACAAATTTTACTTTTCTAACTAAAAATATTACTAAGGAATCAGGAAACACCAAAGCTAGATCAACTGCAAATATCAAGTATGAGCTTTGTTTCAGAGGCTTATAAGCAAACTGGTGAAATGGATGTAATTTTCACTGTTTTAGTGAAAAAAAATAGTATATCTTTAGGAAAAACTGTAAAGTTCTCCTTATCTATAAGAATACAAGTTCTTATCTGCATTACATTTATCTTAAGCCTTATTTTAGCTTACACCTTAAAGTAGGGGTTTTTACTAGTTTGTTTACCAAATTGATCATTACCAGTTTACTCTTGATCTAAGATGAAGAATCTTGGTCTACAACTTTTCTTTGAGAAAGATTCCGTTCTTCCATCAAAATTTCCTTTTCTATGTTTTCATGTTTTCCTTCTCTAGATGTCCCACTAGGCATTAATACTGTTGGAGTAAACTTTACAAAATGTCTTCATTCCCTACTGTCCTGGGTTTAGTGTAGGATATGCTCAAAGTATTCTATCACCATCATAACGATCTGCTGAATTCAATTATTGGAGCAGTGCTCTTCCCGGAACCCTTCCTTCAGGGTTATCTTCTGCTAATGGCTCATCAGATGCCTTACCTATGACTCATAGATAACACCCTCTGGAGTTATCTCTGTTTAATGAGCCACCAAGGACTCACTGCATGACTCACCATCCCATTGTGAGATGCTCCGCCCAGAGGGAGGAACAAAGCATTCTCACCTGGATATAAGCTCAGGGTTTGAGACAGTATGTGGGGGCTTACTCACTGGATTCCCAGAGGACTTGAGCTACCAGACCTTTCTATGGGATCACTGCTTCAGGAAGACCACCTCATCTGGACTGCTTCCATCACCTTGATCAGGTTGTATTCTGACTCTGTCTTTTGTATTTCTTTGCATTTATTTTATTTTACCTTTTCTTTCTTTTCTTCATATTAAATTGTATTTCTGACTTGTAGCCTCTCACTTGTTTTCCTTTCAAACCACTACACCTACAATATAATAACTTATAACTTAATGAACTTTTATTCTTGCATCTTATGTATATTAATAGCATATTAATAACATTTCCATTTGCCATATCATTTGTCCATCAGTCTTTACATTGTGTGAATTTCTCACTGTTACTGTCACACTGCATTGATAATGTTGAGCTGAAATGAAATACCAAAAAATAAAACCTTTCCCCTGGAAAATTATGGCTGTAATATTTTTAAATATAACAAGGAGTTATACACATTTGTTTAAAATTCCTCAGTTAATTATGAAGCAGAGCACTTCTTGAAACTTTCTTGTCTTCAGCTCCAAAACATCATGGCCTACAACCACAAAACCATTAACTTTTGCTTCTAATTTTCATAGGCTTTTGCCCCTGTTCACATCATTGAAATCATATTCATGAAATTTCAAACCTATGAGCTCTACAAAGCTCTTAAATGAAACCAAAAATGTCTCTAAACCAGGTGTACTGCCCTCCCTCAGTCAGAGACAACATTCAAGCCGTCCATGTCCCTGCTGGCTTTTCCAGCAATTCCAAACTCTGGCACTCCTGGACCATCAGCAGTGAGTCTTCCAAGGCAGTTGATGCACAGCTGTGATATTTTGTCTCTGTCTCTGTTTGGAGGTAGGTACCTGTGGCAGAGCACACACTCTTGCAAGGCAGGGGTGTTGTTACAGGGATACAATACAATGCTGTTACAGCACCAGGGGTATTGTAACCCCATCTGTGAGGCTTCTGCATATACACAGAACATACCCACCTTTCCGTACCCACATCCCCTTGCTCTGGGAGGTCCATGGGCATCCATCTGTCCTGGCATGGGGTGCTTCATGGGTTGCAAGTGCATCTCTGTTCCACCATGGTCCTCCATGGGTTGCAGGGTTGCAGCTGTCTTACAGTGGTCCTCACCACAGGAATCTCAGCTCTGGTGCCTAGGGTGCCTGCTACCCTCCTTCTCCACTGACCTGGGTGTCTGCAGAGTAGTTCCTCTCACATATTCTCACTCAACTCTGCTCCTGCTGCAATTATTTTATTGCTGTACAATAATTTCTTTATTATTCTTAAATGTGTTATATGTTTTCTATTCTTAAATGTGTTTTTTATTCTTAAATGTTACAAAGATGATCTCACTGTCACTGATGGGCTTGGCTTTGGCCAACAGGAGGTCCATATTGGGAGAATCTTCTCAGAAAACCTACCCTGGGACCACCCCCTCTGCAACCAAGACCTGGCCACACAATATTTGAGAGTTTCTGTCCTGACCTACTTTATCGTAGGACACGGTAGGTGAGGAAAAAAAAATTTGAGGCACTTCCCAATACACTTAAAAGTAAACAGAATTATTGAAGACATTTTCTTTTTCATTTTAACCTCGTGGTGTTTTGTTGTTTATGTTTTAATTTTTTTTCTGGAGTCTTATTGCCTCAAGGAAAATAAGGAACATGTTCCATCGTCTAGTACATGTTCCAAGTGTAACAGTGTAAAACCCTTTTCTTAGAAAGTTCTGTCACCACAGTGAGCTTGGGTTTTCTGGGGGGAGAGGGGGAGTTTAGAGCAGAGGGACAGAATGGTCAAGGCAGAACCAACCAATAAAGCTTCAGTGAAAACCTAATTAAGAAGAAAAAAAAAAAAGTTATTGCACAGATGTAATTGCAGCCAAAGAAGAGATAAGTGAGAATATATGAGAGGAACAACAGTGCAGTCACCAATTCCAGTGAAGAAGAAGGGGCAGGAGATCATTCCCTACCCTTCCTTCCGCTCTGCTCATCTCTCTTCCTTCTTCCCCTCCCTGTTCCCCTTCCCATTTCCTTTTCTTTTTCCCCAAAGATTGCATGCAAGGATAATTCTGCACCCACTCTGGCAAGGAGGACAGCCACGGGTGGTCCTTCATTGCCAGAGTCATCATTTCAGAAGACCTTCAAACCAGGTCAGATAGGGTTCACAAGGGTCAGGAAACTCAATAAATGCTTATGAGACCTTCAAGTTGGAGGCAGACTTGCATGCCTGTGGCAGACAAGGTAAAAGAGGGAATACAGTTTCCCTAGGCCAGCACTTCAGGATATTGGGACCTTGCTGAAGAGAGTCATGAGCCGTGGGAGTTCATGATGTATTTTCAAATCCTAAGATGATGGTGTTATTTTCTTTAAAATTATTGTGTGTGTGTGGCAGGAAAAGCCCTTCAGATCTATTCTTTTGAAAGTAAGCTGTGTACAGGAATGGAAAGAGAAACACCAATCACTAAAACAGAAAACAGCATGAAACTTGTTCTGAACATATATGTCACCATTTTTAGATGATTAAGGATTTAAAACTTTATGGGGCTTTGCAAGACAAGACAATGACATAAACCCTTTTCACCCTTTCCAAACAGAATGTTACTTCTCATTAACTGAGGACAATAGGATCAAAGATTAGAAGCAAAGTCATTGCCCAGTGTAAGAATGAGTTATTAGATACTTCCCATTGAAACACTTTTTGAGAATTCTTGCTTGTTCACAGAAATGGTTTTGAAAATGGCATTTTTGATTGGGGGAGCCATGGTGCTTTGATTCATTTTCGCAATAAGTGGACAAAGTGGACAGAAATGCAGAACTAAACTGGCAGCTTTTTGCAGCCTTTGCTAAGGCCTGATACCAACTCCGTTACCATCTTGAGCACCCAGAACTGCATACGACAAAGTGGGTATTTAGGACTGGGTACACATCCCAGCAGTTAAAAACCACTCTTTAATTTTCTTTTTAATGCAGAGTAGCCACGGCAGCAAGGAGCTTTAAAGAGAGTGGAAACCTGGCTTTGAAGCATTGATTTACCTTTGTATGGCAGCCTGTAAAGCATGGCAGAGGGCCAGCTGCTCCATAAGCAGCTGCATTTGCTCTGGGACAGCTGGATGTCTATAAGGCAGCAATGAGAGCTATTCCAGCCATCCTTACATATAAGTCAGACCCTCCTGTTGGAAGGCATTAAAGGTCTTTGGGCCACTTCACCTTTTAGATTCTTGTTTTTTCAGAAGTTAGAAGCTACCACCCCATTGACAAGTTAAATTTAAACCCATGTAGCTCCACAAAAATTATTTAGTATCTAGTATTTAAGTTAGACTGAAAAGCACTTGAGTAGAGACTCAAAGATGTTGTTTAGAAAATCATTTAGGCTCCTAAGTTCCACTGTACTTTGATACATCATTAATTCAGCTGTTATACGATAAATTCATCTGACTAAGAATTAGCTTTAAAATTTATACCTGGCTTTAAAATAAAAATGAAGACTCAGATTGTTGTTTTTTCAGTGGTTTATCTTTTTCTGTATGAAAGAAAGAATCTCAATGTTTTAGTTTTTTCTTTTGGGATAAGATTCTTTTGAGATTATTTGAAAATTCTATCTTCAGCATAAGACAGAGGAGGGTTTTTTATTTTTTTTTTAGTTTGGTAAACTTAAGCTTAACTTTGATCAGTGAGATGCAAGTAGACCTTGCAAATAAAATTCTACTCTCAGCAGCTTAAGAAAACACTTGATTCAGTGAAATAGTGCTATCAAAAATACTTAAACCTTCAAAATCACTAGTAAATTAATTTTTTTCCATGTTTTATTTCAGTACTGATTCAGAGACAGCTGCACCATGTAAAAGCCCTGATCAAAATGACAGGCATCTAAGAACAACTGAATCAGACTTCCCTTTTACTATTTTTGTAAAAAAAAATTAAGCTGAAACTTTAAAATCATTGAAATGAATGGTAGAATTGAACCAAGTATTCTTTCTGTTCTGCTGATTTCCACATGACTTCCTACCATGATATTATATATGTTGCTTGTTATTTTTTCTTCACAAATTCATTTCAGGAAATTCAGCTTATTTTCTTTCATGTGATTTCAAAGGATCATCTCTAAATGGGTACAACTGACTTAAAACTCCCAGACCAACTTCGCAAAAAAGAGTGGCTGTTTAGCAGCCACTGTTCCATGCACTCTCAGAAAATCACTACCAGGAACTTCTAAATCATATTGGCATTTCTAAATATTTGAACATTTAAAAAGAAAGCAATATGCCACTGTTGGGGGTTAGGTTTGTTCCTTCTTTTCTCTAAAGAATTTTTTCACCCATAAGTTACCAAGGAGACCAAGTATTGAATACTTAAGGATACTTAACTGAAACAAAGGGGACAGAGCTTGAGGAGTGTGTGTGTGTGCAGGGGGAGGTTCCTTTTTTTTTTTTCTTCGGCGTTCGGAGAGAAGGAGAGCTGCTGGGCTGTGGTTTCGCTGGAGGAGTTTTTCAGTGTGGCCGAAGAGATCCAGTCCTGGGATATCTACTACCATCGGTTCGGCCTGAATCGGGAGCCTTCTCAGCCACCCGCGGGAGCTGGGCCAGCCCTA